>CM053791.1:629437013-629569513 GCA_028749045.1 Cupressus sempervirens | reverse complement strand
ATGCTCGGTACTTGCAAATCTATATAAAAAAATGAGCATGTACATGTGCATATGTATCTAAGATAAACAAATAATGTCGAGGCGTGATACATCATATAGATCCTAACTAGTAGGTGACTATGACTCCCTCCCTCAACCATATCAGACACGTCAAACATAAATGTAAAACATACACACACCATACACATGCAAGTATGGGGTAAGTATAATAGTAAATCATAAATATAAATAATATCATATTATAACATGAATATCTCATCATCATGAAGATATAATAAAAATCTTTCTAAGACACACCATATGGCATCATCAGAAAAGTAATTTCATTAACTAACTAAGAGCAATTAAAGCATCATCACTGCAAGTAGGGAATTGTTACAACCTGACATAACCAATTACTCAACATATCAAAGTATTGCATTTCAACGATCAAATAAGGCTAACACATCTATAGAAGAGTCATACATAATTTTAACAACTAAGTCTACAATTATAGCAAAGGAGGGGTATTACAAATAAGGTGACTCAACCTTAAGATATTGATTGGTTAATAAAGGAATTGGTCCCATTAGGGGGACTTGGGCTCTAGTTTTGCAGGAAACAGAGGTCCCATGAGATTTTTTCTTGGAGGCTAAAGGATTATTTAGAATCTTTTCCACCAAAATAGGAGCCCCTATTTTTAGCCCTCTTAAATTGAGCGGGTGAAAATGGGGTGGGGCTGGAAATAGCCCCACCATCTTAGGAAAACATTGTGCCACATGTCAACAAATAAAATAAATTTTGAAAAGAAATGAAAGTTTTTTTTAAAAAAATTAAATTTAAAATCCTCCAAATTCCTTAAGCTTAGCAATTCAAACTTTAAGCTGTCATGCATTTTATGATTCATGAGACCATTCAATTTTAAACATTCCTAAAAAATCTCACCAGTGATTGTTCTCTTTTTTAGGAAGCCCCCCTCCATGGGACCGCAACCTAACTATGCAATTTTTTGAAAAGATGCTGAATAGGACCAAATCATCTACAAGAATATACTTGTAGCAAAAATAGAAAGTTTATCTTTTTGGCATATTCTCTTGGATTTATTTTTATGCAAAAGTTGCACACAAAGAAATTTCTAAAATACGTTGTATGAATGTGGAAGTTTTAGAAACTATTTCTTTTTTTCTCAAAAACTCTATAAATACATTGTGTTGCTGAAGAGAATTCTTAATGAGAGAAGTATTTGAAGAGCATTATTAGATTGCTAGAATTATTTTGGATGTAGATATCACAACTAATTACACTTGGTGAACATTGACTCTTCATATTGTATTGTAACTTATTGTTGTTGATAATAAAACTAAGTTGGACTTTAGAGTGGTGGGTTTTTTTCAAAAGAGTTTTCCCACATATATTTAGTGTTATGTGTTTATTTTCTTTGTTTTGGTTTTGCGTGTATTTTTATCTAGTTTGCAACAACTCAAGGATTTGCGATAAATTTAGCACTATCTCTCTTGTTAGATTTAACAATTGGAAACATTATTGCACTTTGGCTTCCTTTCAATTGGTATTAGATCATGAACAAGTTTTTTATTGTTGTTGGGTAGAAGCAATTTTTTGTGCTAATCTAGTTTCAATGAGTTTTTTAGGGGAACATTTCATAATATTATTGTAGGTTAGATATTGGAAAGAACATCCAATAGAGTAGGGTTGGATAAATTTAATGACAAAAATTTTGAGTTGTGAAAACTTCAAATGGGGGAAATGCTTATAGATAGAGATATATGGGTTACAATTTCTTCAACAAAACCCCAAGCTACATCGCATGGTGACTGAGATAACATGGATTGAAAAACAAAGGGTTTGATATGACTTTGTTTGGTTGATCCTGTACTCCTAAAATGTCCATTAAGAGAAGAATATAATTAATCTTTGGAAAAAACTTGCTGATATTTATTAGGGTAAATCCTTGGTAAATAAATTATTCCCGAGAAAGAAGTTGTATTATCTAAGGATGGAGGAAGGAGAGTTTGTTTCTAGTCACTTGAATGCATGCAATGTGCTAGTTGCTCAGTTGAATTCTATTCACAATAAGATTAATGATCAAGATAAATGTATAATTATGTTATGCTCTTTGTCATATTCATGGGATCACCTTGTTATGGTTGTTAGAAGCACACCAACCACTTTCAAATTGGAGGATGGGGTTGGTTCTATTTTATCTGAAGATATGCTAAGAAAATCTTCTAAGATGGCTAAGGAGGCCTTACATTCTCAAGGTAGAACATCAGAGAAAGACGAAGAAGAACAAGAAGGGTAAATCCAAGTTTCCTAAGATATCTAAATCTCTTTGGTAAAAATTGTGAGGCAAATGTTGGAATTATGGAAATCTCAATAATCTCTGGAAAGATTTCAAGTAGGAGAAGAAAATGAAAGGTAAAAAGTATTTCTCTTATTCTAACACTAAAAAATCCACTCAAGATGATGTAGACTTTTTGTTACAACCTTGGCAATACATGCATTAGAAGATGTGTGGTTGACATATTTAGGTGCTTCTTTCTAAATGACATCTCACAAAGATTAGTTTTTAAAGTATGAAGAGTTTGATGGTGGGAAGGTGTATCTAGGTGATAATTTCCACATGAATATTATTGGACAGGGTAGAGACAAGATTAGATTCTCTAATGGTAGAGTGAAGGGGATTGATGGTATTTTGCATATCCATGGTTTGGCATGAAACCTATTTTCTATCAACAAGTTTTGTGATGTGGGTGTGTAGGTTATTTTATTGAGTGGTGGATTCAAGGTAACAAGAGGCTCTATGGTTCTTGTTAAGGGTGTTAGGATTGACACCTTGTATAGGTTGGATGCATGTATGGTTTAGTGCAATACTACTTCTAGGATTTTGGACTATATTCATTCAGACATGTTTGGTCCAATTAATGTTCCTTTGATATCTAGATCTATGTACTTTATCTCATTCATAGATTATTATAATAGAAGGAAATTTTTGTAATTCCTCATAAGTAAATATGAAGTTTTTAGTTGGTTTAAGGAATTTAAGTCCTTAAACTGAAAATCATACTAGTAGAAAAATTAAGTGTTTTAGGATTGACAATGGTAGTGAGTTTTGTTCAATGGGATTTGGTAGGTTTTGTAAGGATCATGGAATTGAGAGACATAAGACAACTCCATACACCCCATAGAAAAATGGAGTTTCAGAGAGGATAAAGAATACAAGTGGAGAGGGCTAGGAGTATGTTGAGTAATGTTAGGCTTGACCAAAAAAATGGGTTGAAGTTGTAGCCACTACATGTTATTTAGTTAACAGATCTCCCACTTCAACACTTGTTGAGAAGATTCCCTAGGAGCTTTTGAAAATGGGGTTACAAGAAGAGTGGATTTAACCATGGAGAAAACTTCAGAGTTAAGAACAATCAAGATGGAGTAGTATTGGGATGGGTGACCTCTCAAGAAGTCCTAGCGCTTCACCTCTGTGAGCATCATCTAGCTCTAATGAGTGCTAATTGTTTAATTTATTTTCATGAGAGATGAATTCATATGAATCAATACTAATAAAATATGGGTCAATGAGTTTGACTCAAAAACTACATAGTTAAATCATGATAGCAAGATCACAATTTGACTTGATGTGGAAAATGTCTCCTACTTATCAATTGATGAGCTTGAGTGGCTTTCTAATGAATGGTTCATAAGGCATATCACTTGGTGAAGGTTTTACAAATGGGTTTGCAGGTAGTGTGGGTTTAACCATGGAGGAACTTCATAGTTATGCGTGCTTAAGCTAGAGTAGTATTGGGATGGGTGACTTCCTAGGAAGTCTTGGTGCTTCACCTCTTTGAGAATCACCTAGATCTGATGAGTGCTAAGTGCTCCATTTATTCTCATGAGAGATGGATACATGTGAATCACTACTTGTGAAACATGGGTAAATGAGTTTGACTCCAAAACTACACAGTTAAATCTTGATATCAATATCACAATTTGACTTGTTATGGAAAATATCTCCTACTTATCAATTAATGAGCTTAAGGGGATTTTTAATGAATGGTTCATAAGGAAAAATAGTTGGTGAAGGTTTTGCAAATGGGGTTGTGAGAAGAGTGGGTTTTTTTAGAAAGTAAAGTCCACCAAGATAACCTGGGGGGTGGGTGTTGAATTAGTTATCCAACTATTAAAACATTTATCAACCTTATTAATCCCTAACCATGTGAATAATAGAATAATATAATAAAAAACTATAAGAAACATTATACATAAACAATAACACTTAATATGTTAACTAGGGAAACCCTTGATTAGACAAAAAACCCCAGTGGGGATGGTACCCACAAAATGATGTACTAATATAAAAGTCCCTTGTAAGAGGATGAATTCTATTAGGGGCCAATGAAAAACATTCAATACATATCAATTCATGTTAGGAGACTTTGAATCCCTAGTACAAGTTGTGCCAACCCTATTAGGAGGTGTAGAAGGCAGATGGACCCACTATCCAAACAACTTTAGGGGGAAGACCACTGAACTCACTATCCAACTGGCCTTTGTATTATTCCTTGCAAAATAAAAGAAAGTGAATGATCTCAAACTCCTCTGTCCTCTTGACCAGACCTATCCTCTTCCGATCTCAATACTAAATCACTAACTTCACATCCAAATAATCCTTTCAATCACTTACACGCATTTACCAGCTTGGCATATCACCTGCACAATTCATACACTTGCTTATATGTTACACTACTCCATGAGGAAAATAACCTTCCTTTATGCCATATCTTCAAAATAATTCCTTGAGTCAACCTTGAGGCTTTCTCAATTAATTTATTATAGGACCTCATTAAGACATTACAAATCATTACACCTTTTCATAATTACAAGTCAATGTTGATTCACAATCTTTACAATTTCTCACATGTGCAACTATCAACCTTGCGCACTTGTACAATAATTTTTTTTTTGAAATGGTCTGAGCTTTGGTAGGTGGAGATCTTGATAGTAATTGTAGGATTGGACATAGTTTGTGATGGATCCTTGGAAGAAGAAGACAAACAATTGAGTTCCTATTCCACAAAATGTGGGGTTGGGAATAGTCTTTACATTCCTTTGTCTGACTATCATGTTCACAAAAGGGACACACTACACGAAAGGAATTTCTCAGAGGGTGTGGATAAGAATGCAAATGTTTGTAGTGCAGAGGACGTAAAGAAGGAGAAGTTGGAAGTAGATCAATGCAAGTGGTCTTCTTCGTTTGGGAAAAGACCTAGAGGAAAATCTTCTTTTCCTCCAGTTACATCAAAATCCTACTGGGAAAAAGGTGAGTTTCAATTATTTATACTGGATTCAATTGTTGATTTTTCTATCTCAACAATGGATTTTAACCTAGTTAGAAAATTTATGGGGGCTAGGCCTGATATTGATGCATTCAGAAATATGATCAAAAGGAAATGGGCACTCCATGGTCAAGTGGACATTGCACTTATGAAAAATGGTTTCTTTTCCTTTGATTTTACCTATAAAAAGATTTAAACATGGTGGTATTGTTGGAATTATTTAGAATAACTGGGGATAGAATCAATTATCCAATGTCCAGATGTATATATAAAAATTTTCATAGTTTAGTGAACCCATAAAACATTTATCATCATGCATGCATCCATAAGATTATGCAATCACTTAAAACTTATAGGTTATTATCAAATCAATTTGCAAAAATATAAACATGAAACATAACAGATTTAGTAACACTCTTGACACAATGATTTATGTGAAAATCCAATTTGGGAAAAACCACCAGTAACATGCTATTCTTTTTCACTCTTCTAAAGTGATACCTTGTGAAAGGCCAATCTTGTTAAAGGTTACAATACACATTGTTAAATGTGACCTCGTTAAAGGATTTCAATCACCTTGTTAGAGGACTTTAGACCATTCACTTGGAATGTCACCCAGTTAAAGGATTTAGAAATGACTGTTAGGTCAACCTTAATCCAAACAATTTACCCTAGACTGGAACAATTATTAGAGAGTAGTAGTAAGGCTTGATCTGATAACAACTTACAACTCCATTTGCAGATTACAGATCTCTCTTTCAATCCTCCATTTTTCTTGGCTTTCACACATTTTAGCTATGATAGCTTGTTCACCCTTTAAGCATCCATATCAATAAGCCTTCTTGCTTAACTTTCCAATGCAAACTCTTCACTTAGGTCACTGAATAAAGTAATACCCTAGACTCTTTGTCTTCCTTAGGTTCTCTCACATAACAACCCTTGCTTCTAACTAGCCATCTCTATAAATAGAAAATTAGGATATTTTGTCATTCATTCTCCATCATCCAATTTAGGGTTAGGACAGATTAGGTAGGATTCAATGAATCTACCCTTGTTTCCATTTCATTTCTAGAAACTCCTCCTTCAATCCTCTTTGAATTTGCCTCAAAATGGTTTACCATGAATTTGGTGCCACTAGGTCATCAATCTTATCTTCCACTTGGTTCACACAATCCAAGAAAACAAACTTGTCAGCTCAGATCCATCGAATTCATGATCTTTCTAATAAGCTAAAACTTGACATTAACTTGCTTCTAATGCTCAACATAAACTATGTTTCTTGGCATCCTTTGTAAAATCACTTGGCACAAACTAAATTTTACTGGTGCTCAACATCAACTAAACTTTACTCAGCATCAACTATTTTACTTGGCATACACTAAGATAGACTTTTACTCGGCTCCAACTGATTTTCTACTTGGCTTGCACTAACTTTGCTCGACACCTATTGTCCATTCAATCAAACTTGGTAGACAAACTTTATTTAACTTGTTCTTTTGAACTTGCTTAGTGTAGCCAACCTTTGCAACCCTAAGTAGATTATCAATGCACTATGATATCATTGTCTTAGCTGATTCTTGTAGTCCATTTCATATCATAACTCAACCTTTCTTCTAGGTGTTATTGTTACATCATTTGATCAAATCCTCTTCATCAATCAAATAAGTGATAGTACTTAAATCATATAAGTAGTTGTCTTACTAAAAAAATAGCAAGTTTGACATTAGTGACAAAATAAGGATTTGTATCAATCTATTTTCATCTAGTATGTTGTAGACCTTGGTCATTTGGTAATAGTACTCTAATGATTAAAAAATGGGAACCCAATATGTATCTGTTTGATGCCTTCTGCCTAAATACCCTGGTTTGGGTTAGACTACCTAGTTTACCCCTTGAGTTCTAGCATGAAGAAATATTCAAGGGGATAGCTGGATCATTTGGTGAACTTGTAGCTATTGACAATGTTACAGCTTCAAGATCAAAACTTCAGTGTGCCAAAATCTATGTGAAAGTCGTTCATTTCAAGAGCCTTCCCTAGAAGGTGGAATTGAATTCAAACTTGGTAAAAGGATGCAAGAGATAATCTTTGAAGATCTTCCAAATGCTTGTTTTGTTTGTAAAAAATAGGGCCATAGGGTGAAAATTTGTCCTTTGAAAATTAAAAATCAACCTAAGTTGGTGAACATGGAAAAAAAGAAAGAAACTAAGATGTAGAAAAGGGTATGGAAACCTAAAGCTATGCTTGAGAAGGTGATTGAAGGTAAAGATATCCTAGATAATTAATATGCCTCACCATAGGTGTATCATAGTCATGCTCTGGACCATGCTTAGGAATAATATATTCAAACTAAGGACTATTTTTCCCACTATGATGTGCATTTAATCTTGTCAACCCAGGGACGTATACTTGAAATGGTTGGCACAGTATGTGTACTAGGTCTCTTAATGAGTCACTAAGCTTATGTTGCAGGAAAGTAAAATGCAGGAAAAAGAACTTACACTATTACTATAGGAAACTAACAAACTTAGCTCTATGAATACTGGAAATACAATGAAAGGCTAACAAATATTCCAACTTAGTTTATCCACTACAATTATTCTCACATATGTTACAAGAACATTCACAAAGTGTGATGCTACAGGAAGGAACTTATAACTTCTACTTACAATACTAAGAATGCTTGGAAATAAATCTTTACTAACCTAATCTAATCCACCTTCCAAGTGGGCCCACTTGGTCGGCTTCACTAAACTACTAACACAAAATAGAAGCCAACAACTATTTCATTACATTTCAGAAATTCATTACATAACACAAAACTGTAAAAACACAACTGTAAAAGTTAACAGTCTATTCTCATAAGCTCTTTCTTCTAACTAGCTAAACTAACACACTTGGGTCGATTCCTATATATAGGAGATCGACACTTATTCCATAATAGAAAAGTAAACGACCTAGCTTTAAATATGTAGGAGAGAAATAAGGAAAATAACAATTCAAGGTAGGAAGAAGAAATAATGGCTTAAGGAAGGAATAATAAAATCCGAACATCCACTCACCATGGAATAAATGTAGAGAAGTCAATAAGTCTTCATAGATCCTCCTTACTCGTTGTCGTGTCTTCTAGAACTGTTACAACTTTCCTCTACCGTGACTACTCCTTAGCATTCTCTTCTTCTTAAATGTTGTTGGCACTCATCTTTGAATTCTTCCAATCATTTTTCAGTCTTCAGTGCTAATAGGTTAGTTATAATATAGAGACATGCTTGCAAATAAACATTTATCAAATTAAATTCAAATATAAGAATACACATTTTGATAACTATATGAAATACTGCATAATATATATAATACTAGCAAAAGATGGCATAGTTATTACCCATAGGTTTATCATAGGTTTGGTAAACATAGGTCCACAAATGTTTTAACAAAGATAAAACAAAGTGTTTAAAAACTATCATGAAATAAAGGCAATATTTGGTCTCATCATCTGCCCCCTGCTAAACTAATGCTTGTCCTCGAGCATTGCACTTTCTTGTTAATGATCTAAACTCTCCAATTTTTGTCCTTCCTTTCCTACTACTCTTGAAAGTGTAGTAAAATCCTCTCGTTCTCTCCCACACTTCCCTTTTTTGATCTTCCTTTCCTATAAAACTAAAAAAGGAGTTTCTATAGTATGATATAACTGTTGTCTTCTTCATGATTTCTTTTCCTCTTTCTTTGTTCCTTCCATAAATGTTCTACAAAAATAGTAATCCATGTTGATTTATGGGGAACTAGGGTAGTGTTTGGATCAACATATTCAGGAACTATTTCATCCCTACAGCTTGAAGCACTTGGTTAGTCTACTAGGGTATCATTTGGATTTTCTTTGATTTCATCCCTACATTCCCCATTAGAATTTTTGGGAATGCTTGTAATCTCAGGATGGGGAGGAGAGTGATCAGAGACAATTTGCACAGGGGATTCCTTAGTAGATGCTTTGGACAAAGTAGAATCTTTAGAAACTTGCCCTCTCATCCTAGGACTTCTCCTTACGAGGGTTTCTTCTTGTATCATAGCCTTTTTCCTACCTTTCCATTTAGGTGTCTCTGCTACAAGAGTAGTTGCTGCAGGACTTTTCTTTGTTCTCTTTTGTCTCACAATTGTAGGGTTTGGCTCTTTCTTTTCCTAAACAGAGATTTCTTCTTGCAATTTTCATTTCATCTTAGCTCTACTAGAAGTAGGTTTTGGGGTCTCTTGCACAGGTGAAGGCACGGTCTCTTGAACATGGATAGTTTCTTGCACATTTCCTTGGGTATTTTCAGCTTTAGCCTCTTGGGTATTTTGTCCAATAGGTTCATTGGTGGGGACATTTTCCTCACTAGGCTGTTCACTAGAGGCAGGTTGGGGTTGCAGAGTTTTGGCTTGTAAAAATTCATCCCATGTCATGGGGGACACATCCTTAAGTGACCTCTCTATTAGTAACTTGATTAGGGCATGATGAGTAACAGAATTATCTTTTCCTTTTTGAGTTTCTTCTACACTAATATAGAGCATATTATACAAGAAATTTGGAATATTACCCAAAGATTATGCCTTATGCAACTAAGTAATCTGAAATGATGTGCATGCAAGTATGAGAATTTGCCTTTGCATGTAAAATGCTTGATAATATGCATGGCTAATTGATTGTATGGTGGTGATAGTGACATTTTCTTGCAACCTTGCTTTGTAATGTCCATTTGAGGATCAATTAGTCTAGTAAGTTGAGCTCTTGTTGACCTCACATCATGTGTGCTATAGTAATGTTCTCCACTTGTAGACAACCTAATTACTTTAGCAATGCATTCCTCTATTGCAATCGCCGTTAAACCCCAAATGGAAGCTTCACCCTCATCAAATGTCCTTATGAATTCTACGGTCGCCTCTTCATCATATGCAGTCAAACTCAAGAAATACCCTAGCCATCTGCATGCATTAAACCTTCTTATGACTTCTACATCTGAGAGCAACACAATATGTTCCACTGGTTCTCTCCTCTGCAACTGTCCACCCATTTTCTTAACACTTTCTCTGCTTGGTCTATTTTCCCTCTATTTTCCCCCTTTTGAATTCAAGTTGCTTCATTGTTTTATAGACTCAACTCACATTTCTTTGTTTTAGTAGGCAATTAATGTCATAACAAATTGTTATGCACAATAATATGGCTTTTAATGAAGGTAAATCATGAATATGTGTGAGAATCATTCAAAAATGAGGTTCAGATCACATAAAATTTAAACACAAGTCACATCACAGCTTGATAGAGAAAATCATTCAAAAATAAGGGGTATGACACCTCACTTGTGTACTTATGGCAATTAAATTTCATTAATGAAGGGAATGCAAAGATTTGGAAAAATCTTTACAGATAAATAGAAATTCCATTGGATATTAGTGACCTTCCCTGCCCCCTACTAAATATGGGCAAGTGTCCACACTTGTCAAACCTAGTATGGGTAAGGGACTGGCATAATGCCACCATCATATAAACTATGCAGTATTAAATATAATTAATGAAATCTATGGACTATAAGTGAATAATAACTTGAAAATATTATACCTGTCAACTGATCATCACATGTACCAAAAAAAAGGTGGCAGAAGTGATATCCACATTGGCAACATCTGTCAACATCTTGTGGGGTTTATTAAAAACATGAGAAATTGATGATGTGGAAAGTGGGTGGATGGAAGATAGGGAAATGAGATGAGGTGGATGGGTGGAAGGTAAAGGGATGAGATGGAATGAGAAAGTGAATGAAAAGTGAACTTTATGTGGACATAAAGTCTTTATTATGAACATGCACGAAGAAACTAATGTTGAAGAGCGGCAGTCGAAAGGTTGACACTTTCGACTGTAGGAAGAGTTACCTGATGTGTATTTGAATCCGACTGTTGAAATTGCTGTAGGAAGTCCTCTTTGGTTTGGGGCTATTTATACAATTTGAGTCTGTGACCATTGATTAATAATTTTAAAGGTACTAGATCAATGGTAGTTAATTAAACAACTCCATTATCAAAGACATGACTAATTTCATATGGTCCTAGTCATCTTATCTATAGCTTTCCTAGCACATCTTTAAATTTGGAATCATATAGTAGTGCCCAGTCACCGATTTGAAATTATTTATTGATAATATGAGAGTCATGTCGTTGTTTCCTTTGTTTCTATATCATTTTAGTGAGTTCCAAAGTAGCTTTGCGCATTTCATCCAGAGAATTAAGATGTAGAGGACGTTCTCTTTGTACTATAGGAAGTTCAATATCCAATGCCAATGCTTTCCTTAGAGTTTTATGTTCAAATTCAATTTGAAGCATTGCAACCTTTCCATATAGGAGCTCAAATGGTGTAAATCATGTAGTAGTCTTCCAGGTTGTTCTGTAAGCCCAAAAAACTTCTTGTAATCTACTAGTCCAATCGCTACGATGTAGATGAACTATTTTGGTTAGAATGTTCATAGTTTGTGACCTCTGCTTGTCCATTAGCTTGAGGGTGATAAGGACTGGATTTTCGTTGCCTAATCTTATACTATTTTATCAACTTTGAGATCAGATTAGAGGTAAATTTCATACCTTGGTTAGTGACTAGATCTTTGGGTACACCATAGCGAGTAAAAATTTCTTCATACAAAAATTCAACAACTTTTTCATCATGAGCATGCTTCATGGCCTTGACTTTAACCCATTTTGTCAGGTAATCAGTGCACACCAGAATATAGGATTTTCCATTAGATGGAGGATCAATTGGACCAATGAAGTAAATGCCCCATTTGTCAAATGGTGTTAATGCCATAGGAGGATTAAGAGGCATTTCATTTTTTCTTGTTGGTTGGTCCATCCTTTGACACTTGTCACACTTCCTTGTATAGTTGGTTGCATCTTTGTGAAGTGTAGGCCAATAATAACTAGTTGTCAAGATTCTCAATGCTATTCTTTTTGCTACAAAGTGTCCTCCACATGGTTCATTATGACATGCATGTAGATTATCATATGTCTCATCTTCTCTCACACATCTTCTCGTAACTTGATTAGGTCTAGTGTAAAATAAGAGGTTATCTATCTAAGAGAAAATAAAACTTTTCTCTACAAGCAACTTCTTTTCTTTGTAAGAAAAATGTTATGGTATTTTATTAGTTGCAATGTAGTTAGCAATGTCTACATACCATGGAGTTTGAACATCAATATGAAATAAATGCTCATCTAGAAATGCATCATCTACCAAAGTAGTGTCGGTATCATCATGATGGATTCTGTGAGGCCTCGCCCTGACCCATCCTAGCATCAATGATAAATTATTATTTTGATACTCATGACTCGATATGTCAGAACATTATTTGATGCACTAAACATTATTATGCTATTTATGATGTGTGATGCTTTATTTTCAGATATTTGATTTTTTCATTTAATGCTTTATGAACATGTACGATGATGAAGTGAGTGAATGTAGAACTAACACTTTGATTTTTCCAATTTTAATGAATAGAATGAGATAAACAATTGATTTGTAGAAAAATGGATGTTTTTAATTTACATGAATTTATTGATACGTATTCTTACATATATATACATGTGTTTCTTGAACTACTAATGTGTGCGGGAAATTTCACCGGGAAACCCAAAGGAAAGACATAACTAAACCCCTTATTAATTTGTGCTATCTTTGCATTGTCTTTCTTTGAAGGTTGTTATATAGTCTAAAATATCTCCTAGCTTTTGTTGGGTTTTATTAAGTCTTTAACGCCTAAAAACATTAAATTTAAGTACCCTAGGGGTAAGGATATGGGTGGGGAGCACTTTCCAACCCCTTAGTCTCTTTGGTTGACTTTTAGGGTCACTCAAAAACCCTATTTTTGGTTGATTGTTAAAATTGATTGTCTCCTACTTGAGTTGGTGACTCAAAACTCCATCTTGAAGTTACTTGAAGTCTAGTTGAGTTAAGGATCATACTTAGAGGAGATTTGGAGTAGTTTTGGGGTTGTTACCCGATCTCTAGTTTTGGAGAAAGTTTGAAGATTGAAGGAAGAAAAGGAAAAGCTCTTCTCAACTTACCATTTTTCCATAAATTTTTGTGAAGGTAGGATTTCTTCACTCTTTTGAATTGTTTCTTCATGTTGTTCATGCTTGAATCATGCATAAGGAATGGTGTTGTTCTTTGTATTGCTTGCTTGTGTGTTGGGGTTGATTTGGAGGGATCTTAACTTGTTTCTTGATGTTATTCTTATGCTTGCCTTGATGTTTTATTTTTGAGGGGATTTCATGGGGATTGTTTTGGCATCACTCACCCTTGGATAGGGAAGAAGTAGCCATATATGGGGGAAGGGCCTTAGTTGGACTCAATAGTGTAGAGTCTCCTCTCATGGTGAGAGGAGGGAAAGAGGGTAGGGTGTATGGGCCCCTACTTGTCATCCCATACCTTGTATGAAAATTTGAATTTTTGAAGGGAAGGAATGAATACCCTTGCTATATTGGCCTCGAAAGGGCATTTGTAGAAGAATGGAAGTTCTTGAATTTTAGCTCCGAAAGGGCTATGTTATGGTATGGTGATTGACATCTCCTATTGAGAAAATCCACCTCCCCCTTATTTTGGTTCAATGTTGAACCATTTTTGCAAAATTGGGTTGGAAATGCATGCTTGAATTGTTCATCATATATGTTCTTTTACATCTGGGTTAGTTCTTGTCGGGTCAGTTCTTGTCTTTCCCATGGTTCCCTTGATGCATTGAGGACATTGGAAATGATCTCTTGTGAAAGCCCTAGAAGAGAATTCAATTGAGTTACAACATTATGTAAAAATGTATTTAAACTATGATGTATTTGGAAATGAGGTCAAGTTTTCTTACTGGTTCTTTCCTGATGGAGCCGTGAACCAGGTTGATTAATAGAAAAGAAAATATTGAGAAACCCCTTGCATTGTATCTTATGTTATTTTAGTTTATGGATATGTGAAATGTGGAATAGATCACATGGTGATGTTCAATTATGCAATGTTCAAGTTTATTCATGTTAAGTAAGGTATTCGTCATGTTGAATTTACAACCAAATATCATTTGTGTTAGGAAATATAATAAATCTCTCATTGTTGATAAAACAATTGTGCAATCATCGTGTTAAAATATGCAAATGATAGATCCAAATTGAATAGGAAGGCATACACCCTTGTTACAAGATTAATTGAAAAACATAAATTTACAAAAAAAAAAAAACCTTGTATTGAAATGTATTAAAATAAAATAAAAAGATGCAAGTTTGAGAAGGAATTGACATAAAAAAAAAGCACTTCCAGGAGCAAAAAGCTCTTTGGAATTTGTATGAGAAGGAGGTTAATTGGTTTGGTTACAACAGAGTATATGCTAAAAAGATTCTCTTAAATATCTGTAACATTTTCTTTAGCATTTGTAATATAATTATAAATTGGAGTAAGAGCAGAATTAAATGAATGTCTATATATAAATATCTATATTTTCTTATATTCCTAAGATCTCAAAGGAAATCCTACCAACTAGACTTTATTTCTCAACTCATTACCACTACCGTGCTCTTCATACTAAGCTTATGCACTTTAATGCATACCCCGATCCTTCCATTCTTCTAGGCGAGTTGCATATAGAGTAAAGGCTATCATAAGTGATACGTACCCTGATCGACCTAACTATGCCTTTTCTTGCAATCTACTTCATATGTATATTGGGGTGGGGCACATATTTAATTATGGTGGTAGTTGTTTGTAATAGTTTGGAAGTCTTATCCTCCATCTACCTTGGTTAGTGAATGATGGTGTATAGGGTTGCATGGGAAATTTGGGAAGTGCCCATACGCAAGTGGCATGATGTGATGTCAAGTTGAGAACCCAAGGTTGACCACATGTCTTGCAAGGAAGTGGCTTTAAGACATATTTCAAAAGTTGCTTCAAATCTAAAACTGGTCCACTTGCCCTTTTTGCAGCGCCTAAAGTGGAAGTTTTATTTGGTGTACGTGGAGAGAGGGGACAAATTTGCATGTGGCAGGCTTGGTTAGCACCTAGCCACTTCATGCTGTACGCTTCCTCTTATGGGATAGTGTTTGGGAGACGAGACATAGGTTGATGCAAGTTAAATGTGTAGAGGATGAGAATCGTGGGTAGTTTTAAGTTAGGCTTATTTTTTATTACAGGTAGTTAGGATTAGTTATAATTTTAATTACATTTATAGTATAGATAGCATTTGGGTTAAGATGGTATTGTTTTTTAAATTTAGTTTTATTTAATATCATGGTGATAGGGGTTAGTTTTAGATAAGTTGAAGTGTTAGTATAAATTATAGTTGCTTTGTAAATTATCGTTTGAAATAAGTGGATATTTAAAACATAGTTTTTGCAATGTTGTATGAAGGATGTTAGTTTAGTCTTAATGATTAAGTTATTTAGTTAGTTGTTTTATTAGCATTTAATTTTGTTAAGTTTTGTTTTAGCTAATAATTTATTTTTAAGTTAGTCATTTTATTACTTAGTTAAGTTTTGTTTTAGTTAATATTTATTTTAAAATTAAGGTTGCATTAATTTAGTTTTAAACTAAGGATTGTTTAAATATTAAGTTAGTTTAAGATAAATTAAGATGTTATGAAATAAAGATTATTATTGTTATAGATTAATTTAGTTTTTTTTTTGTGAATATATGTTGAATTAATAGGTAATATAGTTTGTTTCATCTTATGGTATTATCGTATTTAGTTTAATTAATTTTGTGTTACAATTAGGAATCCTTTTAATTATATTATATTATAGATTTATATTATATTGAAATGTTAATTAAAGTTATCAGAGGATGTAATGATATTTTAAATAAAAGATCTTCTTCAGTTCAAATATTTCAAAAATAGTTTGTTGATGGCTATTTAAGTAGTTATTCAATAATGTTAAAATATAACTTTGTAAAAGTAGTGTATTAGTGAAAAAAAATGTCAATATCACTTTAATAACAAGATATCAAATTTAATGATTTATTCCTACTCTTGATTTTTTTTTTAAACTTAAAATGAATGTAATGGACCTTTACTATAACTGTGTTTCAAATCTATCAAAATTAGTGAATTCTTTTATCACATCAAAAAAAAAAATTGTGTGTTTTTGCCCTCGTATTTTTGGGCATGACAGATTCTTGATAAGTAATCAGCTACAACATTGGCTTTTCCAAGCTTATCAACAATAGTTATATCAAATTCTTGTAACAATGGTAACCATCTTGCTAATTTTCCAGTTATAGCAGGTTTATTCATGAGATATTTAATTGTTGCATGATCAGTATGAAAAAATATGGAATAACCAGTTGTGTAATGCCGAAATTTGTTTAGGGCATAAACTACTACTAGTAATTATTTTTCTATCACTGTGTAGTTTAATTCTAGTCCATGAAGGCTTTTGCTGATATAGTAGATTGCATTTTCAATATTTTGGAATTTCTGTGCTAGGACTGCACCTATGGCATAATCAGAGGCATCTGTATATATATAAAAAGGTAAATTCCAATTAGGGCCTTGTAAAACTAGGGCTATAATCAGAAGTTTCTTTAGTTGCAGGAAGGCTTCATCACATTCGAATGTCCAACTAAATTTAGCTTCTTTTGTGAGTAACTTATACAAGGGACTAGCTATTTTGCTGACATCTTTTATAAAACATCTATAATATCCAACATGACCTAGAAAGATCTTACATCTTTTGATTTTGTAGGTATGGGAAATGTTTGAATTATCTCTATCTCAGCTGGATCCACTTGTATTCCTGCAGCTAATATGAAATGACCAAGTACCACGCCTTCTTACATGAGCATGAAACACTTTTCACTATTAAGTGCCAACTTATGTTCTTGACACCTTACCAAAACCTTTTCAAAATTCACCATTTCTTCTTCAAAAGCGACTCCAAATGTTGTGAAGTCATCCATTTATATTTTCATACAATCATGTGATATATCAGCAAAGATGATAATAACTACTTGTTGGAATGTTGTAGGAGAATTATATATACCAAATGGTAAAATAGAGTATGTAAAAGTAGCCCATGGACATGTAAATGTGGTTTTGTCTTGATCTTTAGGAGCAAGACTAATTTGGTTATAACCACTATACCCATCTAGAAAAGAAAAATACTTCTTTCCAGCTAGAGTGTCCAGAACTTGGTCTATAAATGGTAAAGGAAAGTGATCCTTTTTGGTGGCCTCATTCAATTCTCTATAATCTACACAAATTATCCATTTTCCTCCCTTTTTAGGCACTATGACTAGGGGTGACAACCATCTACTATTAGATATAGGATAAATAAAACTAGTGTCAAACAATTTTTGCAATTTAGTTTTAACTATCTCTTTAAGGCTTGGATTTATCCTTCTCTAGGGTTGACAGAGTGGTAGGCAACCTTTATTGATGTATATCCTGTGGGTGCGCAGTGTAGGACTCAACCCTTTCATATCACTATAATCCCATGCAAAGGCCTTTTCATGCCTTTGAAGCAATTCTTTTAATTGTTCCATCTGTGTGGGTGTTAATTTGGGATTAACATGGAGATTATGACCTTTAGTCAGTTCAACAGTAGTGGTGGACTCTATCATAGTAGCTTCAGAGATTAGATTTGATTCTAATTCACATGGTAAGAGTGGATAAAGAATATCAGGTTCTTTGAGCAAAGTACAATTCTTGTCACATTCTTCATATGTGATTAATTCCAACACATAACTTTTAGATACATCTTTTTCTACCAAACAACTATTAGTGAGGATACTCTAAAGTACTGAATCTTCCTCTTGTAGTTTTAGAAAAGATTGTTTATGTAACATCATGAGTTGTACTATAGAATTAAGTCTTCTTCCTTATCCCCTAAATTTGGCCAAACAAATGTGCTCAAATTTGATAATGGTTGGGCTGGAGGATATAAATCAAATTTATTTGTTGCTTGGCCATTTGATATGGTCATATTCCCTGATCTTCAACTTATATTTGCATCAACTGTGGCTAACCATGGTTGACCTAGTATGACAAGTAACCAGATAGATTAACTTTGGGGGATAAAATCATGAAGTTTGCAAGATATTCTAAGGTTACAACTATGTTTTCTATCATCCCATTAGGGGTGATAGTAGAAATATCTGCAAGTTGCAAAATTGTTGGTGTAGCCCTTAGTCCTTCTTCATAGTATCCTTGGTCATAACATTTATAGCAGCTCCAACATCTATTAAATCATTTTTAACAAACTAACCATTTATACTAACATTAACTACTAGACTTCTTGGATTAGAATAATTTGGTGTGATCAATTTTCCTAACATGATGTCAGCCAATTGTCCCACAACATGGACTATGGTGGAGTCCTTTTTCTTCCTTGTAGGCTTCTTTAATGGATTTTCCATAAACTAGAACATCCTTAATGGCTTGAAATAGGGGTATTTGGACATGTATGTTTTTCAGCTGATCAAAAATATCAAAAGGTTGTTCCTCTATTTGTTCAAGTTTCTTTTGTATCAACTTTTTTGGAAAAGGAGGTTTCACTACTGGTTGAGCTTGGGTTGACATGATAATATTGGTTGAGTCAACTATTTCAACAACTGAGGGTTCTGATGCTACATGAGAGTCTATTATTTCAGTTATAAGAGGCAGTTTAGGTGTTGGTAAAGTTGTACTAGATCTTAGATATATATATTTGCAACACCCAAAGTGTAAGTAGGATACTACTGAGCATCAACACTATACATGAGCTACTGTAGCTATTGGCTATTTGGGTTTGGTTGAGTTTGTGTATGTAACTGTGTCTGCTTTTGAGGTCCAAGATTTGTAGGTGGTAGCATTAGAGTAGGTTGCTAACTAGAGGTGGTAATTGTAGAGTACTAGTATTTTGGTTAGGCCATTGTTGAGATCCCCTCCATTGGTTTGTAGACTGCCAATTCCCTTGGGGTGGTTGCCCTTGATTCTACTAGTTCTGCCAATAGTTCTATTGGTTCTACAATTGGTTACTCTATTGGTTGGACCAAGGTGGTTGGGAATTCTGAGGCCATTGGGATTGTTGTAGGTTGTTTTGCCCAACATTGTTCCAATTAGGTTGATATTGTGGAGGACCTTGGGGATTACAGTTTTGCTATTGATTACCATATGAATTTGAATTTTGCAAGGCTCTTGAGGCATACCTTGACATTGGGCCCATGGTCAGCATTGATCAACAAAGGATACTTGCTCATCATCTCCATCTATCTTGATGTACTCAGTTGGAAGATGCTGGTTCTCCATGCTTGCGACCAGTTTACATTAGCAATCCTTCTTTTGCTTCTGACAATGAGGGTAGTATTTAGCTAGTTGTAGCTCAACTTTTGTATACTTCTTCTTTGTAGTCATTGTGTCAAGATTTGTAGTGACATCGTTGATGATGTCTTGTTTGAAATATGACAATAGGTTAGATATCTCGAGCTTTGAAATGCCTTGACTGATTCCTTTAGTGATTGTGGAATGAGGTCCTTGGCCTTTCTTCATGGTTGAACTTGAATAGTTCTAACAGATCTTCTTGAGGTCTTCCTAGGAAGCTTGGTATACATCACCACCAACCATCAGGTCTAGTGCTTCTAGACAATCATCATTCACACCTCTTAGAAAGACTAGCTTTTGTGAATCCTCGAACAACATATGCTGAGGATTCTTCTGTAATGTATATAAGAATGTGAAACATAGTCTTCTAATGTTTCTTCCTCCTTCTGGGATATCCTGAAGACATCATCTCCTCTTGAACTAGATGCTTTGCAATACTCTTTGTACTTATCCAGAAATAGAGTTTGCATTTCATCCCAACTTCTTGCTACATTTGCTCCTAAGCCCATGAACCATCATAGAGCTAATTCTTTCAATGTTTTTGGAAAAAATTTAAGCTTATAATAATCAATGTTGTAGTCAAAACTACGACAAAGTATGTCAAATTCAAACAAGAAAGTATTAGGGTCTTTAGTTGTAAGGCCATAGAACTTTGGAAGGGCAACTGCAGGTATATTCTTGAGATTATCAGTATTTACAAGGCTTGGGAGAGGAAATGGAAAAGTAGGTTGTGCCATGATTGGAGGTATTAGATTATGGGGTTGCTGCTAAAAAGGGACATTGGGTACTAGATGGTTGACAATTGGTGGATTCAGAGTAGTGTTATCAAGAAAATTGGCCAAAACTTTAGTAAAAGGTTGAAGACCACTTGTATCTATTGGTTTAGCTCTTGATGATGATGCTGTGGGAAAAATAGGGCTTGCATCTTCAAAAGGTAACTCAACTTCTTCTTCTTCAATTTCTTTGTTCAAATTAATAGACTCCTGTGGAAGAAATCTGCCATATTCATTTCATCATCTTCCTCTTCGATGCATGTAATTAAACTTTTCACGCTGGTGAAAGAAGCTTCAAAACTAGAAATTTCTAAAAAAAACTTTATCTAAGAACTATGACTCAAAAATTCTCCTAGCTTGACACCATCCCCAACAATGACACCAAAAATGAACTGCCTCACAATAGGTGTATCATAGTCATGCTTTGGGCCATGCTTAGGAATAGTATATTCAAACTAAGGACTATTTTTCCCACTATGAGGTGCATTTAATCCTATCAACCAAGGGACATATACTTGAAATGGTCAGCACCGTATGTGCACTAGGTCTCTTAATGAGTCACTAAGCTTATGCTACAATAAAGTAAAATGCAAGAAAAGAACTTACATTATTGCTGTAGGAAACTAACACACTTAAATATTGGAAATATAATGAAAGGCTAACAAATATTCCAACTCAGTTTATCCACTACAACTATTCTCACATATGTTGCAGGAACATTCACAAAGTGCAATGGTACAGGAAGGAACTTATAACTTCTACTTACAATACTAAGAATGTTTGGAAATAAATCTATACTAACCTCATCTAATCCACCTTCCAAGTGGGCCCCCTTGGTCGACTTCACTAAACTATTAACACAAAATAGAAGGCAAAAACTATTTCATTACATTTTAGAAATTCATTACATAACACAAAACTATAAAAACACAACTGTAAAAGTTAATAGTCCATTCTCATAAACTCTTTCTTCTAACTGGCTAAACTAACACACTTGGGTCAATTCCTATATATAGGAGATTGTCACTTGTTCCATAATAGAAAATTAAATGACCTAGCTTTAAATTTATAGGAGAGAAAGAAGGAAAATAACAACTCAAGGTGGGAAGAAGAAAAAATGGCTTAAGGTGGGAATAATAAAGTCTGAACATCCACTCACCATGGAATAAATGCAGAGAAGACAATAATTCTTCATGGCTCCTCCTTACTCGCTGCCGTGTCTTTTGGAACCATTACAACTTTCCTCCACTGTGGCTACTCCTTAGCATTCTCTTCTTCTTAAATGCTATTGGCACTCATCTTTGAATTCTTCCAATCATCTTTTAGTATTCATTGCTAATACATTAGTTAATACAGAGACATGCTTGGAAATAAACATTTATCAAATTAAATTCAAATATAAGAACACACATTTTGATAACTATATGAAATACTACATAATATATATAATACTAGCAAAAGATGGCTTAGTTTCTACCCATAGGTTTATCATAGGTTTAATAAACATAGGTCCACAAATGTTTTGACAAAGATAAAATAGAGTATCAACAAAGTGTTTAAAAACTATCATGAAATAAAGGCAATATTTGGTCTCATTAATAATCAAGAAACATCAATGCAGATGGAAGTAGAGGAGACTTCAAGTTTGCAGGAAAAGAGAAGGATGTAGATCTAATGAATTACATGGTTATTTATAAAAAGAAGAAGAGCTAGAATAGGAAGATAGAGAAGAATTAGAAGAGACAAAGGAAGGAGAAATTCTTGAGGAAAGAAGTCATATTCTGGCATTAGAGAATATTTAGGTTGTTAAATCTCAAATTCAATTGCCTCCCCTTTGTCAAGAGATTATATCCATTGAGAATGTCCTTGAATCCAAAGTTATGGATATGATTTCAAATAAGAAAGAATCCAAACAGAAACAAAGTCAAAGAAAGAAAATAGAGAAGAAAGGTAACACTTTATCTAAAGGAGTTAAAACTCAAAGTAGTAAGTTGGAAATTAGCTTTCCAAAATTGTAACTGAATGTTGGAACTCCAAAGAAACCTGGAAGGAAAATGCCTAAAAAAATTAGAGAAAGTGAAAGTTTACAAAACATTGCTGATGGTAAACATGCAACTATTCTGGCTTTTACTCCTAAAAAGTCATGATGAATATTATTACTTGGAATATTAGAGGGCTGAATAGTATTCATAAGTTGGATATTGCTTGAAATTTTGTTAGAGAGCACAAATTGGATATTTTAGTGCTTCAAGAAACCTAAATGGATAAAGAGAAAGCTAAAAAGCTTAAATCTTTTAATAATTATTGTATTATGGCTAGGAGTTTAGAACAAGCCTCAGGAGGAATGATGATATTGTGGAAGTAGTCTTTGTTCTCAAGTACACTATTGAATGCTAATAAACATTTTATGGTGGTTAATATAAAGAGTATTACCTTGAACAATGAATGATATATTGTGAATGTGTATGCACCTAATATCAAGAATGCTAGAAAAATGTTGTGGGCTACTTATCTAACATTAAGAGTAATGCCTATTATGGAAGATGGATCTTTTCAGGGGATTTTAATGTTTCACTATATGAGCATGAAAAAAAGGGTTAAATGCTAGTCAGTTGGATGGAAGATTGGATTTTATGGATTTTATTAACAAGGAAGGGTTAACAGATTTAGATCTTCTTGGGATTGATTTCACTTGGAGTAACAAAAGGGTTGGTAATGACTATATCCAAGCTCACTTGGATAGAGTTCTAATATCTCTAGATTGGAAAAAATATTTTGTGTGTAATCTAAAGGCTATCCATAAGATAGGTTCGGATAATTTTCCTTTGATATTTAAAGTAGATGCTATTCAAAACAAAAAGAACTTTCCATTTAGATTTGAGAAAATGTGGGTGCAACATCCACAGTTTGAGGATTAGTTGGCTGAATGGTGGAACATAAATATTGAAGGAATAACTCTATTTTGAGTGGCTTCTACCTCAAAAATATTAAAAAGAGAGTTAGAGTTTGGAACAAAATATTTTTTTGGAACATTTTTTTATAGAAAATCTAAAATTAAAGAGGATTTGCAAGCTATCCAAGACATAATACAACTGGAAGGATACTTTATTGGATTGGTGATGGAAGAAAATGGGAAGATGGTGGAGTATCATGACATTGTTACCAAACAAGAAATTTATTGGAGGCAGAGATCCAAATCTATTTGGCTAGATGAAGGTGATAGAAATACAAAAAAATTTCATTTGTCAACTCTAAAACATAGAGCCAAAACTTGAATTTCTAGTCTTAAGAAAGGAATAACTAAGTTAACTGATGAAAAGGAAATTTCAAAGGAAATGGTTTCCTTTTTTTCCCTTCTTTGATGTCCCTAGATCCTAGAATCGATGTGACTAATTAGGCTAAGTTGTTGGATGTTATTCCTTTTTTGGTTTTTGAAGAACAAAATAGATTGTTGTGTGTTATTCCTAAGGAAGAGGAAATTTATAAGGTTGTTTATTTGTTAGGAGGGGACAAGTCACCACAGTCAGATGGTTTTCCTATGCTATTTTTTCAAAAAGAATTAAAACTAGTTGGTAAAGATGTGCGTGATGCTGTTAAAGAATTCTTTGGGGCTAAAAGGATGTTGAAGGAAATTAATTCTACTTTCCTATGTCTGATTCCAAAGAAGATTGGTCTTGATTCCCCAAATCAGTTCAGGCCTACCAGTCTTTGCAGTTCAATTTATAAAATTATTTCCAAAGTCCTAACTTTGAGATTGTTGCATATGCTTCCTTCCTTATATTCGAGCAACAAAATGGTTTTATTCCTAGTAGACAAATCCTTAACTCTATTATCTCTTTGCTTAAGAATATCCATTCTTTATCTCTCTCTAATAATTAGGGGTTTATTATGAAAGTTGATATTGCTAAAGCCTATGATAGAGTAGAATGTTCCTTTGTCCATAAGATCTTATTATCTTTTGGTTTTAGCGTTAATGTGGTTAAGCTTATTATGCAGATGATCTCTACTACTACGGTTGTTGTTCTAGTTAGTGGGCATTCTTCTGCCTTCATTAAACCAACAAGGGGATTGAGATAGGGAGATCCTTTATCGCCAATCATCTTCACTATTATGGTTGGTTATCTGAGAAAATTTATTGGGAAATTGGTCTTTTTTAAGGGAAATTAAAGGCTTGAGACCTTCTTCTCATCCTCTTATTTGTTCTCATGAACAATTTGTGGATGATACAATTTGTTTAGGTAAAGCTGAGGTTAGGGAGGTGAGGAATCTCAAAAAGGCCCTTAATCTCTATTCTTTTGCTTTTGATTAATTAATTAATTGGAATAAGATCTCTTTGTATTTTATTAATACTCCTATTTTTTAGATAGGGTAAGATTGCTAATATCCTTGATTGCTATGTAGGTTCTTTTCCCTATATTTACCTAGGTCTCCCTTTGGGACTTAATCCTTCAAATTATTTTTGGGAGGATCTTGTTAGGAAATTCAATAAGAAATTAGTAGGATGGAAAGGTAATTTTCTGAGTCAAGCTGGTGAAGTCACTCTTCTTGAGGCTTGCCTCCAAAGTATCCCTACTTATGCTTTGAGTCTCTTTAGGATTCTAGCTAAATATGTTGATACTATTGAAAAAATCCAAAGGAATTTCCTTAGGTCTGGATCTGAGGAGAAGAAGAGAATGAGTTTAATTGCTTGGGAGAAAATCTGTAATCCTAAATTGGATGGTGGATTGGGCATCAAGTCTATTAGGAGTATGAGTAAAGCTTTACTTGCTAAGCAAGGTTGGAGAGTTTATCATGACAATAAGGAGTGGAGTTCTATTTGGAAACATAAATACCTTTTTGTTGCTCCTTCCTTGCCTAATTTTTTATCTTATCCTAATGTTCAGTCTTCTTCTACTATTTGGGGTGTTGTTCAAGGAGCCAAAAATATTTTAATCAAGGGATGTATTTGGAAAGTGGGCAATAAGCATAATATTAGGTTTTGGGATGATGTGTGGCTTTTGAATCATCCTTTGATTAAGGATTTTGAGGATAGAACACTTGTTGATAGATGTAAACAACGTTTTGGTATCTTAATGGAGAATTATTGGATTAATAGCGAATGGGTTAATTTTGCTAAAAGTAATATGATTTTTACTAGTATCAAGTTAATTTTGAATTCTTTTAGACTTTATGCTCATATTGAAGATAAAATGGTTTAGGGGATTGAACCAAGAGGTTGTTTTATAGTTTCTTCAATTTTTATATCCAAGGAAAAGGGAAGTAGACCTTTATGGGCTAAAGCTTGGATTAAAAGTCTTACTGCTAAAATCAATATTTTTTTCTAGATCTTGCTTCAAAACAAAATCCTAACTTTGGACAATCTACAAAAAAGAGGGGTTTATGTTGTCAAAAGATGTTGTCTATGAAAAATGGGAACTAAAGATAGGAATCACCTTTTCTTAAATTGCAAGTTCAATCATAAAGTTTGGAATTATATCCTTCTCTATTAGAACTTAGATTGGGCACATCATAATAATATTGATCAATGTTTCTAGAGTTGGACCTGACCTTTAAAGGATGCTAATATCAGTTTTCTGTGGAAAATTTCTCTAACCCATCTCTGGTGGGGAATCTAGAAAGAAAGAAATAATAGAATTTTTAGAGACAAAGAAATTCCTGATTGGGTTTTCAGTCACTATATTATCAGAGCTATCAAGGAAAACTTCAAATCTCATAGAAAATTGAGTGATGAAATCCAAATCAATTATCTTATGAAGACTAAAGGCTATAAAACTAAAATTGATGATCAAAGACATAATTGACATGAATTAAGGATTAAATCATAGGAACACAATAGACTTTCAAATCAATCGTTACATCAAGTCATCAATCAATCAATCAAGTAACAAATCAAAAGGAATTAAATCACTTTAAAAAGAGTAAAAATAATTCATAAATCATAAATGAAATAAAAAAGGGAAAAAGGAAAAGACAAAAAAGTTGAAAATAAATGGAACAATAAATAAATCAATAAATCAATTTATCCTCACAAAATGGAAAATCCTCCTTTTTTACATTTAAAAGAATTGGAAAAATCCTCTTTTATCCTTACAAACTAAAATTGTTAAACTCTTCCTCTTGGTCCCTTATGAGATATTTTTCAGTTTCACCTCCACCCTCCAGTCAAAGGTAAAATCTCAATTCTTACCCCAATCCCTCCTAAAATCCTATAAATAGGAGGGAAATTCAAGAGCTAAAGGACCCAAGTTTTAGGCATCTGCACTATAGGCACATTTAGAGTTATTATGCTAGCATTATTATTTTAGCAATTTCATGTATGTTATTTAGAATCATTTAGCTTATATTTAGTTTATTTCATGCTCATATCATATCATTCTAGGGTTATCATACTTATATAATCAACATTATCACATAGATCTTGCATACATCTTTGTAGATCTGCATTCATGGCATACTCTTGTTCTAGAACTATCACCGAGATGTTGGTCTGAGAGCATTCTTAGCAGTTGTAGTTAGGAAAAAATGGGATGTTCATAGAGTTTCCATTTTGACAATGATTTCTTGGGTTTAGTTTAGTTTGTTGCCATTTTATCTACACTCTTCATTAAAGTCTCATGAGTATGCAAATCAACCGTGTAGAAATTGGCATCCATTGTGAGGCCTAAACTTGAAGCCTTTCTATTCTTCAATCTTTCTTTCTAATCTTATATTTTTAGTGTAGATCTACATTTTTTGTTAGTTTCTTGTGCAGATCTGATTGGTTGCAAGTTCTACAACATTTTGAAAACTTCATAACAACAACAACAAACTCTCAAAGACTTTTCTGAATGCACCAAGGTCAAATTTGCAATTTTTTGATGCTACAACACTTTTGAACTCTATTTAAATGCTTTTGAGCAATCTTTTAACACATTTAAAGAACTCTGTAGTACATTTAAAGCTTTTTGTAGCACATTTAAACATTTCTGTAGCACATTAAAAAATTTCTATAGCGCATTTGCCACTTTCTATGGCACATTTACTATTTTAATTACAAATATAACATATTTTGTAACACATATGCTAATTTTTGTAGCACATTTTATTAAAGTCATAAATTGTTGAATTTGACTTGTAGATCTAATTATCAGTTTCTTATAGGTTTCCTCTAAGCTAACGAGAAATCCTAGGTCAATGATAGCATGTGATAGGAATGAAGACCTTAAAAAATGTGCCTAGGCTTTGCTAGCATTAAACCAGGTAAGTGGACCTTGGCCCTTGTCAATTCAAAGTGTGGTATTTCTATGTTCAAAACCTAGTTTAATATAAATGTTTGATCTCACTAACCTAAATGGGTGTAGGCCTATAATCTCAACTCTTCTGAGTTGATCAAAATGCTCGACCTTCTATAAAGACTAGTTATAATCAAACAAGGAAAGAACCCACACATAACTT
This sequence comes from Cupressus sempervirens, assembly GCA_028749045.1. Taxonomy (NCBI): domain Eukaryota; kingdom Viridiplantae; phylum Streptophyta; class Pinopsida; order Cupressales; family Cupressaceae; genus Cupressus; species Cupressus sempervirens. The sequence continues at coordinate 629,541,633 of CM053791.1, read as the reverse complement.
AACTAGGAGCCCCTTGTCTTCTGTAGTTAAAGGGTTTGTAATTGAACAACTGTGTTTGTTGTGTTTGGGAGGTAAAGATAATAAGTATATTCTCTCACTCTATTCCCAAACCTATTTTTGATTTCTTTTTTTCCACTTTCTACTAGGTAGGTTTACTCAGCCATAGAAAGGCTACCTCCCAAGCTACCTTAGTAGGGCCGGTGAGAGAGAACTATTGGAAATGATTGAAAAGATCTTTGAATGAAGAATGATGGAATTGGTAAAGAATGCTTTCAATCATTATTTTTTCATTGATGTCAAACTTGCTACTTGTAGGAATGACATTTGCTTAAGTGATCCAAATACTATCAATTGGTTGATTGACAAGGAGGAGGCAATCAATAAGATGTAACTAGAGCACCTAGAGAAAGGTTGAAGTTATGATGTTGTAATGAAGTATAAGGATCAGCTAAGCCATTGATGAAATAGTGTATTAATGACATACTCTAAGACACAAGGAATGGACACACTCATATACACTCAAAATGCAAGGTTTAATTAAGTCATTTGTGAAGCATAACTAAGTTCATTTGTGAGAGCCAAGCAAGCTAGTTAGTGTCGAGAAAATTCTCAGTTGAAGCTAAGCAAGTTCAACTTCAGTGTGTGTCGAGCAATTCTTCAGGTGCCGAGTGATTCAAGAAAATAGTAGAAGTCGAGCAATACAGGAAAGCTTCATGTGCCGAGTAAAGTAGAAACCACATTGGATGCCGAGCAATCCAAAACTAGATAATGCCGAGCATTAGTAAATAGCAATAGAAGCTGAGTAACACAGAAGGTGCTAAGCATCAACAAATGTAGTAGAATCTGAGTAACACAGAAGGTGCCAAGCATCAGTAAACCAATGATGCTGAGTTGCTGCATTATTTGTTAAGTCAAAATATTTGCCAGATCAGTAACGATAAGTTTGTTACATTGAATTTTGTGAATTAGTTAGATGATAAGGATGATGAGTAGATGTCACAGAATTTTATGTAAACCATGCAAACCAATTCAAGGTGAATGTTGATGGATTTATCATGAAGTTTCTAGAAGAAACAATTTGGAGGGAAAATAATATCGTTTTCTTAGATCAAATCAAATTGATGAGCGGGAAGATTTGAGCGAGAAATGTAGAACAAAACTTCTTTATAAGGAGTCACATGTCAGAGATCAAAGTAGAGCGAAGAGAGGGAGGTGGTCATAAGTGTGGTCGTGGTCATGTGAAGAAGCAAAAAGAAGGCTAGTGTGAAGTGTCAAGAAGAGGACACAGTGAAGAGAAAGTAGAGAGGATCAAGACTCTGAGTTGATCAAGTGACCATAGAGTGCATTGGCATAGCAAGTGGAAGAACTCAAGGAGACAGATCTTGAAGGGTGGACAAGTTGTCAGCATTGCAAGGAAGAAAAGCCAAGAAAAGAAAAGAAATGAAGAGTGATTTGAAATCTACAAGGTTAGAGTTGCAATCTTTATTAGGTCAAAATCTCTCTAATACTTTCTTACCACTGTATTAGACATTGAAATCCTACATTGCTAGGTTAGCTTAATAGCTAGGTGGATAAGCCTCAGGAAAAGGATAGAAGATTCCCAGGAGAAGGATAAGAGATCCTCAGGAGGAGGATAGGAGATCTTTAGAGAGGGATAAAAGATTCTTTTGAGAAGGTGACTGTAAATCCAATGGACTTGGGTGGGCCTAACAACTCTATGTAAATTCTTTAACAGGGTGACATTCTAAGTTGAATGTTCTTAAGTCCTCTAATAGGGCACACTCCTAACAGGGTGTAGAAATCCTTTAACAGGGTCACATCTGACAGTGTGTAAAGCCTTTAACAGGGAAAACCATCAGAAGTGGTTGAAATCAATTGCGCAGTTATTTTGTGGGTGTCATCCCCACCCTAGTTTTAACTTCTTATTCTTGGAGGGTTTCTGGGTCACCAAAATCCTTTGTGTTATGGTGTGATGCATGTTTACTTTTCATTATTGTTTAATGTTTAATTGCATGCATGTTAGTTTCAATTATATGCCATTAAGGATTTGACAAAAAACTTGGATTGGACATTATTGGACCTTGGATAACTGGTTCACCCCTCTTCTCAGTTATTCTAAAAGAATTCTAACAAGAATGCCTTCCAATTTGGCATTCCCAATTGAATGCAATCCAACCATGTTTAGAATATAGCCTTCCTCTAGTAGTCCCACAAGGGATTGCACCAAACCTCCTTAGCATTGGTGGGAAGCTCTCTATTACAAGAGAGGTAAATTCAAACATTGTTGGTTAAAAACTAAAACCCACTAGTAACCAACTCTATACAACCTTGTTAGGAAGCCCTTTTCTTCCATTTTTCTAGGTGCGTGTGGTTTCATATTTCATTGCCATTTCTATTATGATTGTGCTTGGATGTGTTTTTAAAACTTAATAATAAACTTTAGTTCAGATCATAGTCCTTCCAAAAGACACCACTACAAACTGATAAGAAAACCAAGCTCAAAACAAGAACATTGTTGAAGACCCTGAAATGACACATTTACTGCTTAAAACGATGCATTTGACCCATTCTATGATGCATCTGAATTCTATTATAGCATATTTGATTGCATCCAAACATTTAAATAACATATTTACTTTGCTCTATAATGCATTTGATTCATGAAATAATGCATCTGAACATTTAAATAACACATTTGATCTATAGAATAGTGCCTAGTGAACAATTAAATAGTACATACACCAATTGAAATAACACATTTGAGAAATCCTGTAGTGCATCTGAGGAAAAACCTAAAATAGAGGCTATTTGCATACATGACAATTTCAAACAAACAATGGATTCAGATACCCTTTTTCCTCATTGACATTTTCCAAGACTAAGAGATTTCAAAATTGACCGTACCCATTTTAAAGCAAGCAAAATTAAAAGTTCCATTTAGAGATTCCTACTACAATAATCATTGTTACTTCACCTCGCGTATCAAGCCAGAAACATCTAGAGACACACATTCATTCCCTACCCAACTTCATGAAAGTGAACTTACCCTTATTAAAACTGCCCAAACACCTTTTCAAACTTAGTTTGTTACTCCAAATGAATCACGGTCAACATAAACCCCCATATTGTGAAAATGCATATGAACTAGAGGAATCCTATCCACATCTCATGACACTACGTAAAACCAGTGTAGCCACGAAGCCAAAATGATCAGCTATACAGGTGAGTGCCAAAATAGCCAACATAACCATCAAACACATGAAATCTCCTTATTGAACTTGTCATACCACTAGATTGTTGATCAAATACAATCACTCATGAATCACCTTTATTCAACCCAAATTTAGAACCTTCTACCAAAATGGGTTCATTTAATGAATGGGATGAAAAGAGCATCAAAAGCATAATTGAACATTTTCAACAAAATCCTGAGCTAGTCAATATCATGGACAAGATACTTGAAAAAATACAAAGAATGTTACATACTAGCATTATCACAACAAGGTGTAAAACTACCATCTGAATTTGATGTAACCAACTTTAAATGAGATGAAGAAGAGTCACCTTTAGATGTTGTTACCCAAAAACAAGACTTATATTAGAAATGGAAAAGATGAAGAGAGGAAAAATACAACCTGCAAAATTTAGCCTTGAAAAGGTGTGTTCTCTTCCATTCGATAAAAGAATGACCTTCAAACCTTTCCCTCAGAATGTGCAGATACAAAAATATGACAAATATTTTGGTACCTCAGATCCCTAAGATCATCTTAGAAAATTCTACAATTTAAGTATGGAGTTTGTTCATGACACAACTTATCTAATGCACTTGTTTCCTAAAAGCCTCAAAGGGCAAGCCATGGAGTTGTTCCCCAAGATACCCTCTAACATTAAGTCATTTGATTAGTTGGCTTCCATTTTCATTTCTCAATACTTGTATAATATTGAAAAGGAAGTTACGATGATTGATTTGTGTAACATGAAACAACTTCCCAGAGAATCATTCAAGGTCTTCTATAGAGGTGGAGACACACATTTTGCAAGTACCATAGAGACATCTTAGACAAAGAAGATCAAAATCTTCATCAATAGTCTCTCAAAACCCATAAACTACTAGCTCTAGCTCCAAGGGCCTAAAGACTTTAAAACTACCTTAGAAAATGCAGCCAAAGTAGAAGAGACCTTGATAAATAATGATACCAGCAAGTTATCAAAAGATGGTAAGAGTTTCTCACACAACTCCTCACAGACTCACAATTCATCTGATTGGTCCACTGATAAACAAAAGTCACAGTGGAGAAATAACAACAAAAACACAGTCAATGATGGGGTGGTTGAAGCTAACCATGTCAAACCACAAACTCAACCCCATCCAAACTAGTATTATTCTATTATCAATAACACCAATGAAAAAACTAGACAAAACCCACTCTGATAGGACAATGTTCATCCATTTTACTGACACAATCGAGCTACTCCTTCAACATCCACTCAATGAATAGCCTATAATCAAGCTCCTCCCCTGAGAGGATACCAATCTTTGGATGCCTCTAAAGTATATACGCTTATTGGGGTGTCTTCAAGAGTGCATTACAAACACTCTTAGCTAATGAACTCCTTATACTCCCTAAGGCCAAACCCTATGAACCACAAATTAAACCAAAGTAGCAGAATGACAAGCATATCTATTCCTACCACTAAAACAAGGGGCATCTAACCAACAACTATCATGCCTTAAAAGGGTTATACAATAATTTATCAACAATGGAACTATTGAAGTAAACAACCTTCACAACAATGAAGACCACATGAATTTTAAGAACCCTTTCATGAGGCACAAAAAAGGAGAATCCTCTAGAGAAAATCAAAATGCACCTTCCCATGATAAGGTTAATTATACTCATCATTACGATAATACCATCAACATGATCTCTAGATTTGATGATGTTGTGAATGTCATGATAATTAAGGACATAAATAAAAAACAATCATTAAATGATATTACTCAAGGTCAAGCCTCTAAAATCATCCTATCAGATCTGGCAATGGGTTCTAATCATGCAACTATGAGTTCCACCTTACCCAAATACAACTTGGTCAACAAATTACTCAAGACTCATGTCCATATCTCTATTTTTGAGTCATTGCAAATTTCCCCTAAGCATAAAGAGATCATCACCAAAGCCTTAGTGCCAAATAACCTTGATGTTAGTAAACTTCAAAACATGGTCAGTAACCTTGCTGCCCCTCACTGTGTATCCTTTTTTTCTTAAGATGACATGTTATTCATTCATCCTCAAAACTCCCCATTGCACATTAAAGTATTTATTCATAGAAACAAAGTCAAAAGAGCCTTGTTAGACAACAAAGCAAGATTGAACATTTGCACACCGAGCTTGGTAAAAGCCATAGGGTATACAAAGGATGTTGTTGATCCCAAAAAGAAAATCACCATTAAGGCTTATGATGATGAGGAAAGATCCTCTAAGGGCATGGTTATTTTTCTAATCAAGGTAGGTTTGGTTGTAAAAGAAACTATTTGTCAAGTCTTGGACTTGAAGTTAACTTACAATATCTTGTTAGGGAGGTCATGGATCCATGACATGCAAGCCATTCCTTCCACTTATCACTAATGTCTCAAATTTCCATACGTGGGTCAAGAGGTGACCATACCAGGGGATCAAAATTTGGTCTAATATCGTAACTCCTTTATTCCTCATAACAAAGAAGAAACCAACACCTTGACAGATGACATCAGCCACTCCACATCAATCAATACTTCATGTTCTACTAGCTGAGATAATGACTACTTATCTACATCAAAAAGTTGGTTGTTCAAGTTCTTCCTTTCCTTCAACATCATCATCAAAAGACTGCAAATAGTCATATGATGAAGAAATGGATAGGCTAATGAAAGAGTTTGATAGGAAGTATAAATTGCAATGCAAAGGGGTAGGTGAGTACTCAGTCTCATTATTTGATCTCCCATTTTCTCCAAGATCTCATGGCAAACTAGCATCCACCATTAGGCCTTACCATGCACATTTTGTCAAAGAAAGTGGTGTACCTTCAAGCTCCATAGAAGAAATCAGTGAACAAACTATTGACATCTCCCCTCACCTCTATGGAAAAGGTTTTGATTTAATGAAAAAAATGGGATATATGGGAGATGGCCCTTTAGGGAAAGGGAAAGGCATCGTCAAACCCCTAGTAGCATAGTTCAAGTTTGACAGATCTAAAATAGGGGTGGGGTATAGTGAACAAGATAATGCACATATCACTCCTGAGTCTCATCCTAAATACAACAATTCCTCCTTCCACCTTTGCATGGGTGCCTAAAGAAAGGGATGATAATAACCAAAAAATGGCCAACATTAAAAATGTGAATCCATCCTTCTTAGATTCACATCACACAAGAGAACCACCCATGGACACCTCTAATAATGAAGACAATGACAATTCCACCAAGTGGGAATTCTGATCGTTATCTAAAGAGTCCATTCATGACAAAGAATGTGATGTTGTTCACATTCCTACATCTAATGGCTTCATTGCACAAGGATCAACCTCTTGTCCAAACTTTACTTCACCAAGAGATGACACACATCAAAACAAGTTAGAGGTTGACATAGAATAGACACGTCTCATCACATCATATGAGGATGATAGACCTATTGAAGGGCTTTCATTTGAAACCCTATTTTTGGACTTCTTTCCATCAAAAGTGAAAGATGACTACTATGAGCCACTCCCCAACTCTACTTTTCCTAACACTTTAGAGGAAGTGCATATTATAGACCTAATTGATATAGAACATGAACTATCAAATGAGATCATGTCTTTAAACCTTGCTGAAGCCTATCCACATTATGAACCACTATCTTTAGTCCATCCCATACTCATTAGCTAGGATATAACTGATCCTCACAATGTTCCTAACTTTGGAATTGACCATGATGTCTTTGTCTACCTTAATACATTTGAATCATCTCGTCCACAAAGAATAGGAGAAATGCACATAGATGGGTCTGATATCAATCATCTTAGTCATACCAAAATAGGCAAGCACATCATAGCCTTAGTGATAAACATCAGGTTGTAGCTGATCTTGAGAAAAAAATAGAAGTAGAAATGACGCATCCAAAGGTGAAAACCCAACTATGGAACCTATGGATGAGATGATTGATACCTTACCTAAACATTTAGAGGAAAGATCATCTATCCTAATTAAACCTACAGAAAAAGTCAAGTTGGAATAGAACAGGAACCAAGGATTATCCATTTGGCACAATCTTTAAAAATAGAAGAAAGAAGCGCATTCATTCGTTTCTTCAAAGAGAGGCAAATAAAATTTGCATGGGCTTACATATACATACTAGGGTTAGACCCAACTTTGATCCTTCATCACCTTAAAATTTCTCCAAAGGCTACGATGGTTAAGAAAAAGTTACAAAAAATGCATCCCCACATAGCCTTGCTAGTCAAAATAGAATTAGAGAAATTGCTCAGCACCAACTTCATTTGGCCTTTAATGTATATGTCATGGATATCAAACATTGTGCCTATATCAAAGAAATATGGTAGCATACACATTTGTATTAATTTTTGGGATGTTAATAAATCATGTCCTAAAGATGATTCCCTCCTTCCCAACATCAAAACAATTGTAGATCTGATAGCGGGTCATTCCATGTTCTTGCTCATGGATGGATTTTTCAGGGTACAACCAGATTAGGGTAGCACCAAAAGATCAAGAGAAAATTGCATTTACTTGTGCATGGGGCACGTTTTGTTGGAATGTAATGCCTTTTCGGTTAAAGAACGTAAGGGCCACCTATTAGTGGGCCATGACCACTATCTTTCATGATATGATGCAAATTTTTATGGAATATTATGTTGATGATATCCTTTCCAAGTCTCATACATGAGAAGATCATCTTCCCATCTTGGACAAGATATTTACTTGCCTAGAAACATTCAAAGTTAGGCTAAACCCTAAAAAATGCACTTTTGGCATGAAATTTGGCAAACTCTTAGGGACATAGTTTCAGCCAAAGGGATTGAGGTTGATCCTAAAAAGGTACATGCTATAGTCAACATGCAACCTCTGAAGAACCAGAGTCAACTACGTTCTCTTCAAGGAAGAATTCAATTAGTTTGTCGCTTCATTTCCTAGTTAGCAAAAAAGTGTGTGCCCTTCACCCACCTTCTCCACAAGGACATAGTTTTTAAATAGAATGATTAGTGTTAGATGGCCTTTGATTTACTCATAAACTACTTAATGAATTCACTTATGTTGGTACCTCCAGTATGGCACAAACCATTGTTGCTATATATTTCCCTGACAGATAAATCAATTAGAGCCCTCTTGGCACAAGAAAATGACTAGGGAAAAGAAAGGGCCATTTATTACATTAGTCATAACCTGGTCAACTATGAGCTCAATTACACCTTTATTGAAAATGATTATTTAGCTTTAGTTTTGCTTCCCAAATGCTACACCATTATCTTTTGACACATAAGGTTAAGCTCATCTTCAAGATTGATCCCCTCAAGTACCTTCTCAACAAGACAATGTTAATAGGTAGATTGTCTAAATGGGTAATGATCCTAAGTGAGTTTGATATTGAGTATGTTGATAGGAAATAAATAAAAGGACAAGCCATTGCCAATCAAATGGTAGATGTGCCCATAGAGAGCTTGAATCCTATCTTAGCTGATTTTCTAGATATTCACATTCTTCAAACCAAGTCGATCACTTGGAAGTTCTATTTTGATGGTTCTTATAAATACCATGGTTCAGGCATTGGCATTTTGTTCATTATGCCTCTAGGCATTACCATCCCTAAGTCCTACAAACTACTTTTCCTTTGCGCAAACAACATGGTGGAATATGAAGCCTTGGTCTTAGGCCTCAAACTAACCTTAGAATGGAAATTAATAGTACTAGAAGTTTATGGATTCTCAGTTAATCATCAATCAAGTAACTGGCATGTATTAGACCAAGGATGAAAAGTTATTGCCTTACAAACATATGGTTGACACACTTAAAGCATGTTTTGTTTACATTACTTTTGAATAAATTCCCATAGATAAGAATAGAACAATAGATGTCATGGCCACCTTGACCTCCTTGCTTTAGTTACTATAATAGTACGAGTGGTATGAGTTCTTAGTAGAAGAGGTGGTTCAACCTGCATTTACTCAACCTAATTCCTTTATTATTTTCCATTTAGACTCCCCTAATTCCCACTAGTATAACCCCATCATTACCTACCTCTGAGATAACACCATTCCCTCTAATCTCTCATGGAACAGAAGATATAATTTCATTTGATAGACCTCATGCTACACTTTGGTGGTTGATACACTATATATGAAAGGTCTTGATAGTACTTTGTTTAGATGTCTTGAAAAGGACAAGTTGAGAGTCACTTTGCAAGAAGTTCATGCAGGCATCTATGGGTCACACTCTAGTGGGTTCATGCTAGCAAAAAAAATTCTTAAGAATGAGCTATTTTTGGCCAACCATGGAAAATAATTCTATCAATTTTGTTAAAACTTTCAAAAAGTGTCAAGTCCATGGTAATCTTATTCATGCGCTAGCCCAAGAGCTCAACCCTTTGGCCATACCATGGCCTTTTTATTAGTGGGGCTTTTATTTTATTGGAGCCATCCACCCACCTTCCTCTAGTAGACATAAATGGACTATCATCGTAACAAAATATTTCACCAAGTGGGTTGAAGCAACGCCACTTGCCGACTCTATAGGAAAAAAAATCTCTTCATTCTAAACCATATCATTTGTCAGTTTGGCATACCTCATGCCATTATCATAGACAATGCCTTGTACTTTAAAAATTAAATAATTGATGAATCATGTGAGAAATTCCACATTATACACCATTCCTCATCAATCTATTATCCTCAAGGCAATGACCAAGCAGAGGCCACAAACAAGACCATTGTCAAAATTCTCAAAAGAATCATCAATGATATTGGAAGAGATTGACATTTACAACTAAGTCCCATCCTCTGGGCCTATAGAATGAGTTTTAGGACACCTATAGGCACTACACCCTTCTCTTTGGTTTATGGTTGTGAATCCATTCTTCCTTTAGAGGTTGAGATCCCATCCTCGAGAGTGACTCTCCGTGACATCCTATTAGATGAGGACTACAAAGTGGCCCATCTAAAGCAACTAGAACTATTAGAAGAACATCAATGTGTCATGCAAGAACACATTAAAGTGTATTAGAATAGGTTATCAAGACACTACAACAAAAATATTAAATCTCATATTTTTCATGTTGGTGACCTAGTCCTCTGAGAAAACCCTAAAAATCAAGCTATTAGGGAAAAGAAAGGAAAATGGGAGGCCAATTGGATTGGTTTTTACATTATCATAGAATCTTTCAGATTGGTACTTATAAACTTTTAGATTGTGATGGAGATGAACCAATTGGATTGGCTCTTACATTATCATAGAATCTTTCAAGACTGGTACTGATAGACTTTTAGATTGTGATGGAGATGACCTAATAGAGCCCATCAACAACATCCATCTCAAAAGGTTTTATGTCTAAAGATTTGAGGAAACACCTCATCACAAAAATATCAAAAAAAATTCAAAAACACCAGAAAACACAAAAACAAAAAAAAAAACTAGTTCAAAAAGACCCCCTTTGGTTTAAAAGGAGTTAGAGATAGCACTATTGGACTTACCTAAACAACACAAGTCCTTAAATATTGAAAGATAGTAATGCATGACACAACCAACTCTCTCTGAGACAAATTTTGCTTGTTTGTGGCTTACCTAGCACAACTAGGTTAGTTTCACACATACCTAATCGAGAAACACTTGTGGGTTATAGTTCAGTGGTTTCTAGACATTAGACATAGTTCACAACAATGGAGATAGCTAGAAAAAAATAAAAATAGTAGGATGGTAAACAAGTCAGAAGAAACATGGAGACCGATTATGTATTGAGATACTACATACATGAATTTTAGGAAAATCAGTGCAAATCTTAGCTATCTGCCACAACCAATAATTCCTAATATCCATCCTAGCCTTCATTTAATCCATTTGAAGTCTCAAAGTCCCTTTCGCCATCCATCATCCCCCATATAGCACTCCAAGACCACTTTTAGCCTTTTGGCCCACTTTTTGGTCTCCTCAACCCTTTAAGTGCCTCCACATGGTCTTGGTTATCTCCATTTTCCAACAAATCTCACTCACATTCTCATTCCACTCCCACCAATTAAAAAATTCTCAAAAACATTCAAAAGTTGTCAAAAACAGTCAAAGATTATCAAAAATTGTCAAAAATAGTAAAAGATTATCGAAAACAACTAAAATTTATCAAAAATTATCCAAAACATTCAAGAATTCTCAAAAATTGTCAAAAACATTAAAAAATTGTCATAATTGTCAAAAACATTCAAAAATAGTAAAAAATTACCAATTTTTTTTTTCAAAACTAGGTAATAATTGCCAAAATAGCCAAAAAATAAAATCAACCACAACCCAAAATTCCAATCAAACATGGCCCAACTCAACCCAAATAAGCTATTTAATTATGCATAAATAATTGTTGTATTTTTCAAGCTGATGATCCATTGATTTTATGTCGAACTAGTGTCTGTCTATAATTGCTACTCCTTTGGGATAGGTTTGCGTACCTCCACTGATTTTATATGAAATTAATGGTGAGGCCCACTATATTGAAAAATATTTAAATATTTTATGGCATGTTTTATAGTTCTATTACCTTTGACAAAATAATAAAAAGTGTCTCCACTGCATTAAAAAGTAGCCTAGTTATGTCTTGATACATCTTGCTAGGCTTTGGAAAATCTGGCACAACGCAAATAGCAAAAGAGGCTCTGGTAGAGTTCCTTTTCTTTCCTCCAGCCAAGAACAACAATTCCCAATGGATTATTAGTCTTATTTATGTTGTAGTAGCCATGATTGATCTAGACCCCTTCAACAAATGTATCAATGCTATCTTGAAAGGCCTAAATATTCGTCAGACTCTTTCATCATCACCTAATAGGGGCATAGAATAAGTAAGTGTAAGTTTGAGAGATCGTCATGATCTCCTTTCCTTTTTGGCCCTTAAGGCACCTTTTTGGGCCCTCAAGCACCTTTTTAGGCCCCCAAACACCTTTTTATGTCAAAATGCCCTTTTAAAGGCATTGTTTAGTAGCTTTTTAGGCCCCTTGAGCACCTTTTTAGGCCTTCGCATGCCTTTTTAGGCCAAAACACCTTTTTCAAGGCCCTATTTCCCCCTTTTAGGCCTCTCAATCCCCTTTTAGGCCCATCAAGTGTCTTTTCTAGCCCCTCAAGCGCCTTTTAGGCCCTCAAACACCTTTTAAGGCCAAAATGCCTTTTTTAAGGCCCTGCTTTGCCTTTTAGGCCTTAGGCCCCCGAAGCACCTTTTTAGGCCCAAAATGCCTTTTTCAAGTCCCTATTTTGTCTTTTCAGGCCCCCAAAGTAACTTCTTGGACCCCTAGGCACCTTTTTCAATGACCAAACATCCTTCTCAAACCCCCAAGCACCTTTTTCAAGGTCCCTCTTGACCTCTTTTGGTCATCAAAGCCTCTCATAGGCCCCAATACCTTTTCACAGGCCTCGTGAGCATCCATCTCTGCATACAACTAGAGAAAAATCCCAACTTTGGTCTTAAGCTTGTTTGTAAATGTTAGATTATGGTGATTGATCAGGAAAGTATTATACGTACTTCATAATTAGTGGGGTTTGGGGCCGTGGCCAATGTTGTAGCCAACATATTATGGTTGACATGTTGTAACCCTAAAACAGATAAAATACTTGTATAAAAGGGTTTAGGGTTAGGTATTTTCATTATGTTGTGATGTAAAATTGCTTCTTGTGGTGGTATTGAGTTGTAAGGGATTACAAATTGTAATCGGGTTGTAATCACTGGATTGTAATAAGATCAGACTTGCTATTTGGTGGACGTAGCCTAGGGATTGGGTGAACCATGTTAAATCTTGGTGCCTTGTGTTCATATCTGTGTGATCTATTATTTTTCTATTATTGGTTATATTTGCATTTAGTTTTTATTTTTGTCCATAGTTTATCCTAACAAGTGGTATCAGAGCCTGGTTTTTTTTTTCAGTTATCCTCTACAAGAAAGTTTCACGGTTGAGTGGGAGTCTCATGGTTGAGTGGGAGCAATGGTGGATGAGGGTAAACTGAGGGTTGATAGGTTTAATGGGCAAAACTTTCAGTTATGGAAGATGCAAATGGAAGACTATATGTATCAGAAGGATTTGTGGAAGTTGTTGGAAGGCAAAGCCATGAATCAGGGAACTATGTCAAATGCTGAATGGGATCTTTTGGACAGAAAGGCACTCAGAAGCATTTGGTTATGCCTGGCACCATCAGTGGAATTTAATATTACAAAAACAAAGACAACAAAAGAGTTGATGAAAACCCTAGCGACATTGTATGAAAAGCCCTCTGCTTCAAACAAGGTATTTCTCATGAAGCATTAATTTAATATGAAAATGGCAGAAGGTGGATCTGTTGCAGATCATTTAAATGAGTTTAATACAATTACTAGTTAGTTATCTTCTATGGGTATCAATTGTGATGAAAAAATTAGGGCTCTCTTGATTTTGTGTTCTTTGCCTGAAAGTTGGAATGGCTTGGTAATGGATGTGAGTAATTTTGTTCCTGGATCTAGTACCCTAAAATATGATGATGTGATTAGTGTTGTTTTGAGTGAGAAAACTCGTAGGAAATCCTCAAGTGGATCTACATTAGGAAGTGCTTTGAATGCACAACGCAGGGGCAGAATGACTGAGAGAGGAAGTAACTCTGAAAATCGTGGGAAATCAAGAGGAAAGTCAAAAGGGAAGAGGTCTCAATCAAGAGGACCGAACAATTGCTAGTACTGTGGGAAACCAAGACACAAAAAGAAAGATTGCTGGAATCGAAAGAAAAATGAAGGAGATAAATCAGATGGAGACAAGGAGGAAAATGTGGTAAGTAACAAATCCGAAGAGGATGCTTTGCTTCTGTCTTTAGAAAGTGTTGATGATTCATGGGTTTTAGATTCTGGTGCTTCATTTCATGCTACACCTCATAGAGGTTATTTCATTGATTATGTCCAAGGGGATTTTGGGCTTGTTTATTTGGGGGATAATGAACCCTGTCAGATTGTTGGAAAGGGAAAAATTAAGATTAAGTTGCAGAATGGGAATCATTGGCTACTACATGAGGTAAGACATGTTCCAAGGCTAAGTAGGAATTTAATTTCAATGGGGCAACTTGGTGATGAGGGTTGTGTAGTTACTTTTAATGATAAAAATTGGAAGGTTTCAAAAGGTTCCCTTGTAGTAGCAAAAGGTGTGAAAGTAGGCACCCTATATCTTTGTATAGGTCATATTGTTCCTTCTACTTTGATTGTTTAAGAGAAAAATGAATGTTCATGAACAATTGCTACAGTTGAGCAGGGAGAACAAATAGCTGCTGTAGATTCTGATACAATGATGTGGCACAATAGACTTGGGCACATGAGTGAGAAAGGTATGAAAGTACTTCATTCAAAGAAAGTTCTACCAGGTCTGAAATGTGTTAATATGGATTTCTGTGAAAGTTGTGTGTATGGAAAATAAAAGAGAGTGAGTTTTGTAAAGACTGGGAATGAAAACAAAAAGGAGAAATTAGAGCATGTGCATATAGATGTATGGGGACCAGCTCAAGTATCTTCCCTTGGTGGCTCTCATTATTATGTTACATTTATTGATGACACAACTAGAAAAGTATGGGTTTATTTCCTTGGACAAAAATTTGATGTATTTCAAACTTTTAAGAAATGGAAATGCTTGGTTGAAAATGAGACTGGTAAGAAATTAAAATGTCTCAGATCTTATAATGGTGGTGAGTATTATAGTCATGAATTTGAAGATTATTGCTCCACTAATGGTATTCATAGACAAAAAACTATTCCAAGGACTTTGCAAGAAAATGGAGTGGCTAAATGCATGAACAGGACTATAATGGAGCGCGTAAGGAGCATGAGGTTGCATGCTGGGTTGCCCTTACACGTGGGCAGAGGCTGTCAATACTATAGTATATTTGATTAATAGAGGTCCCTCTACTCCTTTGGGATGTGGTATTCCAGAGGAAGCATGGACTTGTAAGAAGGTGAGTTATTCTTTTCTCAAGACCTTTGGTTGTGAAGCTTTTGCTCATATAGACTCTAAAAATAGAACCAAGCTAGAAGCTAAATCAAAGAAATGTGTCTTTTTTGGATATTTCATTAATGAATTTGGTTATAGGCTTTGGGATTTTGAAAATCATAAAATTGTAAGAAGCCGAGATGTCATATTCAATGAGAAAGTGTTGTACAAAGATTTGTTGCAGCAACATGAGAAGAAAGAAGATGATTATGTAGTGCTGGATGATACTCCAAAAGCTGATGTTCCAACCATTCCTTATGATGTGCAAAAATTGCAACAACAAATACCACACACACCAGTGAATGTTAGACGGTCAATGAGGAAAATTAGACCTCCACAAAGATTTTCTCCCTCTTTGTATTCTATTTTACTTACTGATGCTGATGAACCTAAAAGTTATGATGAAGTTGTGCAGGTGGATACTAAGATTCAGTGGGAGTCAGCAATGAAAGATAAAATGGACTCTTTGCTCAAGAATAAGACATGGGATTTGTGCAAGTTGCCTACAGGTAAAAAGGCTTTATAGAATAAGTGGGTTTACAGGGTGAAAGAAGAGGAAGGAGGTAAGAAAAGATTTAAGGTCAGGTTAGTTGTAAGAGGATTTGCACAGAAAAAGGGAATTGATTTTGATGAGATATTTTCTCCTGTTGTTGAAATGACTTCTATCTGTACTATTTTAAGTCTTGTGGCTACTGAAGGTTTGAATTTAGAGTAGTTATGTTAAAATAGCCTTCCTTCATGGTGATTTGGATGAAGAAATATATATGGCTCAACCACGGGGATTTGAGGTCAAAGGTAAGGAGAACCTTGTGTGCAAATTGAAGAAAAGTTTATATGGCTTGAAGCAAGCACCTCGACAATGGTATCTGAAATTTGACAGGTTTATGTATGAGCATGGCTATAACATGTGTCATTTAGATTATTGTGTTTATTTTAAGAGGTTGGATGATGATAGCTACATTATTTTATGTTTATATGTTGATGATATGCTTGTAGCTGGGTCTAACATGGATCATATTAAGGGGCTGAAATGCCAGTTAGCACATGCATTTGCTATAAAGGATTTGGGGGCAGCAAAAAAAATCCTTGGTATGAAGATTTGTAGAGATAGGAAGAACATAAAATTGATGTTATCTCAGGCTGATTATGTTGAGAAGGTGTTGCAACGTTTCTCTATGGAGAATGCTAAAGTTGTCAGCACACCTTTACCTAGTCATTTGAAGTTGACTAAGGGGATGTGTCCCAAGACACAAGAAGAGGAGGATAAGATGTCCAAGGTAACCTATGCTTCAGCTATATGAAGCTTAATGTATGGTATGGTATGTACTAGGCCAAATATTGCACATGCAGGGGGAGTCATTAGCAGGTATATGAGTCATCCAGGAACTGAGCATTGGAATGCAGTCAAATGGATTCTCAGATATTTGAGAGGAACAACCAATAAGTGTTTACACTTTGGGGGCTCTACTACTAATTTACAGGGCTATGTTGACTCAGATTTGGCAGGGGATATTGATACCAGGTAGAGTACTACAGGTTATGTCTTTACTGTTGGTGGGATAGCCGTGAGCTGGGTTTCTAAGTTATAGAAGATTAATGCTCTATCCACTACAGAGGCAGAGTATGTTGCTGCCACAGAGGTAGCCTAGGAGATGATATGGATTCATTTCTTCTTGGAAGGATTGGGACATCCTCAGAAGGATAATTATTTGTTCACAGATAGTCAGATTGCCATTCATCTTGCAAAGAATTCAGCTCTGCATTCTAAGACCAAACACATATAGTTGCGGTACCATTTCATTCAGTTAGTTTTGGAGGATGGACAGTTAAAGCTGGATAAGATCTATACAAATGACAATCCAACATATATGTTGACAAAGGTTGTAACAAGGGAGAAGCTGAACTCCTCTTCAGCTTCGGTTGGTCTTCCAGACTGAACATGAATAAAAGAACAATAGAGTCCAGGGTGGTTTGATCCAGTGGGAGCCCCATGTGGTAGTGGTAACAGGATCAATCTCGAAGTGGAAGATTGTTGTTTAGTGTGGAGCCTGATTAGTCTCCAAGTGGAAGATTGTTAGATTATGGTGACTGATCAAGAAAGTACTGTACATACTTCATAATTAGTGGGTTTCGGGTTCGTGGCTAACATTGTAGCTAACATATGGCCAACATTTTGTAACCCTAAAATAGATAAAATACTTGTATCAAAGGGTTTAGGGTTACATATTTTCATTATGTTGTGATGAAAAATTGCTTCTTGCGGCGGTATTGAGCTATAAGGGATTACAGATTGTAATTAGGTTGTAATCAATCAATTGTAATAAGATCAAACTTGCTGTTTGGTGGATGTAGCCCAGGGATTGGGTGAACCCCGTTAAATCTTGGTGCCTTGTGTTCATATCTATGTGATCTATTATTTTTCTATTATTGGTTATATTTGCATGTATTTTTTATTTCTGTCTATAGTTTATCCTAACAGTAAAGGCTATCAATATGTACATAATTGTGTCTTACAATTCATGGTTTAGTACTTCCTGCTTTTTCCACCTTAAACAACATGGCTCTCCAAATGCTACACAAGTTTGTACTTATCTTTCATTGAGAGCTCACACCCACATTTAGTACCCCACACATAAGTAAATGTCTTTCTTCCTCTAAAAATCTTATTGTTCCCGCTTTTACAGAGATTGACACCTTTCCAAATATTTACAAAAAATCCCCAAAATATTAAAATATTCACAAAAATTCCAAAAACATCCACATATTCCTTAAAAATCCCAAAAATATTCAACTATTCATGAAAATTCTAAAAACATCCACATATTCCTTAAAACCCCAAAACATCCATATATACTCCTAATTTTTTTTTCCAAAAGCATCCACATTCATTGCAAAAATATGAACAATAGACATGATAATGTTTGTCCGACACAATAACATCAACATTAGTTGTGCTTTTTCTTGCAACAAAAATAAACACACTTTTATTCTATTATGATGGAAACAACAATATTACATTCAAATCAAATCTGACAGATCATTTATTTTGGCCTCCCTGGGGGAGGTGGTAGGACAGGGTGTCCGATCAAGCATGTTTCTCTAGACCTAGTTCTAGAAGAAGAGGCCCCTGTTGTCAATCCTCTTCGTACCCACACTATGTTCATAGGAATCAAAAATCTACCACTGTGTAATTACACATTCAATAGTTATGTAAATTCCCTCTCCATTAACTATGTCTCCCATTAGTTCTCATTAGGGAATGTCTGATGATAAAGTCTTATATAATAGGCAACTTCTTGATGTACCTTTATCACCCATTGCATATCCATAAAAAAATTCTCCACTAACTTGTTTATTCTTGGTACAATGATTTCTCATTGGGCCACATCCCACTCCTGTTGCATTTGACTAGTCACCATTTGCTAACGCTCCACGTCCACCTTTGTCTCATTCAACTGCTGCTATAACTCTCTCGCATTTGACTTGCTTAATGCTAACCACTCCTGCACCTACAACGACATGGTGTTTGATTTTGTAATTGCCTCCCTAAATGACTTAGACTGTGATTTTAGTAACACCAACTCATTTTGCATGCTCTCTAAACCCACTTGCACCATCTTTAGGGATTCCTGCAATGTATGTGCTCATGATCTCTCCACTTGCTTCTCCACATCATTTCCTTCCACTCATGATTTCTCCACCCATAGTTCTGCTTCTAATGATTGTACCCACGCCCACTCCATATTCACCACCACTTGGAGTTGTATCTCCTCCATTTTCGATCCATCTTCCCACATCTTCTCCATCAACTCCAGAAAAAATATGACTTCCTATTCCATATTTTCCACCCAGACTCTCTCTTCAAACAACATTCTTTGTAATTCTTCCACACTACTTGATGATTGATCTCCACCTCCTACCTCTAGCTGTGGCTCCTCTGCACTTACACTACCAATTTCTCCTTTCATGGCCCCTTGTCCCATAATCTTGAGACTAATCAATCAACGTGCTCCACTTATCATCTCACCCAAACTAACATCCCCCACCTCTTTTTTCACTTTTCCTATAGACTTTTCATGAGAGTCCATCACTCTCACCTTCACCACTATTGCTAACACACCCTTAGTCATCCTAGGCAGACTATCTCTACCTGCATCATCAGTTCATCATCCAATACCACCTACAATGCCTGCTATGTTGTGCTCCCTGACAACATCATTAATGCTGAAAAGGGCATTTCTTTCACCTTGACCCCTGTATCCTTAGGTTGTGCTGGCACCACTCTTGCATGACTTGATTCACCCTGCTTATGAATTAATGCCTGCAGCTTGGACTGATACACCAGTTCCCTAGAGGTCCACCAACTGCACTTTGCCCTTTTTCCTTACCTAACCCACATTCCCTAGCTCACATCACCCTCTCGTTGCGACTGATCTAGTGAGCCTGACATGCTTTCACTTGTACACTTTTTGAGACTTCTCAATAAACTCAACAACTGCATTTTACCCATTACCATGCTACATTTCATTTGCATATTATCCACCTATTTATGACTATCACTTGCCATGCCTCACACTTCCCCACCCTTTCCACATGTCCACTCTATGCATCCCTACACACTAGTATCAAGTACACTTGCCACTTGGCTCTATCACTCAAACACCCTAATTCATGTTGACACATAACACCATTCAAAATCTGCTACAAAATCATTACTAACACATCCCACATATTGTTACCAAGATCCTACATTAGTTGTATCTAGAAGGAATTGGACAAACTTGACACCATTACACACAACTATCAACACTATTGGTCTGTAAATAATGGTTTTTCTACTATTATAAGCTTCTAGTACCTCGATGATGTACTTTACTAGAGGTACTAGGATGAAGCCATGATATTTTATTTGCCTTCAGTTTTTCACTATTTTGCTCTAGTGATCCTTTGATTTTTTACATCACTAGTGTCCACTTGTGAGTGCCTCCTCTCATTTGGAAAGCCATGTGTACCTCGGCCAATTTTGTCTAATATCTTAGGTAAGGTTCTTTATTTGACATGTGACTGCTTGCCAGCCTATTTTATTTAGTATGGCTGTAATTTTTTGTTCTTAATGGTTGTCTTATCTTTCATGTACATTGCCTGTGTTTGGTTGTACTAGTCAGTGTGATACAACATTCATATCACCATAGCTGAGCTAGAGGTGGTTGTACTAGGTCACTTTATACTAAACACTATATGATGATTGCTAATTTGCATCTCTTTTACAAATTGTGATAGTTAGTTGCATTCATTTAGTTTGCATTTTCACCTTGGGTTCCTTGAACATAAATGGTTGGCACATCAATCATGATTAAACAAACAAGCCTAAACAACATCATTCAATATAATGGCTACATAATTTGAGAAAGGCTATCAAACAACAAGACACACAACAACATGCTCATGCATGGTTAACACTCAACTATTATGGACTTTGTCTCATCACAACACTACCACCTTGCATCACACTTCATTCTCACATATCATCTATTCCATCTATTGCATTATGTGACCTTAGAATCTCAAACAATTATGGTCACTAATTTCTCCTATTTCACCTCATACTTCTTTACAACAAATCATCTATTACATTGTGTGACCTTTAAATCTCAAACAATTTTGGTCACTATTCATTACACCATTCATCATATTTTATGCGTTCACTATTTCACCCATTCTTACTTGGATCTCAAGTTTCATTTTTGACTTTCAAATCTCAAATATTGAGTCCCATCCCTTCACGTCTTTTCATCTCCAGTACAATCATTTGCTTCCATACATTTCTTTCCATCTATCATCTCATTTACCATTTCATTTCATTGCATTTCACCTTTCACTCACTTCATTTATCATTTTCTTTCATTTCATTTTATTTATCATTATCCTTTCCTTTCATCATATTTCATTTATTGCATTTCATTTCGTTCCATCAATTTCATTACCCTTAAATGTATTTCACTTCTCACATCATATATATAAAGTCCATAATATAACAAGTGCACAAGTCCAAACATCAAAAAGCTCAAATATCTCATATATCAAAAGGATTGAATCATCAACATCAAAAGGATCAAATCATCAACATCAAAAAAGGTCCTCAGCATCAACATAAAAGGGTCTTCATCATAACTGACATACATGATAAGCCAATAAAATGAACACAAAAGCTCCACAAATCAACCTTGTGTCGCCCACTTACATCATCTGTCTGTGTCTGATCCAAAGGTCCCTGCTCACTGGCACACTCATCTAATCTTGAACAATCAAACACTGAACAATGACATCTATTTTTCATCACAAGTGATCATCCTACATCAATCAAATATTAACATCTAGCTATTCAGTTAATGGTTCTATCTTGAACCTATTATTTGTCCTACTCTGTATCCTGAGATGGACATATTAGTTTTCCCTACTCTGTACCCTGAGAGGGGCACTGCTTTCTATCTATCTAACATCACCTCATTGATTTTACACATCACTTTGTTGAAACACATTGTTGAACCTATTATTAGTCCTACTCTGTATCTTGAGATGAACATGTTTGTTTTCCCCTACTCTACATCCTGAGGGGGGCAATTTTTCTATTTACCCAATATCATCTGATTGATTTTGCACATCACTTTATCGCTACACATTCCTTATCAACTATTCTCATCAAAATTTTTAGAAATAAATTTGGAATATTCCTATTTCACACATTCATTTTTCCAATTTTATTTTTGAGGTGGCCGTATATTGGGGCATCCAAAATTTTCAAATATAAAAAATGTTTTACCCCAGACAACATTTTAACATCAAATCAAACCCAGGCATCAAAATTTTCCAAAATATCAAAAATGTCCTACCATAACCAAATTTTAAACATCAAATTAAACAAAACCAAGGAATCTAAGCAAAACATCACAATATCAAATCAACAAAATACATGATGATCAGACATCAAGTATCAACAATTAGACATCATATCAACCTCGAAACATGAAAACACCATCGATCAAACATTCAAACATTAGAATTTGACCTAAAATTAGAGAACTAAGATAGTCTTTGAACTAATATGCTTTGCATATTAGCTCAAAGAGGGGCATTTGTAGACACCCAAAAGTTGGCAAAGACCTAAAACAACATGATTCTGATCAATCAATGTGAATTAAGGATTAAACAAGAGGAACACAATAGACTTTCAAATCGATCATTACATCAAGTCATTAATCAATCAATCAAGTATCAAATCAAAAGGAATTCAATCACTTTAAGAAGAGGAAAAACAATTCATAAATTATAAATGAAATAAAAATGGGAAAAAGGAAAAGACAAAAAAGTTGAAAATAAATGAAACAATAAACAAATCAATAAATCCATTTATCCTCACAAAAGGGAAAATCCTCATTTTTTACAGTTAAAAGAATTGGAAAAATCCTCTTTTATCCTCACAAAGTCTATTGGACTCTTCCTCTTGGTCCCTTATGAGGTATTTTCAGTTTCACCTCCACCCTCCAGTCAAAGGTAAAATCTTGATTCTTAACCTAACCCCTCCTAAAATCCTATAAATAGAAAGGAAATTTAAGAGCTAAAGGACCCAAGTTTTAGGCATTTACAATATAGGAACATTTAGAGTTATTATGCTAGCATTGTTATTTTAGCAATTTCATGTCATTTTGATAGAATTTTAGCATTCCTTTCATGTTATTTAGCATCATTTAGTTTATGTTTAGTTTATTTCATGCTCATATCATATCATTCTAGGGTTATCATACTCATATAATTGACATTATCTCATAGATCTTGCATACATCTTTGTAGATCTACATTCATGGCATACTCCCCTTCTAGAACTATCACTGAGATGCTATTTTGAGAGCATTCTTAGCTATTGTAGTTAGGGAAACATGGGATGTTTGTAGAGTTTCCATTTTGAAAATGATTTCTTGGGTTTAGTTTAGTTCGTTTTCATTTTATTTGCACTCTGCATTAAAGTCTCATGAATACGCGAATCAACCATGTACAATTACCATTCTTATAGGGATATCTACTAGCCATAAAGCATAGGCTATGACTACTTTGTATACTATGAGGTTGGTAGTAGATTTTGGTTATTAGAATCTTTGGTTGGAAGAAGATTCGCTCAACATTATTAATATGCTTAATAACAAGAGCCTAGTTACTTGGACTATTGAGGGAAGTATAATGGAAATTAAAAACCTTATCAATAAATTTGATAATGTTTTATTTTCTCATATTTTTTGAGAGGGAAATTTAGTTGTTGATTGGATTACCAACCAAGCTATCTATAGGGAAAGTAAGTTGAGGTGGCATGTTGAGCTATGAAAGGAAGTGGAGATGATGGCAATAGCTAAATATGACAAGATACATGCTAGAGAAGGAAATATTTCCTAAGATTGGAAAATTTATTAAGGGGAGTGATGGGTTTATGGAGGATAGTATGAGTTTCCCTAGGAAGTACTTTGGTGTTATTATGACTTGCATTTGACACATATGTAAGGTTATTAGCTTTTTGGTAATCATAAAAACTTTACTCTTTTTTATGGTTTCTGTTTCTTAGGGGAATTGTAGCCAAAAAAAAGATTTTGAGATGGGAGGGGAACCTAGAAAGAAAGAACTAAGCAATTGCAGGGAATGGAAGGAAAATTCTTCTATGTGGGAGATACTGTTGAAGGGGAAAGTAATGACTTACATCGAAAGACTCCATGGGTATAAACCTCACATTATAAAGATCTTCTTCAAAATTTGGTTTGAAGAAAGGCTCATTTTGCATGGGGTCATGGTGAACTTGACTGAAGAATTCATTTTTAAGCTTATGGGGCTTCCCATGGAAGGGATAAAACTTAGTAAGGAGACTAGTATATTGAATGTGACTTTTTAAAGAAATTCCCAAAAATGGAAGTTGAAGAGAAAAATTTGGAGAAAAATGGTGACTTCTATGACTTGAAACAAATTAAGGTCATTTGAATGAACGTGTTGTCATGTATCCATGAGTATTTTATTCTTGATGGTAGGGCAAGAGAGTCCATAAATTTCACTTTGTTTTCCTTAATCAATTAGGCATAAAGATAGGATCTCCTTTCCATTTTATCTGAAGTATTCTTTGCTTCAAAGCCTCTATTCTTGTAGGAAGAGAAAATTTCATCTTGTGCTTTATGAAGGTTTAATATTACTTATATAAAATTTCTATAAAAACAAGGCCATTAAGCCCTTTCCAATTTTTGAGAAGAGGAAAGTGTCTGGAAATGATTCTTATTCTGAGAGAATTAAGGTTAAAAGAGAGGAGGGCACTAGTGATAGAAAGAGTATAAAAAAGGTTTTCAAATGGGAAAGGAAGAAGAAAAACATGGAGGAAATCATAGAATTTGAGAATTCTAACAATGATGACAAGATGGAAATGGGGAAACTTAGTTCCAACCTAGATGGATATTCTCAAAGAAAAGGGGTGTTAATTGGTAAAGATAATGTGGAGGGTAGCAAGGAAAAAATTACTGACTCAAATGTTGGGTCAAAAGCCCTTAGGGGGGATGAAGAGAAAAAAAGTGTTCACCCTTCCCATCTGAAGAGGAATGTCAATGAAGAGAAAATGGAGGAGGATACTAGTAAGGAAATTGAGGGTAAATACCTTGCTGCTAAGGACAACAACTTGAGTAAAGAGGAAAAAGATGAGAGGACAAAGAAGTAGGATATCAACATTGATATCCAAATCAATATAGTTACTACTGCTATTGATTCTGAGATTAGGGCTATTATAGATGGCAGGGAAGAATCTCATGAAGCAAAATTATCCTTTCTTCACACTGCTAAGCTTAAAGCAGAGGCTTCTCTTCAGGGTGATTCTTGGCTTTACAATAAAATCATGATACTTAAGAAGAAAATGGGGGTTATGTAGAAAGAGTTGGACTATGAACATACCATGAGAGCTAAGATGGAAAGGAACAAGTCACTTCTAGTCTCTATGCTGTGGCAACCAGTCTAGGTAAGAAGAGCAATGAGGAAATAATGTCTCTAGGAAATGTTGAGATGGGGAGTCCGGGAGGACCTTGTAAGAGAACTAGGCAGAGCATGAGGAAAAAGGACTAAGGTGCTTGGGGCTCTCATTTTAGCTTTGGTTGATATTATCCATAGTATTGCAAAAGCAGGTAAAGAGGTGGAAAATATCATCAAAGAGCTATTGTAGGTGTTGGTGTGCTGGTTGTTGGTCTGCATGGTTTTACTGGTTTTGCTTTTTTTTTTTCCTAGCTTGTTTAAAAATCTAGGTTCTAGGTCCTTGTAAAACCTAGTTTCTTTTTTATGGTTTAAACTTTTGGTTTTAGGTCCCTGTAAAACCTGGTTACTTTGTTTAAAACTTTAGGTTTCAGGTCCTTGTAAAACCTAGTGGTGCTTAATGTTTATCTAAATTTTTTTGTAAAGGGTTTTGGGTCCCTTCAAAACTTGTTTTTTTATCTTAAATTAAAACCTTGCACACTTGTTGATGTCATCACTAGGCTATCTACTATCACTGTCTAACTACACTCATCATGATGCTTTCCTAATTGAGCGATAAAAATCAATCATCAAAAACTACTTATCAGGTACTCTATCTGCTCACTATCTTATGTAGATTTTGAATAACTTCTACATTTCTTTGATTCTCTATATGCACACTTCTCCATATAACTAGGATATAGTATATAATAAATCTGCAATTGGGCTTAATCTGATCATTAGTACACAGTCTGTATGACCTAATTCTCTATCTATTACTGTACTAGTCTTTATAGAAATAATGCTATAATGACATAAATGGAAAACACAGTCATGAATGCAACATGTCAATCATGGTATCCATCTATCCATGCTTAGGATACTCCCTTAAAGGAATATAATCAACATTCATACTAAAAATATCCCCCTTTTGCATTGATGATAACATGGATGAAAAAAATCTAAGTTCGAAGAATACCAAATCAAACTCTATTTTTGTTGTTGTTTTTCTCTTATTTTCAAATCCTCTTAATCAATCAAATCTAAAACTCACTAGAACACTTTCCTATATGTTCTTTCTCATTCTTAGGATTGACACCAGTTATTTACATTTTAGCTCACATGTACAACTCTCCATTCTTATCTATCTTACATGGATGGTCATCAATTTTCACACTTCTCCCCCATTGATATAACTCAATGTTTCTCCCCATTGAGATAAATTATTTTCAATAGTATTTTTCCTCCATTATTACAATCTATCTCCCCCATTATGTTAGAAATTTTATATTCTCCATCTACAACACTTCTCCCCCATACATAGGAAATGTTTTTCATGCAATCTTTCTCCCATTGACATCAATAAAAAAGGCTTCATTATGTCAATCATTTTCTCAAAGTCTTCAACTAGCTCAAGTGTCCAAAGACATTGTTTAATACAAACTACCAAGAGTCCTTGATGACTCTTTTCATCACAGATACTCACCCATACATGAAGCATCATCATTCAGTTCAAATAAATTATAGTGCTCTAAATCACTGGATTGATGCATTCTCTACATCATTTACTCAAAAGTAGGTAGGGGCATAACCCCAAGCATACCTCACAAATAATTAATTGTATCTTTAGGCAAGGGTTTCATAAAGATATTTACAATCTACCATTTTGTACTCACATACTCTAATCTAATCTATTTCTCTGGAACTTTTTCTCTGGAACTTTTTCTCTCAAAACATGACACTTAATAGATATGCTTAGTCTTAGAATGCAACACAAGATTCTTACACATACTCACTATACTTGTATTGTCACAATGTATGATAATAGGTTATGAGAATTCTATCACAATATCCTTCAACATCTGTTTCATCCACATGATCTAATTGTAATTGTTTGTTGCTGCTACATACTCTTCTTTTGCTATACTCTGCGAAATACAATCTTGTTTCTTTCTTAGCCAAGAAACCAATCTTTCTCCAAGGAAAAATGCTTCACTATTGGTGATCTTTCTATCATCCATACTACCTACCGAATTTGAATCAGTAATGCACACAAAGTAAAATCACTTGATATGTCATACCACAATCAGGTGTACCCTTCAAATATTTAAATATTCTCTTTACTGCTACATAATGTGATTTCTTATGATCAAATTGAAAGCTTGCTCCTATTCCAACTGCATTTTCTATATATGGTCTGGTGTGAGTTAGATATTGTAAATCTCCAATCATAGATATATATTTCTTTTTCTCAACTATACATGTCTCATCTTTGCTAGATAGTTTGTGACCAATTATCATAGGTGTACCAACAAACTTACAACTTTCCAAGCCAAATCTTTTCAACAAGTCTTTCAAATACTTAGATTGTGATAAGAAAATACCATTACTATTATGTACAATATGTAGAAACAAGAAAATTTTTTTCCCACTGATCATACTCATCTCAAAGTCATTCTTCATTTCATTAGCAAATTTGTCACTTGCTTCATCATTACCTCCAAAGCTTATGTCATCCAAAAATATTACAATAATAAAAAATAAATTCACAATTTCTTTCAAATATAAATTGCTATCTATCGTACCTTTAGTGAATCCCAACTTTGCTAAATATTTTCCCAATCTTGCATACTGGGTTCTAGGTGTGTTCTTTAGACAATACAATACTTTCTTCAATCTGCAAACCATGTCTTTTTCTTTTGTCAAAGGGAATCCTTCAAGCTGATCAATGTAGACTTCTTCTTTAAGTTCTCCATTCAGAAATGTTGACTTTACATCCATCTAATATACTATAAACTTCTTACTTGTTGCATAAGCCAAGAACATTCTTACTACTTCAATTCTGGCAACAGAGAAAAATGTCTCTTCATAATATATGCCTTCTTGCTATAAACATCCTTTGAATACCAATCTTTCTTTATTCCTCACAAGCTCACCTTGTTCATTCATCTTATTTCTGAAAACCCATTTAGTTCCTATAACATTCTTATCTTTAGGCCTAGAAACCGATTTCCATGTCTCATTCTTCACAATCTGATCTAGTTCTTCCTTCATTTCTTGAATTCAATGATCATCCTTGCATGCCTCATCCACACTCTTTGGCTTAACTTGAGAAATTAGACACAATTCTTCATGTACTCCATTTCTTGTCATAACTCCTTTGTCTTTGCTTCCAATAATCTGATTAGCAAGGTGATTCTTTGTGAAATTCTTGTTTGGTGTAGGTGTTGCTATTACAAGTCTCACTTCTTCTCTAGGTTTAGATCTTTGTTCTTCTCTTTGTTCAATAGTTTGAACATCATTCTACAAATCATTGTTAGTCTCAAAGAAAACTTCAATATTCTTTCTAATATGTTTAGAATTTTCTTCTTCTTCATCAAAGTTATAATCCAACATTCTTTCTTTAACTCTAAACTTTTCATCCACTTTCACATTTGCACTCTCAACAATAGTCTTAGTTCTTTGATTAAAACATGTATAAGCTTTTCATTTCAATTAATAAACAAAGAACTTACCTTCATCACTTCTTGCATCAAACTTACCAATATCATCATCTCTCTTTATGTAACACTTCTAAAAAAATTGATATTTTTCCCTAAGGGTGCATGTCCAAACAATAGCACATAGGGAGTCTTGTTTGTACCTTTTTTGATCTGCACTCTATTCATGTTGTATACTTCTGTGTTGACTATTTCTCTCCAAAATATCTTTGATACATCATTCTCAAACATCATGTCCCTTTTTGCTTCTATTATAGACCTATTTCTTCTTTCATAAATTTCATTTTGCTCAAGAGTCTTAGGTGCTGATAGTTGTCTCTTAATACCATTTTCTTCACAAAAATTGTTAAACTCTTGTGAGGTAAACTCTCCACCTTTATCTGATCTCAAACATTTTATGTTTAGTCTAGATTCATTCTCAACTCTATTCTTGAACAACTTAAACTTTTCAAATGCCTCAGACTTTTCTTAAAAAATGCTACCCACATCATTCTAGTGAAATCATCAAGAAAAATCATAAAGTACCTTTCACCATAGAATTCTCTTGTTCTAGTAGGACCACTCAAATATGTATAAACAACCTCCAATTTTGCTATGGTAGTCAAATTCTTGCTAGGAAAAGAAACTTTCTTCAGCTTAGCCATAACACAATCTTTACAAATAATATTAGTAGGTTTCACAATTCTAGGTAGATCTTTGACAACAAATGTACTACTAGCCTTCACAATGTTATCAAAGTTTATGTGACAAAATCTTCTATGCCATAACCAATTATTATCCACCTTTTCAACCAAAAAGTCATCTCTGTAGGGTTCAATTGAAACACATTACCTCTAGATCTTATATTAGGGCCAATTAATTTACCATCTTTATCCTTGATAATGAATATCTTCTATGTGAATTGAAACTAATAATATTTATCAACCAATTGTTATTCCATAAAAAAAATAGACATCATTAGTGTTAGTCTTTCCATCAAGAGTAATATATCATATTCCCTTGATATGACAAGCTTCATTGTTACCAACTCTCATAATTCCTCCATCATGATTACTAAACTCAACAAACTTATTCATGTCTCTAGTTATATGATACGAATACCCACTATCTATAACCCAATCTTATTTATTTTCAACTTGTGAAACTAGGACTTTTTCTTCCTTAATTTAATTTTCAAGATTTTTTTCTTTTATAGCAACAAATCCTAATTCATCATCACTTTCACTCTAAATTTTTTCTTCAGACTCATCATCCTCATTTGCATACAAGCAATATCTAGGTCTTCTAAACTTGAAATTACTCTTATAATTTTTTCTCTCTTTTAGGAAACTTAGAAGCATAGTGACCAAATTCATTGCAAATTTGACATTTAAAAATTCTCTTACCATCTGGTTCTCTTTTTACAAGCAGGGCAATTCCTTCTTCAATTCTTGTATCCTCCTCAGATCTGTATATGTTGCTGCCAACATAGTCTCCATTGGTGCTTACAATTCTTGATAAAGAAGGATGAACACTCAATGCACTTAAAGTAGTTTTCACTCTAGGAAATTCTCCAGACTACTTTAAGCTTACTTCTAGTACTTCCAATCTTCCAAGTAGAGTGTCACTGGTAAAATTCTTAGTACATAGTATTACTTGCTCAATCATTTGCATTCTCTCTGAATGGTGGTGTAAAGGTTTTCAAAACCTTCCATACAATCTCATCTTCATCTTTACATCCTTGACAAGACTTAGTTGTAACAACAATTTTTGATATTCTACCAATATAGCTTCTCATAGATTCATCTTCCATCATTTTAGCATCTTGAAAAAAACATATCCAATTCTGTAGTATGATTCTTTTAGCATGCTTATTACCCTAAAAAGTAGATTCTAAGGCTTTTAAAATTTCCTGAGATGTCTCTAGGGATTTACTTGACTATATTCATTCTTAGGAAGAGCTGACAATAATGCTTCTCTGGCAAGCATATTACACATAAACAAGTCTCTTTCAGCTTCACTGCATTCCTCAAGTTTACCTTCTTCCATAATCTTCTTTTCATTCTTTTTCATCAACCAATACCCTAGACCCATACATAGTAAACGAGTCTTCATTTTTGCCTTCCAACTTTCATAGTTAACTTCATCAAATTTAGAATTTTTAATTTTTTTTTTCCTGAAGTGACCCGCCATCGATCTCCTCTCATTAAGTTATTAAGCTTTTTCTTCAAGGACTCAAGTCTTTGATACCAATAGTTAGAAAGTAAAGTCCAACAAGATAAGTAAAAGGGACAGGGGGTGGGTTTTGAATTAGTTATCCAACTACTAAAATATTTATCAACCTTATTAATCCTTAACCATGTGAACAATATAATCAACAAGCATAAGAAGATATACATACACAATAACACCTGATATGTTAACTAGGGAAACCCTTGATCAAAGGGAAAACTCGAGTAGGGATGGTACCCACAAAATGATGTAGTAATATTAAATTTCCTTGCAAAAGGATGGACTCTATTAGGAGCCAATGAAATACATTCAATACAAATCAACCAATGTGAGGAGACTTGGAATCCCTCTTAGGAGATTCCAATCCTATTAGGAGTTGTAGAAGGCAGATGGATCCACTGTCCAAACAACTTCAAGGGTAAGACCACTAAACTTATTGTCCAATTGGCCTATGTATTATTCCTTGCAAAATAATATGAAGTGAATGATATCAAACTCCTCTATCCTCTTGATCGGACCTATCCTCTTCTAATCTCAATACCATATCACCAACTTTGCATCCAAATAATCCCTTGGATTGCTTATACACATGTACCAACTTCACATATCACTTGCTCAATTCACACACTTTCTTATATGTTACACATCTCCACATGGAAAATAACCTTCCTTTATACCATATCCTCAAAATAATTTCTTGAGCTGGCCTTGAGGCTTTCCCAATAAATTATAATAAGACCTCATTAAGATATTACAAATCATTACATCTTTTCATAATTTCAAGTCACTATCAACTCATAGTCTTTACAAATTCTCACATGTGTGACTATTGACCTTGCGTACTTGTTGATGTCATCATCAAATTGTCTACTATAACTATCTAACTATGTTCATCACGAGTCTTTCCCAATTGAGAGATACAAATCAATCATCAAAAAATTGGTTGTTAGGTACTTTGTCTGCTCACTGTCTTCTATAGATTTTGAATAATTTCTACATGTCTTCGATTCTCTATACACATACTTGTATACAAAACTAGGACATAGTGTATAATACATCCTCAACTGCACTTAATCTGATCATCAATACACAATTTGTATGACCTTGTTCTTTGTCTACTACTTTGCCAATCTTCATAGAAACAATGCTATGTTGACATCAATGACAAACACAATCATGAATGAAACATGCCAATCCTACTATCTATTTATCCATTCTTAGGATACTCCCCCAAAGGAATACCATCAAAATTTATGTTAACATGTTTAACCATAGAGGAAACTGCATAGTTATGTGTGCTCAAGTTGGAGTAGTACTAGGATGAGTGACCTCCTAGAAAGTCTTGGTGCTTCAACTCTATGAGCATCACCTAGATTGAATGAATGCTAAGTTTTTTATTTATTCTCATGAGAGATGGATTCATGTGAATCACTAGTCATGAAACATGGGTAAATGAGTTTGACTTAAAAACTAGATAGTTAAATCCTTACACAAACATCACAATTTGACTTGTTGTGTAAAATATCTTCAACTTATCAATTGATGAGCTTAAGGGTATTTCTAATGAATGTCTCACAAGGAAAATCCTTGGAGAAGGCTTTGCAAATGGGATTGTAAGTAGAATGGGTTTAACCATGGAGGAATCTTTGTAATTAAGTATGCTCAAGCTGGAAGACTATTGGGATGAGTGACATCTCGGGAAGTCCTGATGCTTCACCTACATGAGGATCAACTAGACCCAATGAATTCCAATTGTTTCATTTATTCTCATAAGAGATGGATTCATGTGAATCACTACTCATGAAATATGGGTCAATGAGTTTGACTCAAAAACTACACAGTTAAATTATGATAGCAATATCACAAATTAACTTGTTGTAGAAAATATCTCCTACTTATCAATTGATGAGCTTAAGGGGCTTGCTAATGAATGTTTCATAAGACATAACAATTAGTGAAGGTTTTGAAAATGGGGATGCAAGAAGATTGGGTTTAACCATGAAGGAAACTTTGTGGTTAAGTGATGTAGGAGCATCTAGTGGTGTAAGTGCAATCCTATATCACCCAAGAATATGCTTAGATATAGTTTCTGTTTAATGTGTTTTCATTTCTAGATACCCATTTGGGTCGAATAAAGGTTCCACCTCTCATAATTCCACTATTAGTTTTCTGGGTTAGAGTTTTATTAGTTTTTAAGCACCTTGGGATACGTGTAAATGCATAAAATGAGTTATTTTGTAATTGAGCCAAAATTGTGATGAGTTAGAGGTTGTAAGTTGGAGGGATGATTATATTTATAATTTAAAGCACTCCATAAAAAGAATCAAGTCAACAGGCTTTATGGTTAGAAAGTTATTACAGTTTTAATTTTCTTAAAGACCTCCTAAGAGCGCTTCAAAGTTAGA
Source organism: Cupressus sempervirens (assembly GCA_028749045.1). Classification (NCBI taxonomy): domain Eukaryota; kingdom Viridiplantae; phylum Streptophyta; class Pinopsida; order Cupressales; family Cupressaceae; genus Cupressus; species Cupressus sempervirens. The sequence goes on along the minus strand of CM053791.1, from coordinate 629,508,290 downwards.
TTTGAGGCACTAAATGGCCTCATAAAGGGCTGAAAAATGAGGGATGAGAAAATTTGGTCTACAAGTCTATAGAGCACTTCAAGAGCTTTCTGAAAATATAAACAGTTTGTCAATCGGAGTCACGGTTCAAAAGTTATGCCTCCCGAAAGTTGGACTACCAATACTAGATTCTTCTAATTTTACACCGACTTCTAACATGATTTCTGGAACCTTCTATTTTGGTGGTGGATTCCAACTAGCATATTCTAAAATGTATTCCTAACCCTAAACCATTTGGAGCTATTTAAGAACACTTTTGGCATTGTAAAAGCAGTTCTCGGTGGAGTTTGAGAGAAGGTACTATGTGTGAAATTTATTTCTCTAGAATCATACTATTCTAAGCCCATAAGGCATTTTTCATTGATATATATATATATATATATATATATATATATATATATATATATATATATATATATATTCCTGTGTGTTAATTCTAGTCTTTGGTTGTGTCTCCATCATTAAGCGCACTCAAGCTGGAGTAGTACTAGGATAGGTGACTTCGTGTGCAGTGCCTGCCCTTGGTTTGCATTTTGTTATCATTGCTGAACTCTTTTAGAGCTAGTTTCATGTTGATGGTTAGTAACATTATTATGAGATTATCAGATATTGTGCTATGGATTTAGTTGATATGTGATGAGATTACTTAGACTCTACATTTCATGTATGTATGATGATTATTTTCAGTGTTTGCAGTTATTAATGATGATTAGTAAGATGATTTATTATCATATGTATTTTCTTATGGATACTTACCCCATACTGTTGGGTGATGCGACGCGCTCCCCTACCCACAGGTGGTTAATTATGTGGTGTTCCATGTTCACTAACAGTCATGGCTTTTGGTGCAACGGTAAATGGGCCCTACAATTGGTATCAGAGCCTGGTTTTGGCTTGGTCATGAGTTCAAATCTCTCCGGTGCCTTCCCGACCCGCGTAAGCACCTGGTATGCGCATCGAGGGGGAGATTGTTGGGTGATGCGATGCGCTCCCCTACCCACAGGTGGTTAATTATGTGGTGTTCCATGTTCACTAACAGTCATGGCTTTTGGTGCAACGGTAAATGGGCCCTACACATACTTGCATGTGTATGGTGTGCATGTTTGCTTTTGTATGGTGTGTCTGATGTGGTTAAGGAAGGGAGTTGTAGTCACCTACTAGTCGGGATCTACACGATGCACCACTTTCTGCCATTGTCTGTTTAATTTAGTATATATTGTGCTTGTACATGCATAATTTTTATGTAGGTTTCAGGTACCGGGTATCGAATTCCCTGAATTGCCAAGATGAGCATACCCTATCACATTATCTCAATGATAAGAGAGGGGAGATAAATTCTCAAGTCCAAATCCCAACCCTTTAAGCCATTTGTTTTAATTGAAAAATTAGGACAAGTATCTAAGTTGAGTACCCTCCGAATGCGTCAGATGATGTAATTCGTGATATAAACCTCTTGGTTTGATTTGTATATATTTTGGCTATGATGAGTTTTTTTGTATTTTTACCTTTGTGAGTCTTTGGAGTATTTTCTATTAATTAAGCCTAATTAAAAGATTTAGTTAATGGTTTAATTTAATAAAAAATTAATATGGTATTTTGATATTTATTTTATTTAATTAATTGAGAAATTAATAAAATAAAATAATTAAATTGGAAGATAAAAGTTATAATATTAAATTTAGAATGTGACAATATTTATTTTAATAATAATATGTTTGGAGCTCATTTTTAAATAGATGACTAAATAATAATATTATTGAAGCTAATAAATATTTTAGCAATAAAGTTTTGGAAAATGAAATTTAAAAGTGAAAAATATATTTTAAATTATTAAAAGATTCTAAATCTCATATGATTAAAATATAAATATATTAAGATTGAAAAGTGGAGATATTAAAGTTAGTGCATGAGACTTAATAAATAAATAAATTAAATTGAAAAATTGAAGTTATAAGCTTGCATGAGAATTAACATGTGTCAACAACACGGGAGTTAGTGCATCAATTAAGCACAAGGTGTCTACAATTCTATGACTCATCAAAAAAGAATTGGAAAAGACTCATGCTTAGTTGGTGACACTTTTCAGCAGTTTCAAGAAGCATTCCAAAGGTTTTTTGAGAGCTCTTGAAATTCAGGCATTCATAGACGCTTAAAAGAAAAGCTTAATGGAAGCCACGAGCTACAAGCTAAAATAGAAGCTTCAAAGCTTACGTGCATGGGAGAAGATTCATATGCTCATATATTTTTTACTTGCTCCTATGCTCCTTCTAGCACTTCTAATCACTTGGAGGATTCGATCGGCTTGAATTCTTGAAAGAATTGCGAATGATGGAGAAGGAAGGGATTTTCTATGGACTTCTGAGGCATGACAAATTAGCATCAGTGTCCAGGTGCACTCGTGATATTCTCATATTTCTTTTGCACTCTTTCTCTTCCTATCTTCATCATATCTATTTTATGTGTCTGAATACTCTCTATGATTGAATCTACTATTTGAAATTGGAATCAAGATATTTTATTTGGTTGAGAAGAAAACAATAGAAAAATCTTAGATCCAATTAAGGAGAAATAATTAGATTTTAATCGAGTTTGGGTTCGAATTTATATTAAGTTAGATAGACAAGATTTGAAACTAAAATAAAAATTTTATAGTGAAAATTCGAATGATTAGATGTAATCTTTCTATCAATTATATTTTTAGATGCATATGAACAAACCCTTTTATGGTTAAATTTAGAGAACAATTATTTTAAGAGGAAATTCTTAATTCATCACAAATTGTCCTGTCACTGCCTCTTGGATAGACCCGAATTCAGTCATTCATAAATTTTTATCAGGATCGAATTTATTCGATCGCTCCGGTCAGAATTGGCGCAACTTGGCCCTCTCCAACATATTTAAATTTCGGCCTGATCCAACAATTCATTAGAGAGATATGACTGTCGTACTGAGACTGTTTTTATTCAAGAACGAATGTCTCTTCATTTTCCATAACCAAGAGTTCTTTATGCTTAGACTTCACAAAAATAATATATCAAAGTAATATAATTAGAATTTAATAATTATTTAATTAGTCTAAAGACTAATAAGAATGTTCTAAATGAATTAATGAAGATTTTTAATAGAAAGTTTGTGTATGGAGCTGATGGATAGAGATATTGAATTCAATAGAGAATGGATGACTTTTAATATTAATTATTTAATGTATATTAAATACTATTTAATATATAATTAAGGAGTGGTAAAAGTGTTTAATGATGATTATTAAAAGACTCAAATTTTAATAATATTGGATTTAAATTTAAATAAGAATTATTATATTGACAAAGAGTCATAGTTACATTATAACATTGTTATAACATAGCTATGATTTGAATTATTGATATGTCTTAAAGGATAGTTAAATAATAACTAATAGGACTTATGAAAATATAGTTTGATGAGTTTATTATTTATTAATGTTGGTTAGGTCTAACAAATTATTAATAAATAATGGTTTAAATAGTTATCAACAAATTTGATTAGAGATAATCTATTAGAGATTATTTAATGAATTAAATATATTATTGCAATCTTCCCTTATTAGAATTTTATTAATATGCATTAGTTTTATATGATCTATTATCTAATCTAATTAAATCAAATTTAATTAAGATTAGTTAATAGTAGAAGTGTAGTTAATTATTAGTCAATCTAAGTAAATGGATTAAAAGAAAAGAGATTTTAATATAATTTATATAATGGACTTTTTATAATGTATATTGAATACTATTAAACAATTTTAGAGTTGTTTAATGAAGATGATAATGCTAAGAATTTAAAAATTATTCATGTTAAAATTTACAATGAGTTTTATTGGTTTGTGATAGGGATCTTTTTCAAACAACTTTTGTATAGACAAAATATTATTAGAACAATTAGAAAATGAAGTCTAATGGTTGATTTTAATATTGATAAATAATTGTACGATGATAAGTTATATTATGTTGATTTAAATTTAAAAATTCTAAATGATATTAGATTAAGATTGAATTATTATGTTATTGGTTAATACGTTTGAATACCTTAATGGTATTAAAAGTTAGCTAATGAAGTTCTATGTAAAAGTTCTTTAGATTGATTATTTATAGTTGTGATAAGTTTATTATTTATTAATGTTTGTTGGGTCTAACAAACTATTAATAAATAATAGTATAAATAGTTTAAATAGTTATCAACTAATACGAACAGAGTTACTCTAAAGGAGATTAGTTAATGATCGAAGTACTGTAAAAAATATTAATCAAATTGAATTGGTTAATAATTTGGAGGATTATCAGTTAACTGAATCAATGTATATAGGGAAACTTATTTGAGATAATAATACTTGGTATTGAGGATTTATTATAACTTCTTATTATTAAGATATAAATGAGAACATGGTTGCAGAGTGATGTATGTGATCATTAAAGATTTAATAATAAGATTCCTAATATAGCTTGTCATTAAATATTAGCAAGTTATTATTATTGAATTATTAATATGATCATTTGAGTATTGAATTATAGTTAACTTTTAACTTACAGAATTCTAGTTAGTTATTAGTCAACTGATGTTAATTAGAACGTTCCTATGGTTATACAATTATTAATTAAATCAATTAATGAGAGTTAATTAGATTTAATTAATAATTAAGTTATGTAATAGAGATTTATTTGATATAATTCTTTTAACGAGATTGTAGATTATTTATATTGAAGTTGATAGGTCTTATTCTTATGTCTTGAATTTAGATATTGTATGGTTGTCAACGATGGTGACGATTAAATTCAAAGACTCAAACTTTAGTAATATTTAATTAAATTTTTAATTGAAAACTAAAAAGATGTTAATAAGTCATGGATGGTGTACCTATGTTAATGGATTGAGATAAATAAAGTTATAATCTCTTATTCGAAGAATGATAATTGGTCCTCTTATAATATAACGAATAATGATCTTAGAAAAGTTGAAAGGTTAATCAATTAGAATATGGATCATGGTTAAATAAAAAAACAATTTAATTAAAAGTCAATGATGATCAGTTTAGTGAATATTTATCCTTAAGTTATTTTTTAAATTTAATTCTTATTAATAGAAGGATAATGTTATCAGGAAACAAACGGGTTGACTTGTAGGTCAAATGATGAAACTTAAGACACTTGAAAATATACTTGCAAATAGAAAACTGGAAACTTCTACACTTGATAGCAAAACCAAAACATGTGTTTGCATCGTGTATTCTTTATGCTTCTTGTTTTGGATTTTTGGGTTGACTAGTGTTGACCAGTCTTAGGTTGGTACCAAAGGCTCGGGGGTTATGAGATGTGATGGCATGTTGATCTTATTTGGTCTCGATTTTTATAAGCCCAACCATGGTAATGTGATCGTATGCTCTATGAAATGTTTGTATTTACTGATTGTTATTGTTCATCACTCTTCATGTGTGAAGTTGAGATGTATGTGTATGAGACACTTGAGCTAACCATTTTTGAGTCATCGATCAGTTGTCCTTGGATTACTTTCTAGTCACCATGATGAGACTAAAATGTGGATTTATTCTTGATGATGTTATGTTGTGACATGTTTGACTCAACCATTTTTGGAGTGTTCGATCAGTATGATTGAGATATATTTTGGTTATTGAGAACCAATGGATACTTATGATTATCAGTGATGCCTTCAGTTGCCAATAGAGAACTGTTGTGGTCATGATTTTCTATGGATGCTTTTTGGATGCTCATGGAGATTTGATGATTCTTATCTTGGAGATTTGATGATTCTTATTATGGATATTTGATGCTTATTTGATGATTCTTTTTATGGATTATCTTTTGGATTTTCTTTACAATCGCTTGTACAGGACTGTGGTGATTTATGATTCCATGAGCCTAGGGTAGGTAATCTACTTGTAGTGTCGGGAAGTGGCTTGCAATGGGGCCCGAGGCCCTAAGAGGCTGCCAGGGTAACTCATTGTAAGTTTGATTAATAAGTGATAACATTCACACCTAATACTAACTGAATGAACCTAAAAAGATAAGACTTTTGGTTCTCGCCCATGCCTTGAGTGCTTGTATAGGCTAGGATGGGAGTAGTGAGAACACATGGTTGCGACCTTGCATTCCATAGTATGCCTTGTCAATATGAGAAGATACTAGTGGCCGCATGAGATCTGTATCGACCCGTGAAGTTTAGCTAACTGCCAGGGTAACTTGAACGAGATAAATGCGATGACACTTTCTCGCTTGCAGAGTAAGTTTCTTACATGTCATTGTGTGCCTTTGAGAATTAGATGTCGATTTTGTGTGTGTTGGAACCTTTGAGTTAGTATACTTTTAGGATTCCTGGACTATAGAGATTTGTGCTATGTGTTATGGATAGCCTGTTTGGGACTTGAGATTATCTCCTCAGCACGGTGGGAGTGGACCACTTAAGTACCACGTGGTCGGGTGGTAGTGTATTTTTCACTCTTATCATTTGAGATTCATTGAGACATCGTGGCTGACGCGTCCTTCATGATGGTGGATATGTATCCTTTCATTGATGATTAACTTATGTTAGATGATGTTATCTTATGCTTATATTTGCATGTTAGATTACTTTCTACATATGATGTTGTATATGTTAGGAGTGACATTCCTATTATGTTAATACCGATGATCTCTTCGGTGTTTTGGGATGTTACGCACGGAGGGATGACTAGGGCCCACGATGGTCTAATGATGCTATTAACGATTGAGAGGAACTGTGCACTTAGTTTATTTTGTTTGATCTTTATGATGGTTGTATATGTCTTCTATGATGATGTATCATGTGATTATCTTTACTTTGATGTATCATGGATTAGAATAGGATGATGTACCTTATTCTACATATGTATATTCTTTGAGCTTGTCATACCCTGTGACATGTACAGAGGATGAATGCGCATTTGAAATGTAATATTTAAACATTGGACTTATCATTATTATTTCATGTGGATGTTGTACTAGATGGATTCATGTATGTAGTTCAACGTTAAGGGATCTTTAAAGAATGTAATCGGTTATGTATGTTATGTTTACTTTCAGATGGACATTGCTATTGCTTTCGTTATTAAGTACAAGTTATATGTGGTATTTACTTTCATGTTATTTAAAAAAAAAAAATGGTTACCAAATTTAGTAAAATTCTAAGTTAATTCTTTGGATCTGTTGGTGGAGCATTACATTTTGTATCAGAGCCCGAGTTTCAACATTGCGAGCTCTGGGTATATTGAAATGTCACTAGTTATTAACTAGTTAAACAAAATGAAAACTTTGAACTATCATGTGTATCTCTTTCAAACTGAAAATTTGAAAACTAGGTGAACTGAAAACAAGATTTAAAACTGTTACTTGCATATTTTTCATACTTCAACACTTAGCTTTCAAAATTGAAAATTCTATTGAAAACTTAAATAAGGGCAAAACTAAAAATTGAAACTTATTCTAGTTGCAAAACATGTATCTTTTATCTAAGTTTCAAGGTAGTATACCTTTGTTTATCTTTGCAAGCATTAAGTTGCTTTTGTTTAGAATGTATTAAGGGATATATTTTAGTAGTTGTTAAAGGAATGATGTTGGATCGATATGGTTTTCGGCTTACTATTAAACCAGAATCATATTGCTCTAAGTGTGTTATAAAATTCTCAATGAAATCATATTTCTCTGTAAGGAGGAAAAGGGTTCAATGGGACTCGCATAGTGAGTATCTTAGCTTTTCATTCTTGTAGGCTTCCAGGAGTAAGTCTAATCTCAGGGGGGTGGATGTAGTTCCTACCCCTGGTTTGCATTTTGTTATTATTGCTGAACTCTTTTAGAGCTAGTTTCATGTTGATGATTAGTAACATTATTATGAGATTATCAGATATTGTGCTATGGATTCAGTTGATATATGATGAGATTACTTAGACTCTACATTTCATGTATGTATGATGATTATTTTCAGTGTTTGCAGTTATTAATGATGATTAGTAAGATGATTTATTATCATATGTGTTTTCTTATGGATACTTACCCCATCCTTGCATGTGTATGGTGTGCATGTTTGCTTTGTGTGTTTGCTTTTGTATGATGTGTTTGATGTGGTTAAGGAAGAGAGTCGTAGTCACTTGCTAGTCGGGATCTACACGATACATCACTTCCTGCCATTGCTTGTTTAGTTTAGTATATATTGTGCTTGTACATGCATAGTTTTTATGCAGGTTGCAGGTACCGGGTATCGACTTCCCTGAATTGCCAGGATGAGCGTACCCTATCACATTATCTCAATGATAAGAGAGGGGAGATAAATTCTCAAGTCCAAATCCCAACCATTTAAGCCATTTGTTCTAATTGAAAAATTAGGACAAGTATCTAAGTTGAGTACCCTCCGAATGCGTCAGATGATGTAATTCGTGATATAAACCCCTTGGTTTGATTTGTATGTATTTTGACTATGATGAATTTTTTTCGTATTTTTACGTTTGTGAGTCTTTGGAGTATTTTATATTAATTAAGCCTAATTAAAAGATTTAGTTAATGGTTTAATTTAATAAAAAATTAATATAGTATTTTGATATTTATTTTATTTAATTAATTAAAAAATTAATTAAATAAAATAATTAAATTGGAAGATAAAAGTTATAATATTAAATTTAGAATGTGACAATATTTATTTTAATAATAATATATTTGGAGCTCATTTTTAAATAGATGACTAAATAATAATATTATTAAAGCTAATAAATATTTTAGCAATAAAGTTTTGAAAAATAAAATTTAAAAGTGAATTTTTTTTTTAAAATTATTAAAAGATTCTAAATCTCATATGATTAAAATATAAATATATTAAGATTGAAAAGTGGAGATATTAAAGTTAGTGCATGAGACTTAATAAATAAATAAATTAAATTAAAAAATTGAAGTTATAAGCTTGCATGGGAATTAACATGTGTCAACAACACGGGGGTTAGTGCATCAATTAAGCACAAGGTGTCTACAATTTTATGACTCATCAAAAAAATTGGAAAAGACCCATGCTTAGTTGGTGACACTTTTCAGCGGTTTCAAGAAGCATTCCAAAAATTTCTTGAGAGCTCTTGATATTCAAGCATTCATAGAAGCTTAAAAGAAAAGCTTAATGGAAGCCACGAGCTACAAGCTAAAATAGAAGCTTCAAAGCTTACATGCATGTGAGAAGATTCATATACTCATATATTTTTTACTTGCTTCTATGCTCCTTCTAGCACTTCTAATCACTTGAAGGATTTGATCGGCTTGAATTCTTGAAAGAATTGCGAATGATGGAGAAGGAAGGGATTTTTTATGGACTTCTGAGGCATGGCAAATTAGCATCAGTGTCCAGGTGCACTCGTGATATTCTCATATTTCCTTTGCACTCTTTCTCTTCCTGTCTTCATCATATCTATTTTATGTGTCTGAATATTCTCTATGATTGAATCTACTATTTGAAATTGAAATCAAGATATTTTATTTGGTTGAGAAGAAAATAATAGAAAAATCTTAAATCTAATTAAGGAGAAATAATTAGATTTTAATCGGATTTGGGTTTGAATTTATATTAATTTAGATAGACAAGATTTGGAATTAAAATAGAAATTTTATGGTGAAAATTCGTATGATTAGATGTAATATTTCTATCAATTATATTTTTAAATGCATATGAACAAACCCTTTTATGGTTAAATTTAGAGAACAATTATTTTAACAGAAAATTCTTAATTCATCACAAATTGTCCTGTCACTGCCTCTTGGATAGATCTGAATTCAGTCATTCATAACTTTTTATCGGGATTGAATTTATTCGATCACTCCAGTCAGAATCGGCGCAACTTGGCCCTCTCCAATATATTTAAATTTCAGCCCGATCCAACAATTCATTAGGGAGATATGGCCGTCGTACTGAGACTGTTTTTATTCAAGAACGAATGTCTCTTCATTTCCCATAACCAAGAGTTCTTTATGCTTAGACTTCACAAAAATAATATATCAAAGTAATATAATTAGAATTTAATAATTATTTAATTAGTTTAATGACTAATAAGAATGTTCTAAATGAATTAATGGAAATTTTGTGGATGGAGCTGATGGATAGAGATATTGAATTCAATAGAGAATAGATGACTTTTAATATTAATTATTTAATGTATATTGAATACTATTTAATATATAGTTAAGGGGTGGTAAAAGTGTTTAATGATGATTATTAAAAGACTCAAATTTTAATGATATTGAATTTAGATTTAAATAAGAATTATTATATTGACAAGGAGTCATAGTTACATTATAACATTGTTATAACATAGCTACGATTTGAATTATTGATATGTCTTAAAGGATAGTTAAATAATAACTAATGAGACTTATGGAAATATAGTTTGATGAGTTTATTATTTATTAATTTTTTTAGGTCTAACAAACTATTAATAAATAATTGTTTAAATAGTTATCAACAAATTTGATTAGAGATAATCTATTGGAGATTATTTAATGAATTAAAGATATTATTGCAATATTCCCTTATTAGAATCTTATTAATATGCATTAGTTTTATATGGTCTATTATCTAATCTAATTAAATCAAATTTAATTAAGATTAGTTAATAGTAGAAGAAGTGTAATTAATTATTAGTCAATCTAAGTAAATGGATTAAAAGAAAAGAAATCTTAATATAGTTTATATAGTGGACTTTTTATAATGTATATTGAATACTATTAAACAATTTTAGAGTTGTTTAATGAAGATGATAATGTTAAGAATTTGAAAATTATTCATGTTAAAATCTACAATGAGTCTTATTGGTTTGTGATAGGGATTTTTTTCAAACAACTTTTGTATAGACAAAATATTATTAGAACAATTAGAAAATGGAGTTTAATGGTTGATTTTAATCTTGATTAAATAATTGTAAGATGATAAGTTATATTATGTTGATTTAAATTTAGAAATTTTAAATGATATTAGATTAAGATTGAATTATTATGTTATTGATTAATACGTTTGAATATCTTAATAGTATTAAAAGTTAGCTAATGAAGTTCTATGTAAAAGTTCTCTAGATTGATTATTTATAGTTGTGATAAGTTTATTATTTATTAATGTTTGTTGGGTTTAACAAACTATTAATAAATAATAGTATAACTAGTTTAAATAGTTATCAACTAATACGAACAGAGTTACTCTAAAGGAGATTAGTTAATGATCGAAGTACTATAAAAGATATTAATCAAATTGAATTGGTTAATAATTTGGAAGATTATCAGTTAACTGAATCAACGTACATAGAAAAACTTATTTGAGATAATAATACTTGGTATTGAGGATTTATTATAACTTGTTATTATTAAAATATAAATGAGAACATGGTTGCAGAGTGATGTATGTGATCATTAAAGATTTAATAATAAGATTCCTAATATAGCTTGTCATTAAATATTAACAAGTTATTATTATTGAATTATTAATATGATCATTTGAGTATTGAATTATAGTTGACTTTTAACTTACAGAATTCTAGTTAGTTATTAGTCAACTGATGTTAATTAGAACGTTCCTATGGTTATACAATTATTAATTAAATCAATTAATGAGAATTAATTAGATTTAATTAATAATTAAGTTATGTAATAAAGATTTATTTGATATAATTCTTTTAACGAGATTTTAGATTATCTATATTGAAGTTGATAGGTCTTATTCTTATGACTTGAATCTAGATATTGTATGGTTATCAACGATGGTGACAATTAAATTCAAAGACTCAAACTTTAGTAATATTTAATTAAGTTTCTAATTGAAAACTAAAAAGATGTTAATAGGTCATGGATGGTGTACCTATGTTAATGGATTGAGATAAATAAAGTTATAATCTCTTATTCGAAGAATGATAATTGGTCCTCTTATAATATAACGAATAATGATCTTAGAAAAGTTGAAAGGTTAATCAATTAGAATATGGATCATGGTTAAATAAGAGAACAATTTAATTAAAGGTCAATGATGATTAGTTTTGTGAATATTTATCCTTAAGTTATTCTTTAAATGTAATTCTTATTAATGTAAGGATAATGTTATCGGAGAACAAACGGGTTGACTTATAGGTCAAATGATGAAACTTAAGACACTTAAAAATATACTTGCAAAGAGAAAACTAAAACCTCCACACTTGATAGCAAAACCAAAACATGTGTTTGCATCGTGTATTCTTTATGCTTCTTGTTTTGGGTTTTTGAGTTGATTAGTGTTGACCAGTCTTAGGTTGTTACCAGAGGCTCGGAGGTTATGAGATGTGATGGCATGTTGATATTATTTGGTCTCGATCTTTATAAGCCCAACCATGGTAATGTGATCGTATGCTCTATGAAATGTTTGTATTTATTGATTGTTATTGTTCATTAGTCTTCATGTGTGAAGCTGAGATGTATGTGTATGAGACACTTGAGCTAATCATTTTTGAGTCATCGATTAGTTATCCTTAGATTACTTTCTAGTCACCATGATGGGACTAAAATGTGGATTTATTCTTGATGATGTCATGTTGTGACATGTTTGACTCAACCATTTTTGGAGTCTTCAATCAGTATGATTGAGATATATTTTAGTTATTGAGAACCAATAGATACTTATAATTATCAGTGATGCCTTCAGTTGCCAATAGAGAACTGTTGTGGTCATGATTTTCTATGGATGCTTTTCGGATGCTCATGGAGATTTGATGATTCTTATCTTGGAGATTTGATGATTCTTATTATGGATATTTGATGATTCTTTTTATGGATTATCTTTTGGATTTTGTTTACAATCACTTGTACAGGACTGTGGTGATTTATGATTCCATGAGCCTAGGGTAAGTAATCTACTTGTGGTGTCGGGAAGTGGCTTGCAATGGGGGCCAGGGCCCTAAGAGGCTGCCAGGGTAACTCATTGTAAGTTTGATTAATAAGTGATAACATTCACACCTAATACTAACTAAATGAACCTAAAAAGATAAGAGTTTTGGTTCTCGCCCATGCCTTGAGTGCTTGTATAGGCTAGGATGGGAGTAGTGAGAACGCATGGTTGCCACCTTGCATTCCATAGTATGCCTTTTCAATATGAGAGGATACTAGTGGCTGCATGAGATCTGTATGGACCTGTGGAGTTTAGCTAACTGCCAGAGTAACTTGTACGAGATAAATGCGATGACACTTTTCCGCTTGCAGAGTAGGTTTCCTACATGTCATTGTGTGCCTCTGAGAATTAGATGTCGATTTTGTGTGTGTTGGAACTTTTGAGTTAGTATACTTTTAGGATTCTTGGACTAAAGAGATTTGTGCTATGTGTTATGGATAGCCTGCTTGGGACTTGAGATTATCTCCTTAGCACGGTGGGAGTGGACCACTTAGGTACCATGTAGTCGGGTGGTAGTGTATTTTCCACTCTTATCATTTGAGATTCATTGAGACATTGTGGCTGATGCATCTTTCATGATGGTGGATATGTATCCTTTCATTGATGATTAGCATATTTTAGATGATGTTATCTTATGCTTATATTTGAATGTTAGATTACTTTCTACATATGATGTTGTATATGTTAGGAGTGACATTCCTATTATGTTAATATCGATGATCTCTTCGGTGTTTTGGGATGTTATGCACGGAGGGATGGCTAGGGCCCACGATGGTCTAATGATGCTATTAACGGATGGGAGGAACTGTGCACTTAGTTTATTTTGTTTGATCTTTATGATGGATGTATATGTCTTCTATGATGATGTATCATGTGATTATCTTTACTTTGATTTATCATGGATTAGAATAGGATGATGTACCTTATTCTACATATGTATATTCTTTGAGCTTGTCATACCTTGTGACATGTATAGAGGATGAATGCACATTTGAAATATAATATTTAAACATTGGACTTATCATTATTATTTCATGTGGATGTTGTACTAGATGGATTCATGTATGTAATTGAACGTTAAGGGATCTTTAAAGAATGTAATCGGTTATGTATGTTATGTTTACTTTCAGATGGACATTGCTATTGCTTCCGTTATTAAGTACAAGTTATATGTGGTATTTACTTTCATGATATTTAAAAAAAATAAAAAAATGTTACCAAATTTAGTGAAATTCTATGTTAATTCTTTGGATCCCTTGGCGGGGCATTACATCGTGGGAAGTCCCAATGCTTCACCTCTATGAGCATCACCTAGATCTAATGAGTTCTAAGTGTTCCATTTATTCTCATGAGAGATGGATTTTTGTTAATCACTACTCATGAAATATGGGTCAATGACTTTGACTCGAAAACTACATAGTTAAATCCTAATAGCAATATTAGATCTTAAAATTGTAATAAAGACATTACATTTTTTATTTTTTTATAGAATTTTTTAGTTCTTTCTTTAGCATAGCTTATAAAATAAGGTTGAGATCTTATGGAAGAAAGTTCAATATTTGAAAGTTTTATTGAGAAATTGTGAGAAAAATACATTTTTGAAAGCCTTGTTTAAAATACTTATGAAGAAATTTTTTGAGCTTTTTATTATTAAGTAGTCTCATAGATTTTGTAAAAATAGATAATATTAATAATTTAATTGATAATTTTAATAAATTAGTAGTCTTATAAATTTTGTAGTGCTAATAATCATTAAGTATTGTTTATCACAAGTTAAGAGCGTACAACACAATGGTAAATTGTGAGCCTCTTATCAAATAGGTCTTGGGTTTGAATCTACTCGCAAATTAATAAATAAACATAATAATAATTAATAAAAATACATAATAATTAATCTTGGCTTCAACTTCTTACCATCAAAACAAAAGATTGTAAAAAATGAAATTGATATTTACATTACTCTTACAATAAGAATAAAATATAAAATATAATAAAAAATAAATTGTATGTAATTATTAATAGACATAATTAAAAAAAAGGAAAATAACATATACACTTTTAAAATATGATTAGAAGTTTATATCATAAACATTTTACAAAATTGATTTAATCTAATTGTATCTAATTTACATTTAATAAGTTATATAGTTAGAAACCTCCAATATTTACCTTTTTTATATTGAAAAAATATGATCAACAATAGATAACACTTTCAATATGAAACAACCACAACGAATAAGACCATCCCTCACCAAGATACAAAATTAAGTGAGGTGCCTTAAACATCTAGGGGCTTAGCCCATAAGGAACTGCAGATTTTAATTTATTTTTACATTCCAAAAATATCCTTTTCATTCTATATATGAAAAGGACAAAAATAGAAAAAGAAGCACCCCTACTAATTTGGTATCCATAATAAATTCATTTATTATTAGTTGGTAGGATTCTTAGTGGGAGAACCCAACTAGGGTTCTCTGTATGTCTTACATTGATGTCATAAAATGTTATACTCAGTGGAAAAAGAAGAAACATTAGGATTTGATAATGGGCTGTTTGCCACTAATGTTCAAGTCACAACATGAAATTTTTGTGTACAAGGTATCAAATTAAATTGTGTGTTGCATATTCTCCAACTAGGTGAGGGTATTCATAGAGCCTATATATGACTATTGTAAGTGTCATGGGACAATATAGGAGGCTAAGGGAGGAGAAATACTTGTGGTATTTTGTAGAGTAGTATGCAAAAGGTAAGACATTTTTTAAGACCCATGTTTTAGGGATTTATTTATGCAACACTAACATGATGTGTTAAAAAATGTGATTCCATTGCTGTATGTTCTACAATTGTTAGAGAAGTGAGCTTCATTAGGGATCCTACATATAACTGTCATAAGTTCTTTAGGAGGGCATAGGAAGTTGAGCGAGGAGAAATTGTGGCGGCCTTTTGCAGATAATTTTCTTAAGGGTAAGCCTTAAAAAAACAATATTATTTGGTATTGTTTAATGTTGTATAAGTCATTTTTATAAAAATCCTTATTTATTTCCCATTTTTCATGCCATGGAAGTGTACTTCACAAATTTTATGTGATATTAACTTATGTAAAATGTAGTTACTATTGTTTGCAAGTATTCATGAGTAGTGGGGTAATGGAGCTGTGGGGTTTATTTGGATGACTATGCATGTATAATCTCTGCTACTAAGAGTGCTATCAACCATATCTTTTATGAAGTAAATTAATTTCACCAAATACCTACTTAGGTGTGAAATCCTTGCATAAATGCAATTTATAGCCCAATAATAAATTTATTAGAGGTCTAAAGAGTTTTCTACTAGAATTGGAGGAAGATCAACATCATATTCCCATGTCAAAATTTGGTGTGTTTTTTCTTGTTCTAGGTACAAATATTTTCACCCTTTTCATCTCTGACCAATTTGGTAACTACAAACCCTTACTTCTCATTTCTCTTTTGCCCCAACCCAACACACTCAATTCTCATCCCACGTCATTGTCCTCCTAGTGAAGATCAACAAAACAAGACCAAAACTTGTTTTAATTTGAAATCCTCTAGTGATCTCTTATAAAAATCTTCTCTCAAGTCACCTAATTATATGATTACCTACACAATGTTGGCATAGAGAGTTGAAGGCAATACATAGCCCATGATTATAATAGGAAAGAGAAAATTACAAGTCTTTGTCCAAAGAGCTCTAGGGATTCATTCATACCCAAAGGTCACCCCTAGATGATAACTCTAACTTTGGGTCAAACACCCTTCCACTTGGACATGGTTGTACACTTCTTAAGGATGATTTGGCTAGAGATAAGGATAAGAAGCTTAGGGAATCATTCCTTGATGGTGAAGTCTTTCCCATAAGATCATGCTCATCAGGGTATAATATAGTGGCAATTTTTCATATTTTGGCGAATTTGACATTTTGCTAGTGTTATTTTTGGCAATTTCTAAGCCCTTCCATGGTTTCCTGGTCACCAAGCTTTGTTGGGTTTACCTGATTGCCTAGCATTGTAATCACCAAGGAAAATTTTATGTTTGAATTTGTCCCTGGCAGTATTCGCCTTTCAGGCAGCCGACCAAGTAACGCTTATCATGGAATGTTTGCTGGGTTTCAAGTTTCCGTTTAATGCAGTATGGGAGAATTTTCCATCCCAGTTTCATTTTACCATGGAGGAGTCAGCTCATTTCATGTTATGGGAAGTGGAGGAGTCGGCGCATTTCGCCAACACACTTTCATTTTTTTGTGGACGAGTTGGCTCGTTTGGCGTGGTAAATTGGTAATTGTATTGATTTGTATATAAATTTGAATTTTCCCAAGCAATGAGACATTCACTAAATACCGCTAGCACTCCATCAAATTTTTGGTAGTGCAAGACACATCGTAGGCAAGACTCAGACTCCAAAGATAGCTTCCATAAGTGGTGGTACACTGGTATGTGCAACTGTGCTATAAAATACTCTCCTTGAGCTTATGTAGTTTAATTTAATCAGAAGCTTATCTACAGTTTCCTTTCTTATCTCATTTTCATTAGAAATTTATCAAAAAGCAGACGTTAATGGTTTTTGAAGCTTGCATGCATGGATATTGACCACCTAAGGTCAATATCCTATTTCCTTTGCCATGGAATGTTGATTCACCAACTGTCAAAAATCAAATGTGAAATTTAACTTTTTTTCTTTAAGTTTCAATTCCTAGTCTAAAAGTAATACTGCTTATTCTTAGGGAAGTAAAGTTTAAATGGATTATTAGTGGAAGTGACAAGGGTAAGACCCCCAAGGGCAGTGAAGGGATTAATCTTACATCAAAATGCCAAAAACGTAGAGATACTACCATAAAGGCTTTCCTTGGAATTGACAATGTTTCTGATCCACCAAATTTGGCAAGTACAAGTGCAGAAGGAAATCACAATACCTCACCACCACTAGAAGAGTAGGTTGTTATTCAATTAAATCAAAATGCATCAAACGAGGATAACAATGTTCCAACAACAACAGATGTTGTAACAAAAGATAATATTGATGTTGGTAGGAAGAAAAGAAAAAGTAATGTAAAAATGGGGAGGGAGTGGGAAATGAAAAGGACTTTCCAGGTTGATTGGGTAGCAAAGTACTGGTTTATTGAACCAGTCACAAACAATGATGAACCACCAACAGAATGCAAGTGTATGATTTGTACCTAGAAAACTAAAAGAGAGAAAAAGTTGCAGTTAAAGCTCGACACTATAGAAAAACATATTGGTAAGGTTTATGAAAAAAAATCATAGATGGAAAAGAAGTAGTGGCAGTGAGATGGAAATCAAAGGAAGAATGCCTTCATGTTAAGTATGCCATAGAATATGAAGAGCATTTCAAGAAAATAGTGGTAATTGGTAGTGGCAGTAGTGGCAGTCCAATCAAGGATGGGCTTCAACATGCAGTCAATGATGCAAACTTGGCAAAGACCATTCAGATGAGTGTTATTTTTCATATTCTATCTAGACGGCATCCTATGAAAGACTTTTCAAAATATGGTAATTTATTATCTTTTTTGAGAGTTTCTCACTATCCTATGTCACATTGGTCAATATACACTGGATGGGAAATGGTAAGCTGTCTTGCTGAGGTGGAAAAGCAAAATGTATAGGAGAGAGTGAAAGAATCCAAGTTCATTTCATTATCCTTAGATGAAGTCACTGTGGTAGATAACATTGCTTGGGTCTGTATGCATGTATATATTGTAAAAGATCATGTTTGTCAAGCTAATCTACTTTGTGTTCGTAAAATGAGGGCCAATTCAACTGCAAAACATTTATATTTAGAAGTTAAGAAAGCTTTAAATGAAATTGCTGGTATGGATGACTTGACAATTGCAAAGAAGTTAGTGTGTGTCAGAGTTGATGGAGCTACAGTAATGCAAGGGCAAAGGACTAGTCTTTGTGCAAGATTACAAACTAGTATTGCACCTTACATTCTTGGCATACACTGCATGGCCCGCCGGATGAATTTAGCATATAAGATTGTGAGTACTTTTCCTATAGTGTCAACAGTTGAAGATCTAATATGTGAGCTCCACTCATACTTTTGCAGAAGTCCTAAATGCTTTGTAGAATTTAAGATTTTTTTTGAGGGAGTAATAGTAGGAAATAAGATTCTCAAGGATGTTGAGACCAGATGGATATCTTTGCATGGACCAGCATAATGAGTTCTAGTAGAATATCAATCCTTGATTGGAGTTCTATATGAGCAATGCCTTATAGTGGATAGAGCTCCTGATTTGTTAAATAAGTTAAGTGATATAGAGAACCTATTAACTTTAGCCAGTCTTCTCCCCATGTTGGATTTTATGAACAGACTTGTTAAGAAAGCCCAAGAAAGAACTATGTATATTCATGAGTATTCTGATTTACGTAAAATGACATGCATGGCTCTGGATTCTTTATATTCAGATCTCTCAGGTCATAGCCCAATTTTTTCAAGGTGGGAGATAATTATATATTTGAATCATGCTAAGAATTTTTTACAATTTAATGGGAAAAATGAGCTATGTGTGTTTGTGAAAGGATTTGAAATACCAATGCACCAATCTAAAACAACCAAGAGAGGCAGAGTACTACCAATTAGAAATGATGATTTTGACAAGATTGTTAAATCTGTTAGTGAAAATGTGAAGTCTATTTCCTACCAAATTTCAAGTGATATTTGTGAAAGATTCCCTTGAGAAGAAATTCTTGAAGCCATGAGTTGTGTGTTTCCTCAATTTTGGAAACACTTTGGACATAATCCAGTTGATGCAAAGTTGTTTCATAATAAACTTGATGAATTGATAACACAATTTTCAAAGCATACATATTGCAATGGAAAACTAATACAAGGAATCTTAGATTCAAATAATCTTAAAAATCAATGTAAACTTTTTGCATTGTGTATGAAAAACCAGATGGAAAACTTTGAGAATCCATTCGATCTTGGTGCAATAACAAGGCTCTGGAAAAGGATAAGTCAGAGTGAAGTATTACGTACTTCAATATCAAAATATTTCAAACTTGCTAAATTATGTTAAACAATGATATCAGGGTTGATGGAAGATGAGAGAGTTTTCAGTGCATTGGGGTTTTTGAAATCAAATGTCAGAAACAAACTAGACAAAAATTTGGAAACTTGTTTGAGGTTGTTTGTAACTCAATACAATGTTAGAGATTTTCCTTATGATAGGTCATTGGCCGTTTGGAATTCCACATGTGAAAGATGAGGCCTTTGCAACACTTTAAAAGATGGTGGTTCTACTTCTACTGCTGACTCCAACATAAATGATGAATTTAGGTTTCAAAGTCAAAATGAAGATGAAGATTTTACGGATTTTCAATACCCAATTCAGAATGAAGACGAACCTATTAGTACTAGTCAGACTTTAGTTTTAGGATCTGGATTCTGGAGTCCATATGGGATATAGAAGCATCACATTTGAGACTAAGTCAATGAAGTGAATTGTGATTTAGTAATGTAGCATTCAGTTCTAAGGAATTTATAGGTATACAATATACTCTACTTCAGTTCTTCCATATTCATTATTCAGTCATATTGCAATTACAATTTACAAAAATTGAGTTCAAGATTTTTGTTAGTCTACTGTTGACATAATGTTATTTTTGTACCTTTCTCTTGATTTGAGTTCAAGATTTTGGTTAGTTGTTACTCTATTCATATTGTTCACACAATGTTATTTTTGTATCTTTCTCTTGATTTAGTTGTTTGATAATAGAAAAAGAGATAATAGAGATGTGTGCAAAGCCCATAACATCACAGAGAACTACTGACTACAAAACATAATGGAAAATTGAAACACATAGAGTTGGAACAATATCTACTCTTAAAGAAAATTATACTTAATCTGAAAAATAACAATAGATTAGACCATTTCTAAGCCTTGGGAACTCATATTTATATCACTTGAGTTGCAACAAGCTTCAGGCTTAAAAAGGTTACATCATGATTCATTACAAAAGACAAAAGATAACAACAATTAAGATAATCATTACAATTTGTTGATACCTTTTGTGACATATTTTAACAGAAAAAGGGGAAACAATTACAAAATGTGACAAGTGGCAAGTGATCATTAAGCCTATCTTCCAGTTCTAACTACAACATTACCCACAACAGATGTACCACAAAGGTAAGGTAATATGTTATGATGAACAACTTCTCTTTGATATTCTTTTGCAACACTTGTCCTCCAATTGATCCCTCAAGGCCACCATCTTTTGTGCTAATCATCTTCTATTGAAGGGATTGCTTTGATATTTGCTATAACCTCCTAGATGGCAATATCTGTATCCACAACAGGCCATGCTGTATTTCTAACTACGTCTAATTCACTGATGTTTTTAGTCTATTTTGCATCTATGATGGCTTTACCCTCTCCAGTAATTTTGTTCATATCTGCTTCAATTTTGTATGTCATATCAATCATATCATATACAACTTGATCACTTGATTCACCTCTTGAAAATGCTATAAATCTTGGATGGTCTAATATTAGATCAAAAGATTCAGACCACTCTTGCCAAGATTTGACATACTCTTCGTTATTCAAAATTTTTGGAATGAAATCTGGGGTACCCAATGCTATGCTTTTCAATTTTCCCCTTACTGCTTCGATCTTACCAATGAAGAATGAATTCAATTCTTTAACTTGATGTATCATTTTCCTTATAGGAACAATGATCTCCTTAGGTAGTTCCTTTTTCTGTGTGAGTAAAGGAACTAACCTATCAAAGAATTGAATGTATGGCCCCCACTGGGCAAACAATGTAGATAATAGTGATAAAGCCTCAAAGAATTGGTATTCATTACTTTGTAGAGTAATGTACATATTATGTACATTTATAGAGGCTCTCTTTAAATTAGTGATTCTATGAATCAAAAACTATATCATTGTCCTAATCTTTGCATCCTTGCTAATCTCAAACTTATCCACATCCATATGTGTTACTGGATGTGGTTCTTCTGCTATCTGGTCAGTTTGAATATTTTGGTCTTGTACCTCCCTTACTCTTAGTGACCTTTCTTCTCTTTTCAAATCTTCATTCTCCTTTTTTGATTCCTCCAAAGCATGTTGTAGAACATATGTTCTTCTCATTTCCTCTTCATACTTCTTCCTGGTGTCAAGGTACTTTTCATATGTCTGCACTAGTTGTTCTTGAAGAATATCAATCTTGTTCTTGCCTAGCATAGTAGCAGTGTTTTGGAGGTTGTAAATTTGATCTGAAGAAGTTGAATGTGCATTATAGAAAATTGCATTACCTACAGGTGTCTCTTTAATTTCCATCAGGGTAGGCTTCTCTGATTCTAGAGCTACACTCCAAATAGCCATTGTCTTAGTATCTATATTAAATCCTGCCCCTTGCAATTCACCAAATGGATTAATCTCCTCATAAGAGATTGATTTTTCTTCTCTCCTCATTTGATCAAGTAGGAATGATGAACTAATATCCCATCCAGGGAAAACTATCATACCACTCCTTTGTACCAATTCCCTAGCCTCCTCTACAGTGAGGCTTTCACTATTAGGATCATAGGCTTGGAGCTTCTGCACCATTTTAGTCACTTTTTCATCAGTGTCTCCAAGTTTTACATGCAAAGAAAGTTCATTCTATTTGAGTTTATACAGAAAACTTTTGAATTCTTCACTCTTGATAAAATCATCATCCTTCATGAATTCTTAAGCCTGTATAATTCTGTCATCCAGCATCATGGACTGTAGTTCTAAACTATTGGATCTCCTCTCCTCTTCAGTAGCTTGATCAATTAAGAACTTTTTTTGACATCATCAAAATACCTAGTTCCTTTTGGAAGCACTTGTAAGGCTTTCTCTCTAGGCTTTTTTGAAACCTCAATCAATTTTTGTTTCTTCTTGCCCCCTTTATCCTAGTTTGAAGGGCCAGGCTGATCTTCTTTGTCACTAATTTCCAATACAACATCTGCCTCTAGAGAAGAAGGGTTTACCCTATCTCTAGCATTTTGAGGAACTTGAGCCATAATGTTATCAAACTCCTCAATACACTTATCAATTTGTTTAAAATAGGGTAAATCAGAATAGAAGCTTTGGAAATTAGGATCTACTTTCTTCATTTCTTCCTCTACTAAGAGGATTTCTCTCCACTTTTGCATCCTATTAGCACAAACATCTTCATACAATACATCCCTAATGACATCCTCTTCCCAAATTTTCCTTCCAATGATGACATTATAACCCCTCATTTGTTTAAGAGCACTTGTAACAATGTTATATGGGTCATAAACCCTAGTGGGGGTAGTGGGGAAATTTAACTCTCTTAGGAAGGCGTCAAATTCCTCAATGGCCTCTTTACCAATTTCAAAATCCCCTACTTTGAAATTTCTACACACAAAAGACCCCTTATTAATGGTTGGGCCTAGATATTCTCTATTCATGGATAACAATTGCCAGAAAATTTCCACTACACCCACCCTCTCCAGTACATATCTTGGCAAGAAATGAGGGGGTTGGGAACAACCAAAAAATTCTAATCACTGTACAGTTTGCTAACAAAAAAACACTGCCCCAATCATGATCAATTGGTCCCTCATCATCAAAACACATAGTTGGTCTAACAATCTTCCTGATTAACCTAGGTAATCTTTCCAATTTTGAACCTAACATCCTATGAATAGTTGCAAGAAAATCATTATAAAAAGAGAGGGAATTAGAAAAAGAGTAGAACCTCTACCATAATCTTGTCCATCTTTGAACAGGCAATGCCTCTCCAAAATTGTCCAAACCTTCAATAAAATTGGAATCCACATGGCCCATGTTGTAGAAGAGGATGAGATGCATAAGCAACAAGTAATGTAGAAATTTGAAATTGCCAAGATCACCTTGCTGAGCTATCACCATATGCTAATGAATACTATCAGCAATGAATGTTCCAAAATCATACCCCACATTAGTATGTGGGTCCTAAATGTCTAGAGCTATTACATACAATGTTGGGGAGGCATCCATGGATCCATCTACTCCCAATAGTTTGTTCAATTCAAAAATTGTTTTTTGAAAGTATGCACACAAATATGACAAGGGTATAAAATTAGTAACCATTTTCAAGAATTCTCCTTTCATCTTGTTTTGATTTACCCTCGGGATATGTCGCAACATTGCATGTGTTGTATAGAAATCTCTCTATTTCTCAAATGTTGCTTCCAAATTTTCCAGGTTAATAGGAACTGACATGGGACCCTGCAAATCAAATGCTTCAACAAAAGAATCCTTACTTAATGTATAGAGAATGTTCATATCCTTTCTATGAAAGGACTGAGTGGTTGGATTATATGCATTTACTAGTGCCTTGATAAGGTCAACATCCACGTATACCTCCGACATTATCAACTTTCCCAGGTTCCTCGTCCATGGATTTGAGATGGGAACTTTCTACACCCTATTCTTGTAAAAGTACCTAAACAATTTAGTTCAATTGGTGTATGGTACTTGAGCATCTCTATAGAAGCTGTAAGCATCTCTAAATGTGTGGACATTAGCATTTTGAGCATTGGAAGATTTAGGGAGAATCTTCAACCATTCTTCTGCAAATTTGGCAGACAATGAAACCTTGCTGCCCTCTCCAGTGCTCTTCTTTACTGATGATTATGCTTCTGCCATTATGATCTTATTGCAAATTCTTTTGGCTTTGTTAGCTCTATATTTCTGAGAATTCAATTCACCTTGTAAACCTTTTGCTTCGATAACTGGTACTTGAATAATCCTTGGATGTTCAGCTTATAGTAGTACTAGTTTTTTGCAACTTGGTGATGATGTTAATGACTTAAAATTTTTAAAAGCTTGCACGTGCATGGATATTAACCTATAGTAAGTACCTTAGTATCGCCTTTATTTCATTTGCCTTAGAATCAACTCATCAACTGTCAGGAATCAGATAATAGATTTGAAAACATGTTCTTTTGTCCTTTCAAGCTTTAAAATCTTATGAATTGCGAAACCCTTCTTTTTGGGCTCTGTCGCAAGCGATTTAACTTAACCTTGAATTCTTTTCACGAAATTGCAAAACCCTTCTTTTTCTTTTCTTGGGCTATTGCAACTGTTAAATCAAATATTCACTTTACCCTTGTGATCCTGCGATAAGCCTTATATCCTCTTCCAATGGGATTCCCCTTCTGTTGCATCTTTGAAACTTAAACTTTTCACATTGTGGTCTCACAGTTGTGAAAACCCATTTCCTTCTAACCGATGCAAAGTGGTGAAGACAACTTCATCTTAAATTTTCACAGCTTCGCAAAATGACCATATCTTTCTATCAGAACCTTGAAACATGAAAATCCTTGCCATCACAATCTCACGACTACTGGAAGTCTTTTCCCTTTAACCACTGCAAAGATTCGATGGTGTGATCTCCCTTTTTCGCGACTTCGCAACATAAAAGTTCATCATCATTTAAACCAGCGATGATGCGATCTCTGCCCTCCTCACGGTTTCGCAACACACATCTTTTCAACCGATGATGATGTGATCTTTTCCCTCCTCATGGTTTCGCAACACATACACTATTAACTTGCAATGATGCAATCTCTACCCTCCTTGCAA
Source organism: Cupressus sempervirens (assembly GCA_028749045.1). Classification (NCBI taxonomy): domain Eukaryota; kingdom Viridiplantae; phylum Streptophyta; class Pinopsida; order Cupressales; family Cupressaceae; genus Cupressus; species Cupressus sempervirens. The sequence goes on along the minus strand of CM053791.1, from coordinate 629,482,714 downwards.
TTTCGCAACAGAATCTCCTGTATCTTTTCAACCGGTGATGATGCGATCTCTGCCCTCCTCATGGTTTCGCAACACAATCTCCTTTATCTTTTCAACTGGCGATGATGTGATCTCTGCCCTCCTCATGGTTTTGCAACACACAAACTATTAACTTTCACTTTGACAATGACATTGTGATAGACCTGTTAAAGCCTTTCTCGCAATTTCGCAACTGCCAACTTCAAACTGATGAAACCCTTTATGGACCTCTGATGCCATCAACTTCACGTATGTTTCTTTTAACCTTGAATACAATGAAATGATTAGCCCAAAAAATTAAAATTTTACTGTGATTATTATTTTTTTTTCGCCAATGTATAAATTTTTTGTGGTTTTAAAATAACACAATTATTATTTTTTCTTTGTAAACTATTTTTTCGCCACAAAAAATAATTTTTTTTGTCAGGTGTTTTACTCCTTTCGCCAAATTTTTACACCTTTTCTAAAGGAGGGGTTTCTTAAAGTATACCTTAATGCTCATGGGTTGTGAGTTGCTCCCTAATCATCTTTATTTTCCCATTTCTCCAGTTTAACCTTTGTTGTGGATGTTTTGTGAAAATAAGATCGAATGTATTAATAATTAGAGATTTTTTTCTTAGGGGACTAGTATTTTCATTTGGTCTTTATTGTGCTCTTTAATGAAATCATAGTTCTTGTTTTCCTCATGCAAAATCAGGGCATATTTCTATTTTGTATTTTACGGTATGAATATCTCAAAGAGAAAATTTAAGCTTATATTGAAATTACAAGGATCCTTTGTGTAAATATCTTACATATTGTGTGCATTAAAAAGATTTAGTTATCTGCATATACATTTTTAATCTATTTAAATCGTGTGTATTGGTCATGTTAAAATTAATAAAAATAATTGAAGCTTGTTTAACTTCAAAATTTAAGACCTAAGAAGAGAGTCTACTTAAAAATTACAGGTTTTCTGAGGTAATAGTGTAAGCCATAATTATTTATTTTAATACCTAAAACATTTCAAGTTGTCATAAATATACAAAAGAAAGAAAGTAGTTATCTTGCTCACTAATTTTAAGATTGGAATTTGCAGGTCTAGCTATGGAATAAAAAAGTGTAATTTTGAATGGTTTAAAACTTTGTAATGGTTGAAGAACTTTAGCAAGTATGAATATAAGATAAAATCATTTTTTTGGGTCATCCTTATAGTGGCATATCTCATTCTATGATATCAAAATCAAGTACCTCTAATAACTATATTCCCCTCTTTTTCTAATCTCCTTTCCCCTCCCAAAATTTTCTTACCATTAATTTCTTATGTGATAACATGTCCATATTAGAAGAACAACATTTCCAATTGTTCGAATGTGAGGTTGATGTAGTGTGTTGGTAGTTGTATTATGACAACTTAGTGCATGTTTGGTGTATCAATTGGTTGTATATTAGATACACCAACTTCCTATATTAGGTGATGTGTGTTATCATTGGCTAAGTATCAATTATTTTACCATTTTGTACCTTAGTGGTTATTTACATCATTTTTTATGGATCATATTTTGGATCAATTTTTTATGATGTATATGGTTCAATTTTGATCCCAACAGTTATTCATAGTGTGTTTAATCATAATTGTTGCTACTATTGGAACATATACGGGAAACACAATACTAAGAAGGGGGGTGAATCAAGATCTTAAACTTTTGACAAAAAAACCATTTTTATCATATCATATTTGATTCATCATTAAAACTATAATGTTGAAACATAAAATAAGTGTATCACATCCATAACAATTCAACACATTACACACTAATTTGGTTACCCAGAAACACTTCAACATGAAGGTAAAATTGGGATGGGGATGAAATCCACAAATCTTTAGTGTTGCAACAATAAAGTTAACTTGTTAAGGTAAAGATGTTTGACCATAAGATATGATCTACCTGGTGAGAGGTATGTCTTGTTAAAGAATTAAAAGACTATTAGGTCTTGCCTTATTAGAGGGCTTGACACTTATAATAAAGTAAGGACTCTATTAGAAGATTTACATAGGCATGTTATGACCACTCTATGAAGAAATTTTCCTTGTCTCAATTACAAAATAAATGATTTAGTACCTAACCCTTAGTATGCTCTACAAGATGATCTTGAGTCTCCTCTTTCCTCTATCTCTGATCTGATTCTCCCAATCTAATAAAATTGTTTAGTCCTTCACTACTCTAATTTCTCCCTCTACTAAATTTGTCTTTTTAACTCCACTTTTACTCCTTCATATGCGCATACTCATGTATTTCAACATGCTTGTATTATTTTGATGCTAGGGTTAGAATCCTTCTTAAATAAACTTTACACAAAGCTTCTAGATCTAGATCAACAATTTAAATTTCATCATCTTTTGTCGTTTATATCCCTTTTTGTGATTGGTTGAATTATTTGCCTAGGGATCATTACCTTATGCTAATGATGTGTACTCATAATTTGATCTAGCTTTGCATATATTAAATCTCATAGAAATGTAAGCTAAAATGATTCACATATGAGTTTGTGCCATTACAAACTCTTAAATCAAAACTACATTGCTTGGCACTTGAGTGTTTTCATGATGCTCAATCATGTATGTTATTTCTTAGCTTCTATAAGTCTATGTGCTTGGTACTTGATAAATTCTCAATATGCTTAGTCATCATTATATTACTTGACTCATACTATATTCCTTGTCTTGTATATCTGCTTGCTCTCTACTGAATGCTCAACAATCATTGTTCTACTCAGTCTACGTATTGTCTACTCGACCTTTACTAGATAACTCGGTCATAGTGATGACCTTATAATCTTCCATAGTAAATGACTTACACATGACTAAGTGTTTGGTCACTAATCAACATCATAGGCTTAGAGATCAACATGTATTGGTTATTTATGTGGCTCATTATTGTGACCGAGGATCATTGCATCGCTTGAGGTGGTGTGATTATCTCAAATATATTTTATCCAACATATTTGTGAAATACATCCACGATATTATATAGAATCTCATTTCAAGAGTGATGTATGCAAGTCTATGAATTCAAGTTTGTGTATGTAATTTTGTTGCTTTTATGCAAGCCATATGTGGTGGTAGTGAGAATGAACTTGGTTATTTGATTCAAGGAGATGAAAGAAATTATAAATTGGAATTGTAGAGGCTTGATAACTTTATTCTTTGGTACTTTGTACTTCATCTTTCATGTATTAGCTATAATCATTTTTGCAATAAGACTTTTGTATTTTTGGGGTGTGATCATCCTAGCAGTAAAGCCTACTAGTAGAACCATTTCATATTGTTGTGAGCATTCAAGGAAGTTATCTTTTTTCTACAAAATTACCTTAATCAATGCCACCTTAATTGTTGTTTTTTAATTTTATGAGAATTGACTTCTCTGTGATTTTTTCTAGTTTGGGTTTTCCATATAAATTGTAATGCTCCGCCTAGAGATCCTTGGAAACAAGGATGAAATATAAGCAAGATAATTATTTTTTAAAAACAAGTGTAAGTGTACATGACAACGACATACATGGATCACAAAGATCACAACAAAAGACTAACAATCAGCCAACACCAACAGATCTCCAAGCATCACCACTGACCAAAGACATAAAAAGAAAACATAATAGATCCACCAAGTTGAAAGACAAAAACTAACTCTTAAAAATTGTCTAAGTTTGAAATTTTGAAGCCTTGAAATTTGTTTAAGTCTGAATTTTTGAAGCCCCAAAATTTCCTAGAATCTTTATCTTAGCTTGTAGAGGTCTATAACCTATCTCAAAAGATTTGTCACAAATATTAAAATATATCTTAAGTATAAGGAATTAAATATATGTCAACTTATACTTAAATGATATATTTTAAACCCCTTAGGAAATCTATTTTCAACTAGGAAGGTGAAAAATCAAAAAGGGTATCCAAAACCAACTTCCAAACTTTTCTTTGACAAGCCTATATAGCCCCTATTTTTTGCGTGAGAACATTCTCTGGTAGAATTCTATACAAAGAGGTGCATCAGGCAGCATGAAGAACTTCCATTTCATGCAAAGAAGTGCACTTTTGTGTGAGGAAGTGCTTGGCAAGACACCGCAAGACTAGTGTAGGGTTTCATTCGAGAAAGTGTTAAGCTACGTGAAGGAACCCTACACACCATGTGAAGATTTGCATCCTTGCATGAGAAAGTGCATTCTCATGCAAGATCTCATATCAATATACAAGAACAAAAAGTAGAAAAAGCTAATACAAAAATAAGTTCCTCCACACTAGGGAGTACCAGATCCACATTTTGAGGCAAGAACACTTGAACCATAACTAAAGAATGGAAGGCTAGAAATAACACCTAACCATCTATTCAAACAATAAAGAAAATAATAGAAGGAAAACATCATAGAGAATTTGAAAGAAAAATCGCAGTGAATGGAAATAACAAGTAAGTACATGGTTCCTCCCAACCGTCAATAGCATCATAAGACCATCATGGGTCCTAGCCATCCCCCACATGTAACATCCCAAGCCACCGATCAGATCATCGGTACTATCATAATAGGGATGTCACTACTAAAACATGCTACAATCATAAGCATAAGGAAATCTAACATGCTAGTGGAAAGCATAAGATAATCCTACAAAGTAGATAACATCACCTATGACAAGCTAATCATCAAAGGAAATGTGTTAGTAAATAACATCATCAAAACATGATATACAAGCATTCCAATAACAACATAAAAACCACAAGAAAGCATACTCCGAAACTCGAAGTACAAAGTGTCGACATCCAACAACGGCCACGCTAGAACAAAAGACCATCTTTGAACATTGGTCCCTAGCAGTGGTATAGGTAGCTATGTCTCCTAACCAAATGGAACTTGTAGGTCCACACCCTCCATGCTGATGGAGATAATGATCCAACCAAAAACACACAAAAACAACATCCATGGCTAACACTCATGCCAAATAGTATGATGGTTGTAACCAAGGACCTAAGACGATGCAAGGAGTATAGGTCCGGGTCAGATGCTCAATAGGCTTCTAAGTAGGGGCTGACATCATGGAGAGTCACTTGGCATCAACAAGCCTAAGCTAGTATTGGTAGCTACTCTTCTCAACAAAAGGTGCACAACCTAGTTAGCAACTCTTCTCAATAGAATGCACACAACTCAAAAATTTTATTATCTTATAATTATTTCCACCCAAATGTTTTAATTTATTTATCACTTATTTAAAAATTCTTTTTCCAACCAATGGGAAATGGTCACCAGGTTGCAGGATAGAAGCCCCTTCATATGCTACCCTACCCTACCCATGCTCATCCAAGGATGAGTTCCTGTAGGCATGCAAACTCCCAACCCAACCCCAATGATAAATTTTTTTGGGAACCATAGAAGACCAGGCCTTGCAGGTCACCCAAAAAATGTATGTGTACATACTTGTGTGTGGCACACCAACATCACAAAGATCAACACAATGACTGGATAAGAACACAAACATAAAGTCATGTAACCAAAATAGACTTGGGAGGACATATGCAACATGCATCCCAATGCAACATAAGGTGCAATAGTGATTTGACGTATCCAAATGGATCATCCAGGTCCATGACCCACATTGTGCCAAGAAAACTTGAGAAAATAGGGTGGAACAAAAAATGAGGCAAAAACCCCAAATTTTGGAATAATTCTGAAATTAAAACCCATTTGGCCTTTGGGTTCAAAAACCTTGAAAATTAAAAAATAAATGAAATTAGACACCGTGTGCAAAAATGGCCAGCATAACGACTCAACATCCCAAACCCCCATCCCAACAATAGGAAAAATGTTCATACTCGATCAAATGAGCAGAACCAACAAGTAGAAATGGAGGGGAACACTAGTTCTTAGTCTCCTAACATACTGCTACAAGAAACGAGAGCTGAAATGGAGTAAAACTAGTAAAACAGGAAGGCCCTACTTGACAACAAAAGGGGCCAAAACTAAAACCCATAGAATAAAATAGATATCTCATCGAAACGGATAAAAGTGACAGCAAAGAAAGAACTCCCCAAACTAGATCCAACAAAACTGACCTCATGAAAAACCCATGCTCATAGCTCCTAGAATGAATATAATTCAAATCCTTCAGGAGAGGATTCTCAAAAAGCTCTCTAATTTTCTATTTCAAAAAGTGAGAAGTGAATAACAAAATCACTTTTTGAATACTTATTCACTTTTTGAATGTATAGTCAATTATGGAAAATAGCCAACTATAGAAGCTAGACTCCAAATCGACCCAAAAAAAAAGGTTATTCTCTGTAACGGGAATTCACCTAAGGCAAAGCTACCAGAAATTAAATCTGAAAAGATTTAAAACTCAAAAACCCAAAAAACAAAGAAAATCACTTAATACTTTCGCGATAATGCAAACTTCTAAATGCACAAACATGTTCATTGGTCCAATCACATAATGTAGATGAGTTTAGATTTACTAATCACCGAAAGGTTTTAATTAAAATAATTAAAATAAGGATATGTCGACCAACTAGGGATGCCATTGGTAAAATATGAACAATTGAATCACTAACTCCATGTGCCATTGCCAGGGTTATAATTCCTGCACACTAAAATACATGATCAAGTGCAATTGCATATAATATCATAGCAGAAGCAACATGTATTAAAATACCTATTTCATCCATTTACATCACTCACATTCGCAAAAAGTGTAAAGATACAGGAATGAAGTAAATAACCATGGCATAAAATTCATCTCATAACATAACCAACAAATATGTCCAAATAAACCATATTACCAGATATCATCATAGATCTACTATCATCTCAAAATAGCATCAACATGCAAATATGATAAACTGAACAGTATAGCAGTAATGGTATTGAATCAAAGTATAACATCCAACCCTCGAGTCATCTCAAAATACATATAAGAAGAGTATCAACTATCTCTCGAATCAAAATAGACAAGGTACGGACTGCAAACACGAGAGGCACTACATAAATCCTAGTCTTGGTTGTGTTTGTGTTATTGTGATTATCTTTACATTGGTGGTTTATTATGTTATAACCAATAGATCTTTAAGTGGTGGTTGTCAATTTTTAAGTATTAACAGACAATTCAATTTTTTTATAAGTGTGTGGTAAAAACTAATTCACCCCCTTTCATTCATTTAGTCTATTCAATAATTAGTATCAGAGCTTAGTTCTTTGGTTTTGAGATTAATTTCTTGAGGAAAATATGATGGCACACAAACTGAATATCCCTATGTTTGATGAGTCAAACTATGGTTCATGGCAAGATCATATAAAAGGTTATTTGGTATCAGTTATTAGTTACATGACTTCAAATTTTTGGAGACTATTTACGTATTCCCTTATAATGGATTACAAACAATAGATGAAATTGAATCATATAATGAGAATGATTATGTATTAAGGTATGTAATTACTAGTACTTTATCTAAATCATAACTTGCTAAATTTATTTCCTTGAAGATTGCTTATGAGTCTCAAAAAAGAAATTAAAAAAAATTATGAAGGAAATGATAAGGTGACAATGTCTAAGAAATTAATTACAAAGAAACATTATGAGAATCTTAGAATATAATTTGATGAATGTATCATAGTTACTTTCAAAGAGTTGAAGTGCAGAGAATAAAATCTAGAATCAAGGTGACAACATAACTGATGAATAATTTGTGGGGAAGATCTTGATGACATTACCTAACATTTATACTGAAAAAGTTTTGAGAATTGAACAAGTTTATGATCTAAACAAGTTTACCAAGAGTAACTATTTGGTATATTTATAGAATTAAGGTAAGAAATTTTGACAATGACAAGAATAGATTTGAAACAACATTCAAAGAAACCAAAGGTGAAGAAGAACCTAACAATGATGATGAAGAAGAGATACAAGCTAACTTTTCTAAAAGACCAAAGAAATTTAACAATAAGTATAAAGCTATGTTACCTCTAAAATGTTTTAAATATTGAAAAGTTGGGCATTTGGATAGTAGATGTCTAGAGAAAGGTCTTAGACAAAAGTTTAAAAGATTCAAGAGAAAGGTTAATTATGCCAATGAAGATGCTCATAATTTTAATGATGAGTCAAAAGGTGAATATTGTATCTTTTTTCATTCTAAAGAAGATGAGGAAGAGGTCAAGAAAAATGATATTGATATATCTAACATTTGTGCTAAGATTGATGATATTGAAACAACTTTTAGAAGGAATATAAAAGAATGTTTGATTGATACTATTTGTTCCTACAATATGAATGGTGATAAAAGATTTTTTTTTAACTTAATAATTATGGCTGTGGTCTTTAATATTTAATAATGACAAAGAAACATATATTACTAGGAAAGGTTCAATTACGTTTGATGGTAAGAAATACATTGACAATGTTTACTATGTGAAGGGTTTATCTCATAATCTATTGAGTTTTTGAGAGATGTGTGAGAATGGATATAATATTATTTTTAAGAATAATTAAGGTTTTGAAATCTAAAAGGGATTAGGTATGTTAATTTTAGTTACCAAGAAACCCAACAAAAATATACATCAGTTGGAAGTAGCTACAAAAGGATGCTTGATATCCCAAGTTGATGATAGTTGGCAATGGCACTAGAAAATGTGTCACATAAACTTTGATAATTTGGGGAGAGAAATAATCAAAGCTAAAGACCACTTATCTACTAGTGTATTACATATTTTGCACACTAATCCATTTTTTCCTACAAGAACAAGAGGTCTACATGGTGAAAGGTACTTTTAGTTATTAATTGATGATCATTTTAGATATATATGAATTACATTTCTAAGAGAATAATCTAAAACATTTGATAATTTTGATATATTTAAGGCTAGAGCTGAGAATGAATGTGGAAGGAAAATCAAATGTTTAAGATTTGATAGAGGTGGTGAGTCTACTTTTGATTAATTTGAAAGGTACTATGAGAAACATGGAATGTAACTTTCTATAGCTAGAACACCTTAGCAAAATGGCATTTTGGAAAGAATAAACAAAAAAATTCAAGAGGAAACAAGGACGATGATCAAATAAGAGAATATAATAGAAGTTTATTGGAAGGAATCAATACACATTACTATGTGCACTTATATAGAAAAATACTAGAAGAGTTCATATGAGCTTTGGAAAGGAAGGACACCTACTATGAAACGCTTCAAAATATTTGGAAGTAAGTATCATATTCGTAGAGATGAAGACACTTTGGAAATATTTGATAAAATATTTGATGAAGAAATATTTTTGAGATGCTATACTAGAAGAAAAATATATTGGTGTTTCAATAAAAGGATAAATAAAGTTGTAGACAATGTGTATATGAGAGTTCCAAAGATTTTCTAAGAAGAAACTAGAGAAGATTGTTGATTGTGAATTTGATATTGACAAGAAGAAAGAAAATAAAAAGGAGGATGAAGTTAAATTGATACAAACACCTTCTTATACCAATATCTAAGGTATATTCAAAGACATCGTTCTAATAAATATATTATTGGTGGTAAGAGAAAAGGTGATGTTATCAAAGGGAAGACAACAAAAGAGAAATATTTGTATTGTCTACTTTAACAAGTTCAACCTAAATTTGTGATCATATTTGTACTAAGGAAATGGAAGGAGAGCTAAATCATATTGAGAAGAATTAGATTTGGGAGCTTGTTCCTAGACCATTAGGAAATAATATGATTGATACTAAATGTTTTTTTAAGAATGAGTTGGATAATAATGTTAAAGTTGTAAGAAATAAGGCTAGATTGGTTTGCAAAGGCTACTCTCAGATTGAAGGAGTTGACTCTAATGATACATATGCACTTTTTCTTGGATGAAGAACATTAGAATATTCTTGGCATTTAAATCTTATAGGAAATTCAATGTTTATCAGATTGGATGTCAAGACAATATTTTGGAATGATGAGCTAAATGAAGAAGTCTACATTGAGCAACTAGAAGGTTTCAGGTTTTAGGAAAATTTAGGTACAATTTGCACATTCAAGAAGACCCTTTATGGATTGGAAAAAACACATAGATCTTGAAATGATAAGTTGGAAAAATATTTAATTTGTTGGAAAATACAATTGGAGAAATTGTTATGTTGTCATTGATGTAAAACCTATTGGTAAGATATAATGTCAAACCTACTAGAGAGACATTTACTAATAGTGTAGAATGCCATACCATTTTATGGATGAAGAGGACTTGAAAAGAAGAGATAGCAAGCTAAGCTAGTGAGTGTTGAAAAGTTAAGTATCATGGAAATATAATGGGCATTTGATAAGTTAGTCCTTGACAAGATAACGTGTTGTTTAATCAATTTATGAAGTAAAGAAGAAAATTGGACAAAGTTTAGAGTTGAAACAAGTCATAAGGATAAGCTTGATTGAGTATCAATATTGGTCAGTCAACAATGGAGATGAAGCATAAGATTAAGGAACTTATGTAGAAGTCAAACAAAATAGTTCAAGTTGAGTCTTAGTTATTTCTAAGGAAATGTATGAAGAAGTGTCAATAGCAACAGAGCATAGTAATGATCAAGTAAAAGAGCATAGTTGTTGCTGAGTGTCAAAACATTTAGAGTTTGAGAAGGAATCAAATTTGAAGCCAAAATAGTTGGGATTTTGAATTAGTCAAAGTGTGTTAAAGATAAGGATTGATGAGATGGTGTATTTAATGCACAAGGGGAGTTTGTTACATGATCAAAGGAAAACATTTGATCAGAAGTTTCTAGGAGGAGAAGGAGAACAAAAAGATGGAAGGATTCCATGAATTTGACCTAATCCTAAGATCAACAAAGATGTTTAAGCAGAAAAAAGATCAAAATTACTTATATAAGGGGGCATAAGAGATATTTTATAAGTTTGGTTCAGTTTTATTGGCAATCTTAAGGAGAAGTTGTGAAGAACAATACAATACAAGTGAAGAGTGATTGCTCAAGGAGGCGCCAAGAAGATCAGTGATGAAGATGTCAATGGAGGCTAGTCAATGAATCAATAGATGAGTAAATAGAGATCTAAATTTTCAAAGTAAGTTGTACTTTACAAATCAAACCTACTTATACATTTTAACAATTATATCAGGCAAAATCCTTTAATTAAGGTTGACCTAATAATCATTTTGTAAATCCTTTAATCAAGGTGACATTATAATGGAATGATCCAAAGTCCTCTAATAAGACCACTCCTAATAGGGTGATTAAATCCTTTGACATGGTCACATTTAACAATGTGTTGTATAACCTTTAATAGGGTTGGCTTTCAACCAAGCTCAATTCAAAAGAGTGAAAAATTGGTAGCATGTTACTTGGCAGTTTTCTCCAAATTGGGTTTCCACATTAAATCTTGGTGTCAAAATGTTATTTTCACTTGTGGATGTTATATTTATGCATGCTATATTTTTATAGTAGTTTATTCATTGGTATTCGACACATATAGAAAACAAAGTGTTAAAAAATTTCATGAATTGTTAAATTGTTGATGATATGAGCTATAAAGATTGAGTGGGTATATGAGATCTATCAATTTACTTGAAGTTAGTTAAAGGTGAATTGGTATATTTGGACCTAAGGATAATTGATTCACCCCCCTCCTCCTTCTTAGTTATTCTAAATCATTATAACAATTGGTATTAGAGCAATTTAGTGCTTGTAAGGAAATTTTGAAGGAATCAAGCCAAAGATCAAGATGTACAAGAGAGAGATACCTAAGTTGAACAAGGAGAACTTCCCAGCATGGAAAAGACTAATGAGATTGTACTTATCTAGTATTAGAGACTCCACATCATACTACTTGGAGAATGAATACATTGAGGTGACTAGACCCATGACTGTTGAACAAATCAAAGAGAAGCAAGAGCACAACCAAATGATAATTGAACTTGTGACAACCCTAAGTTGTGCAGAATTTGATGATATAAATGAATGAACTATTACAAAGAAAATGTTGCACAAGTTGGAAAAATTACACGGTGGAGACAAAAATGTATTGAGAGGTAACACATAAAGCTTAAGCGGAAAATTTTATGACATGAGAATGAAAGAAGGTGAGACTGTTGTACAATATTGTGGCCAAATAAAAAAGTGGTGAATGTTATCAAAGGAGTTGGAGGAGACATATCTAATGAGACTGTGATAAGTAAGGTACTAGGACTTTACTTCCTATCTATGAAATTACAATATCTACAATTCAAGAACTGAGATGTACACTTGGTATTGGTTTGACCTTGGATAATTTGATCGGTAGACTTGTTGCATTTGAATTATCAAAATTTGATAATTATTCCCTTGCTAGTGTTGAATCTACATTTTAAGCACGACTAACCCTTGATGGATCTACGAAAAATAAAAAGAGAAAGTATGTAGAAAGTGACAGTGGATCTGATGATGACCTTGATGAACATGGAGCATTTTTTGCCAAAAGACTTCATAGAGGAAAAGACAAATAGAAAAGTAAACTTTCTATTATCTATTTTACATGTAACAAAGTTGGTCACATTGCTGCTAGATGTTCTAACAAAGATGAATATGATGAAAAGAAAGATTCCAAGTACAAAGGAAGGAGACATAATAGAGACAAAAGGGATTATAGAGACTACAAGGAAAAAGGTAAGAAATCTTGTTATATTTTTGAAGAAGATGGCTCTACCAGTAATTATAATGATCATGATGAAGAAGTTGTTTATGTTGTAGTGGAAGATGATTTTGATTAAGATGAGAAAATGACATTGATCTCACATGAGAGTAAGAATGATAGATGGATAATTGATAGTGGTTTCTCACATCATATGAATGGTGATACAAGTAAGTTTGATAAGCTAGAATATTATAATTGAAGTAGTTTTAAGTTTGGTAATGATGCATGATGTTATGTGAAAGGTAAAGGATCAACTAAACTGAATGAAAAGACTAAATGTGATAGTGCATATTGGGTTGATCGTTTGAAATATAACTTCTTATGTGGTATAGTTGATAAGTTCAAGCTACAAGTTGATTTCTATAACAAGAAGGAAATAATCTATGATGCTACTGGTGAACTAGTTGGAAGTGGAGAACAAACAAGAGGTAACTTATTCTATCTAGACCTATCTGAAGATACTTGTGTAAAGCCCCTCATGGGAACCCAAAAGAAATTAACCTAATATGCCACTAAGTTTACCAAACATTTTTTTGAAAGATTAAAATAATAATAGAACATAATGGAAGAAATAGCTCACATACATACAAACAATACAGAAACATATTACATCCATTAAGAGTCCCATGACATTGAATCACATACACAAATTTTATTAAGGATTAATTTTGATACATAACAAAATCCACATCATAGAATAACTATAAGTACAAATCAAATGAAATAATATACAAATACACAAAATACCACATGGCATAACCAAAATGCATAATCATTCTCTATACAAGTCATAGGGTATGAACTATTAAAACAATATACATCATGAACAGATATAATATCTCATAAGATGTCCAATAATAAAGTACAATACATTAGAGTATGACCAAAGAAAATAATGACAAGATCAAAAGAATATAACAACTGCACAAGTACATCTAGCAACAACATCCAATTGTTAGATCTCAATGGTATGAGAAACACTACCACCCAACCTCATGGAACCTAAATGGTCCACTCCCACCATGCTGAGGAGAAAATCTCAAGTCCCAAATAGATAATAAATCCAAAAGTCATAACCATTATCTAGGTCAAGGAAATCCTAATAGTAATCTATCTCAAAGGAATCAAGATGTACATAACATAGAATCTCAAAGGCAACAAAGACATGTAGGAAACCTACTATGTAAGTGGGAAAGTGTCATCGGATGATCCAACTCTAAGGTTACCTTTGTAGCCTTCCTGGACTCTGAACCCCTAGTGACTCTATATGACATCAATATCATTTAGTATAGAAAAGGCATGCTAATGAGGCAAGGTCACAACTGAGCATCCTCTCTGCTCCCATCCTAGCCTATTCTGCCACTCGAGGCATAGTAAGGTAATCCACCGACTCTTGTTAATTCATTTTTAACCCAATTAATAAAATATTATTACTTATTAATACATCCTACAATGAGTTACCAAGGTAACCTCTTTAGGGCTCTGACATCCATTACAATCCACTTCCCAACATACATAAATATAACCTACCCTAAGCTCATAACTGACAGTCTCATCAAGTCATAATGACCACATTAGTCCTATACAAGCAATTGGAAATCACAATAAAAACACTGATAAATACCTCAAAGGTCAAATCATATTAATCATGACATTCACACATCATAAAACAAAACTCCCAAGCCTATGGTAACCATCCAAATTGGTCAATGTATTAAGTTAAACCCAACCCCAACACAAAATGAATCATACACCTCATCAAGTATTAATACAAGTGTAGTTAAATAGTTAATAAGGTTTATCAATATATTATCATCACAAAATTTGATTCACAATATTGGTTCAAGTTTTCATTTTTTCAAAATGTCACATTTGACAAAGTCATTCAAATTCACAAGTATTTCAAATGACCCAATAATCCATTAAAAACACCTTAGTATATAATACCATTTTCATATAAAATGAAACACTTTCTAAAATAGTAATAAGAATATTATTAAAAATTTCTCTTAATTAAAACTAAATATACAACTATTTCTTTTCTTTTTTAAATATATTTATTAAATAATAAACAATATAACATTTTTTAATTAAATATTATTAAAATTTAATAAAATTATAAAAATAAAAATAATAGTTATTAAATTATTAATAAAATAACATATATTAATATATTAATAATCATAATTATTAAATTAAAATAACAATCGATAATAATAATTATCATTATAATTTTAAAAATGTGATTTAATAATATCGATACCCCAAAATATGGGGTGGCTGCATGAGCAGCTCACACTACTATGAGCAACATCCATTGCCTTGACAATTGTTGCCTTGGCCACGTGCCAAGCAAGGTGGGGGGGGGGGCGAGGGAGGTCATTGGCCCTCATAATTTTTAATTTTTAATTTTTTGTATATATATATTTAAAAAAAAATAAAAAATATATATATATATATATATATAAACACCCAAAATTGTATTGTATTTTTTTAAAACAATCTATGGGTACATGCCTAGTATGAAACTTTTTCCAACGAGTTCTCTTTAAAAAAAAAGGATAATAATGATTTTCTAAAATCAATTACTAATTTAATATAGATCTGATTTTTGAAAACAAACCCTAGGTATGTCGATAATCCAATCATATATTCACAACACAAGGGTTTCCAATTAGATTTTTGTTCACAGTCATTTCAATAACAAGGAACAATAATTTCTCAAACAAGGGTTTCAATGAAAAACAACCTCTAAAACAAGATCCACAATCAAATACAAAGAAGACAGAGGGAAATTTCAAAGTAATCTGCTATGATAATTTCAACAAATTTCCTACTTGGATCTGATGCTAACCATATGAATGCTCGAAGATTGCAAGAATTATCATCTCTTAAAACCCTTTCTGAAAATTTGCTTCTCCAAACCTGTGTGTGGAGAAATGAGCTCTAATTTCTTAATAAAGAGCTTTCTCCTTTAGGGTTTCAATTTTACAAACATGCAAAGCCTTTTCTTTATTATTTTAATTTATTTGAATTTCATGTGCAAACTCTTTGCATTTTAATTAAAATAAAGTTTATTTAACTTATTGTCTCTTGCTTTTATTAAATAACAAGATGTAATTACAAGTATATTTATTAATTTAAATAATAATATTTAAAGTTCATTATTAAAATGAAACTCCTAAATTATTATTAAATTAAATAAGTATAATTACACCAAATTTGAAACTTTAATTAAATATTTTTAAATTTAATTCTTCTATTTAATTAATTTCTCAACTAATTAAATATAGTTACAAATTATTTTTCTTTATAAATTTTTTGTAAAATAAAATAATTTAATATTCTCTTTATTTGATTTAATTATAACATAAAATCACAATAGACACACAAATCTGAATAAGAAAGCCTATCTATAAAACAAAGTACATATTCAAACTTAAGGGTCAAAATCTCGAATTCACAACATTTTGACTAATTTGGAAGGGTGAATAACTTAGATACTTGTCTTATATTTTAGGACAATTGGCTTAGGGTTAGGATTTGGACTCAAGAGCTATCTCCCCTCTTTACCATTGACATACTATGATAGGGCATGCTCATCCTAGCAATTTAGGGAAGTCAATGCCTAGTACCTACACTTTGCATAAAAAATGAACATGTACATATGTACATATATCTAAACTAGATATGTAATGGTGAAGAGCGGTGCATCATGTAGATCTTGACTAGCGGTGACTACGAATCCCTCCCTCAACCACATCTAAAATGTCAAACATAAAGTAAAACATACATGTACGCCATACACATGCAAGTATGAGGTAAGTAACCATAGAAAATTATATATAAATAATCCATCTAACTATCATCATAAATCAACTAAAATCACTATATAAATGTATAAAGCATCATCATCAAAAGAATAACCATGAACATATGAAATAACTAAGTATCAAGTAGCTCATCAAATATATAAACCAAGTATGAAATAACATCCAATCAAATTGAGTAACAAAGTACCACTAAATCATAAAACATGACCATAATCCTGGCCTAAAAGAGTTTGGCAATATAACATGAAAAGAAAACTAGGGGTAGGCACTACATCCACCCCCCCAGACTTAGGCTTACTCCTGGAATCCTATAAACTAGTAGGGATATAAATCTTGTAATCCAAATGCATCCTCCCATGTAGCTGATGACTCATCAATAGGGTCCCATTAGACCCTTACTTGCTCTATGGTTAGACCCCTGAGGGTCAAATCTTGTTGCTGAAGAATAAGCACTGGCTCCAAAGTCAATTGCCCATCCTCCACCTGTAACACATTTCAATTAAGAACATGCATTTCATTAGGAATATATTGTCTAAGAATAGAAACATGGCAAACATCATGCATATGAGCTAAGATGTGTAGAAATGCAAGATTATAGGTTGCTGACAATTGGCTAACACTGATATGTAATTGTTGTCATTAATGGCAACACATAATGTACATGTTGACAAGAAGCCTAAAAAATAAAGATACTTAGTATTTGGTTATTAGAAAATTGTCTAAGTATAGAATTTGGTTTACAACAACATATTGTTTTATTTATAACATGTTGTAGATGTCATATTATGTCAAGTGAAGTTACATGGAGATAGTATACATGTTGGTGATGACGTATATAACCTCAAAAGTTTGTATAGACTGTATAGAATAGAGTTAATCATGTTTTGATGAAGAAGGATAGTGGAATTGAAGGAAAGAATTATTTTATTGCAAAAAAATTACTTGTCCAATTAGGGCTGACATCCTAGATGTTTACTCTAACTTGGAAAAGTAAATTGTGGTCTTAGCTAACCTGACAATATTTTATGTAAAGACATGGTATTTATGACAAGGAATTCTTGTGATAAGAATGATGCAATCTTGGTGTATTAGTGCTATCTTGTAAGATTGTAAAGTGAGAAAATTTTTGTGAAAGGAATATATGAAAAGTTTTATATGGTCATAAAAGATCAAGCTGAAGATTAGAGATTAGACAAGGAAGGAAAATAATAGAAAATTACTTGTTTGAGTAGTGAGCTCTTCCTGTAGTTGAAATTGCATGTTTGGGCAGTGGGCTCTTCTTGCATCCATTATACTACAACTCCTAACAAGGATTGGTTATACTGAATTTTCTCATTGAATCCTAACACGGTCCATCCTCTAATAAGGAACATATATATCAATATATTATCTAGTAGGTATCATCCTCACTAGGGTTTTCCCTAGTTAACAAAATATGGTGTCATGAGTTATCTTTGTATATTGTTACTATTACTATTTAGCATTACTTTATTGCTTTGTTATGCATGGTTTAAAGTAAGTAATAATATCCAATTGGCAACTAAAATTCATAGATTACTGATTCACTACCCCCCCGCCGCCCCCAAGTAATCCCTATTTCTAACAATTGGTATCAGAGCACAATTACTTTGAAGGGGCTTAATAGCTTAAGTAAGATCCCTATGGATATGGAACAGTAAATGAAGAACCTTGAAGAAGCTCTTGACCAAATTGATCTCCTTATTGAAGAAAGAGACAAATTGAAGGATATATATGAAGACTCCAAAGTATACATTGGTTAGTTGAAAGAAAAGATTGAACATCTAAAATCAAAGCCTAAATCTACTAAATCTAGAACTACTTGATGATGACTATTCAAAGTTGACGATAGAGTACAAGATCTTGAAGCATGAATTGAAGATTAAAAATTTGAAGTTAACTTGAGAAATGATCCTAACAAAGTTGAATATGCTTTGAAGACTAAAAATGTAGATCTAAGTGCAGGTTTGGCAAATAAAACATTTGAGTTTGAACCATTGAAAGAAGATCATGAAGAACTCCATAAGTACAATACTATTGTGAAAGGTTAATTGACACAGTGCAAAAAAAAGCTTGAGAAACTTTATTCTAGTAGAGAAAAGCTTGATGATTCTATGTCTATACAGAGACCTTCTTATGACAAGACTGGTCTTGGTTATCTAATTAACATTTCTACAAAGAAACCTAAGATTAGATCAGATCTGAATGAAAAAGACAAATCTGATGATAAGATTGAATCCAGTCAATCTTCTAAGCAACCTAAAGAAATTGAGTAAATCAATGAAGTTGAAATCTTGGATGAATCAAAGCAAGTGGAGTCTTTTTATCTAATGAAATAGGTCATATGAAAAGAGATTTTACTAATAAGTCATTTAATTATGTTAAGGACTTTTATTGTCATAATTGTCATGGTATAGGTCATAATGCAATTGATTGTAAGAAACCTAAGTATGATAATGATAGAAGAAACAATAGAATGTCTAGAAATACTAACCCTATAGATAGAAGAAGATCTAATGAAAGAACAATGAGAGAAATAAGATATTATGATGATATAAGATAGATCATGTGTTATAACAACTTAGGACACATTGATCAAAATTATCAAGCATCTGATGATCAGTAGAATCCTAGAAGTAGAACACCTGTATGTCAGTTATGCAATAACTTTGGACAGATAGTGAAGTACTAAAGAATGGATAAAAACTTTGGAGATAGAAGGAACAATGAAAGAAACTTTGGAAACAAAAGGAATGATAGAAGGAACCATGAAAGAAATTTTGAATCTAACAGTGAAGAACAAAGAAACATTGTGAGTGAACTTCAAGAAGAACTTAATGAAGCATTCATAAAAGGAACAAATATCTAAAAAGAAAAGTTAGATGATGATACAAGAAGATCAAAGTCAATTATTGAGTTTGATTCAATCAAGTTGAATTAAGCTTGTTCACAACATCAAAATTTGAGAACTTATAGTGAGAGACCAAATTAGAGGCATAAAAGTTGGGAAAAGGTGTATCCAATCATGTTTAGATGGTACCTAAGCTTACTTATGATTTGGAGCTCATCTAAACAAGTTATGATGAAATTTAGAGTTATTGGTACTGCAGTAAAAGTTGATTCTGTAATAGAAGATGAAAAGTATATTTTTGTAGAGAATTTTGTGATGCAAAGTCTTGAGGATGTTTGTCATGATGGAGGGAGGCTATAGTAAACCTTAGGTGACATCTGAAGATTAGATAGAAAAGTTTGGGTAGTTATCTAATTACAGACTATAAATAACAACTTTTTTATATTTGCAAAGTACACAATTAATGCAATTTTCAAGTTGATGGATAAATGGAGTGCATAATTAAATTTTACTTCATTGCAAACACATTTGAAGTGAAGAGCATCTAGAAGTGACATGTCAGAGAAATTTTGTAGCAAACTGTATTTTTGGAAAGAGGTATTTTATCATTTTTTTGTAAAATTTGTTTGGTAAAAGATATTGTTGATAAAGATCATGGATATGTCAGTCATTCATAGTGTTGAGCATGAGGATAGACCTAAGCTCAAGGTAGTTTTCGTAAAACCTAGTGATGGAAACCCTAACTCTGCATTGTATATTACTTAGAACAACATATTTTACCTTGAAGATATAGAAAATTATTTGAAATACAAGTTTGAGTCGATTGGCAATGAATATATGAATAAGGATATGGAACTAGTCTTTAACCATGACATGACTATGAAGCTTAGATTTGATCACTTAAAGGAATTTGATTTGTTTAAGTATCATCTCTACCATGTGCTAGATGTAGATGAATGGACTCAAATCATGTTGAATAGGATACATGATGGAAAATTGTGGATGCAAGACAATGTAGTAGACATTTTTGCCAACCTAATTCATGACGTAACTGGTCTTAGCAAACAAGGTAGTGTACCCATAGGTGAAAAGATGGTTAAGAAGAAAGTAGAAAGTTACACTAAGGCAATATACAATGGGAAATCCATGGTAATCAGCTCCATCAAGCAGGATGATGTGAGATTTCTTAGCAGAATTATTGCTTATTCAGTTTGTGCAAGGTCTAAGATAGATGAACTTTTAGCAAGATTTATTTATGCAGCTTAAAATATATGTGTTGAGAAAGAGCAAGTTAATTTGAGTGAATTACTGAGGATGCAACTCTTGGAAAACCTTAAAAAGATTACGATAACAAAGAATGGTGTATTTAAATTCTAGTCACTAATAAATCACATATTCTTTCATGTGCTGAAGAGATTTCTTGTCAGTAACAAATATAATGAGTAGTGATAGATGCATTATGGAAAAGATTATAGAGGTATGCAGAAGGCACCCTCTAGACAAGGTATTGGAAAATGGTAATTTGATTATGAGGACATTCCAAAATGAGATGAAATAGAGATTTAGGATCTCACTTGCAATTGTGGATAGGTTCAAGGGGGGAATATGTATTCTAGTTGATACAAACTATACATACATTCAAGTAGTAGAACCTCGAGAAACATTTTTGGATCCTTTGAGCTATGAGTTGAGTGATGATATTATAGTTAGCTATGTTGACTTGTTGTTGAATTCAAAAAAAGATAAAGCTAAGTATAGATTTGGCACGCATGATGAGATTACACAACATGCTCATCAAGCAACCTTGGAGAAGACATCTCATAAGAAGGTCCAGTCAATCATGAAGAATTCATTATCTGAGGCTGAGATAGACAATAAAACAAGGTGTATTGAACATACAACCCTTGTCAGTTTTAGTTGCTGAGAAAACTTCAGGATAGAGCATATCTTATGTGGTAGTGTTCGATGTTCAACCCAGTGAACACAAGAGAAAATCAGAGAGATTAGTTGAAGTAGTGTTAACAAAGGCTAAGAGAGTCAAACAAATGGCTACAAGACTTGGCAAGAGGCAGAAAGTATTGTTGAAAATTGAATCTAGTGATGATGAAGAGGTTGAGGAATAGGAAACCAAGAAAGCTAAAAAGGTGACTCCACCTAAATAAGTAGTAGGAAAAGCTCGTCAACCATGGAAGCCAAAGATTGAGAAGATAAACACAAAAATTACAAATGATGGAAACCTTTTTTAGATGAAGAAGTTTTATGATCTATACAATAATTTTGAGAAAGATCAAATTGATATATCTTTTGTGAGACATATCATTGCAAATGATCTAAGTATGAAGGATATCAAAGGAGTAGTGAACCAGAAAGTCTATGAGAGACTCATAGAAAAGAAGACTCCAACAAGATAAGAAGATCTTGAACTTTGGAAGTCTATGCTAAGAAAAATTTGAAAGATTGATGATGAAGATGAGATTAAGAGATTGCTAAATAACCTCACACCATACCTAAGGATTAAGTTGAGGCTATTCTTATTTATGGTATGAGAAGGATAAGTTGAGAAAGGAGACTACAACAACTATCAACAAGATGTTGTCAGAGTCACAGGCAACATCTCCTCTAGCTCCTACAACCTCAGAAGTGTTAGTTAGTGGTGACACTATGAAGATTGATCAAACTAATGTTACTCTCAACATTGATGACACTAATCCATTTGGTGGTTCTGAACCAAATGTACCTGACACCAAAGATGTTGAAGAAAATTTGAAACAAATTGAGGAAGAGAAGAGGCTAATAAAAGTTGAAAAGCAGAAGATAAAGGAAACCAAGCAAAAATTGCTTGAGGAATATAGAAAAAGAAAGGAATATGAAGATAAGAGAAGGATTGTAGAAGAAGTAAAGAAAAAGAAAATAGAGGAGGAAGAAAGGAAAATATTAGAAGAGAAGAAAGAAAGAGAGGAAAAGGAAAAGAAAGAAGAGGAAGAGAGGAAAGCTAAGGAAGCAACAAAGAAATAGAAGGAGGATGAGACTAAACCATCTAGTTCATCTACTCTATTCTCTCTTGCTAGTTTGGCTACTAATGATGATGATCAAACTAATATGATTTCATCTTTATATAAACTTTTACAGAAGAATAAGATAGTTAAGAGTTTGCAGAGATCACCAATGGAAGTAACTGACATATTGAATGGTACTTTAATAGTTTAGCATACCAAATAAGATCTTGAGCTGAGATCATAGGTAGTGCTAAAGTATTTTGATGAAGAGTTTATTAATTTGTTGAATGTTGCAAAGGTGAAGGCTCAAATTTCCCATAATACTAACCTATTTAGCACCATTTGTCAAAATATCAACAATGACTTAGTCAATCTTGATGCATGCATAAAAGAACTTCAAAAATGTCATTAGGAAGGGAAAAATTTGTATGTTTAGTGTACCTCATCACACAAAATGACTAAGGATTTGGAAAATTAGATAGAGGCAAAGCTGAATGAGCTAGAGGCTTTATCTAGCTTAATCCAACACCCATCTAGCAAAATTGATGATATTGAGAGTCAAGTTGCCAATGTTCACAATAATATTAGGAAACTGGCACTTTAGAAAGAGAAAATATCAAGGAGAACATCTAATTTCAGAGAATCCATTGCTCTAAAGTTATCATTTTTTGTAGAAGAATGTGTTAAGGCTAAGAACACATATACAAACTTTTTGTATTCAGATATCAATGCAGTTGGGATTGCATCATGTGCATTATTTGCAATTCTCACATCATTAGAGTCTACCAAAGGGACATGGAAAAGAGGTATGAATAGCCTGAAGATTATTTTTGATGATTGTATAAAGATAATATCTGTAAGAATTTTGTATAGCTACAATACCATGAAGAATTTTCCTTAGGGAAAAATAATGCCAAGATCAAGAAGCACAAGACTAGCACAATATGAACCAAATAATGTATGATCATAAAAATATGAGAATGAATAAATAATTATCCTTGGATATCATATTATTCAATAATTGATAATTGATGTTGTACATGGACACTAGAAGTGCCTGTATATAGAGGCCTCTAGAATGCTTCTAGAATGACTAGGAGTTAGCAAAATGATAAGCCTCACAACTAAGCACATGTCCACCAAAAGTAGATTATCCTCCATTGAGCATAGGAGTTAGTGCAATGATGAGAGGATAAGCTTACATTGGTGTGTCATGTAAAATTATGTTGTAGACACCATGTGCTTAATTAAAAGTGCAAACAATTTTTTTGTCTATATGACAACTCAGTTGATTATGCAAACTCTAGTGTTGTAGACACCATGTGCTAAAAGAGAGGTTCTAACTCTTGTGTTGTCAACATAAAAACTCACATGAGTATGCATACTCCTAAGTGTCTAACCTAATAAATAATAAAATAATGCATTTAACCTAATTAAACTTAAGTAAAGTGTAAATCATAATTATTTACTGTAACACCCCACTGAAGTGTAACTTAGAGGAATGCACTTAAGCTCACAAAAGCTATGATGAAATGCATAATGGGTCCTAACTACTAGGCCATGTTAGATACCCAAGTACAAATGCAATGCAATCTCTCTAAAAATGGAGAAAGAGGGAAAACCTCATGAGAAAAACCCTACCCCAAAAAGAGAGATAAGTACAATAAAGAAGATGCATGTATGGATGGAGTAATCAAGACCCCCCTATTATAACATACATCATGCATATACAATAGAGAATCCCTCCACGAAATCCCCCCCCATAGTGAAGGTTCTCATGATGATGAGTGCTTGAAGACAAAAGAGAATCCAATGCTGACAAATAACATTTCTCCATTTAGGAAGAAGATACACCAAGTATAGCTGCAAATTTACTTTCCATTATGGATAGGAAGATGGAAGAGGGATCCAAATGTAGTGTGATGTGGATGCTACCTTTGAAGTCCACTCATATGTCGACAAGTCCTTGATGAATGTAGATGCCATGAACCAATCTAGTGGATGCCCAAAAGGAGGTGGAAAATAAGGTAACATGTCCATGTATGACGCTGAATCAACCTCCAAAGATGATGAAGAATCTTGATAGGAAGATGTAGGAAGAGAAGCAATGTCACCTCCCCTCAATAGTAAATGCACATCCATGATAGAAGCTCCTTGATGATGGAAGAAGTTGCACCATGAAAGCTGAATAATGTTACTCCTTGTAGGAAGAAATGGTGCCATAGGTGGAGTAGAGAATGCTCCCCTAGTAGGAAGAATCCTTAGAAGATATGATGTCTAAGGAAACTAAAATACAATCTCTAAAGATTGATGTGTCTCCTCTGAAGTGAAAGAGTCCTTCTCCAACTGTTGTAAAGAAATGTCCACAACCATGTCAGTCTTGAAAGAAAGTGCAAGTGGTTGAGGGTTAGAGTGTGCCCTTGTAACAAGTGAAGAAGTCTCCTTAACAAATATAATATTGATTTCATCAATGATAACTCCCACATCTTCAATGTAAGACTCCACAAACAACACTGCAATGTCTAGAAGGAAGTAATCCCATGAAGTTGAAATAGGAAGACATGGTGTTTCCTATTGCACTGAATCATGAGCGTCTAGCTGGAACTTGATTAGTAGAAGCAACAGGAGCATCAAGAGATAGGATCTCATCTAGAGTTGAAGGTACCATGACTAGAGTGATTAAAGATAGAATGTCTTCTAGAAATGGAGGAACGGTTGGATCTCCATATGTTTTCCAAAGAACCATCCAAATGTTATAAGGATCAATTGCCTTTCCAATGAGATCAAGAAAATAAGCATTGATACTCAAAAAATGACATCTAAAATTATTTTAACAGGTGTATGATCATCAGAGGGTAGTTCTTTGGAACATAGATAAGGAAATACTTCCTTATGCTCTCTTCTTAGATGATCAATTATGAAGGAACTCCATTTCTTATAGTTCCTCTTTGTCAACCTTGGTCTAACACCAAACTAACATGTGAAACAAAAATCCATGAGATCAATAAATGTATGCACCCTCCAAAAGGAAAAACTAATCAATCAACCCCCCCCAATGTATGATTTTGGCACTTTATACTTAGTGTGATTACAATAGGCCACTTGCCAATTTAGGGCCTAAGTGGACTTATGATTTTGCTGGTTACAACAAAAAATATGAAGCTATATCAGACTCAACAAGATAAGACACAAGAACTCTCAAGGATCTAATTAATTATAGGTGCCAATAGGCCAAAATGAGAGAAAATTTTGAAAGTACTATGTCTACTCAGAATTACTCCAAACTAATACTAGATCTGAAAAGTAGACAAAAAATCATGCACTCTAAAAAAAAACACCTGAATATGTGTCTAGATGAGCCCAAACTAAGCCTTTGAAGTTGCAAAAATTAGGATTTGTGAGTTGCAAAAAAATTCAAGAAAAGAGATCTCAAAGAACCTACACCAATGTGTAGATCACAAAATTTTACCCCAAAACAAAAAAAGTTGCTTGAAAAAAGGAGTCCATATGAGGGAGATATCACTATTTGAAAATCACCTCTGTAATTATTTTTCCTGAATTACCATCATCACACCTCCAAAAATCAATTGACTCTAGATACCACCTTAGATGTCTGATTTTGATGAAACAAAAGTTGATTTGGGAGTTTTTTGACTTTCTAAATATGATGCCAATATTTGATTGCAGATTTGAAAATCAATTGCACATATATGAAGAGATCATACCAATTTTGCAAATTGGGCCTTCGAGTTCTAGTTTACAAAATTTTTTTGCCTCAATTTTGATTATGGCCTAGGGTAGTAAAATTTATTGTCAAAATTCATTAAATTGATGCTCCAAATGCAATGGTGAGGTCCACTTTGGCTCAAGATGCTCCCAATAGCTATAGATACTTTGGATCTGAATCGTGGTCCTCCGAGAGGTGAAGGAAAAAAGTCTCCAATGGCTAAAAAATGATGCTCCTATGGCTCTGATACTATGTAAGAATTTTGTATAGCTATGATACCATGAATAATTTTCCTTAGGGAAAAATAAGGCCAAGATCAAGAAGCACAAGACTAGCACAATATGGACCAAATAATGTATGATCATAACAATATGAGAATGGATAACTAATTATCCTTGGATATCAAATTATTCAATAATAGATAATTGATGTTGTACATTACACTAGAAGTGCTTATATATAAAGACCTCTAGAATGCTTCTAGAATGACTAGGAGTTAGCAAAATGATAAGCCTCACAACTAAGCACATGTCCACCAAGAGTGAATTATCCTCCATTAAGCACATGATTTAGTGCAATGATGAGAGGATAAGCTTACATAGGTGTGTCATGTAAAATTATTTTATAGACACCATGTGATTAATTAAGAGTGCAAACAACTATGTTGTCTACAAGACAACTCAGTTGATTATGCAAACTCTAGTGTTGTAGACACCATGTGCTAAAAGAGAGCTGCTAACTCTTGTGTTGTTAATATGACAACTCATATGAGTACATGTACTGCTAGGTGTCTAACCTAATAAATAATAAAATAATACAATTAAGTTAAGTAAACTTAAGTAAAGTGTAAATAATAATTATTTACACTAATAATATCAACATAAAGGAAGATAATAGTTTCAATAGTTTTTGATAGTTTTGGATTGAATCTTGATATTTTGACCTTTGTCATTGATGTCAAAGGGGGAGAGATTCATGTGAAAATTGTATACATGTCATTGTTGGGAAAGATACAAAGGGGAAAGATACATGTGTAGATTGTAGAAGTGTAAAGTATATTGTAAGGGGGAGCATATGTAAAAACTTAACTATTAGATGTAAGGTGGCATTTACTTTTGTTTTTGTCACTTAACCAATTTTCCCTATTTTGTTGCCATCAATGCCAAAGGGGGAGATTTTTGACAATTGGCTAATAGTGATATGTAATTATTGTCATTAATGGCAACACATGATGTACATGTTGACATGTTACCTCAAAAATAAAGATACTTAGGATTTGATTATTAGAAAATTGTCTACATATAGAATTTGGTCTACATCAGTGTATTGTTTTGTTTATAACATGCTGCAAATGTCATATTATGTCAAGTGAAGTTACATGGAGATAGTATACATGTTGGTTATGATGTGTATAACCTTGGAAGTTTGTATGGACTGTATGGAAGAGAGCTAATCATGTTTTGATGAAGCAGGACAACGAAGTTGAAGGAAATAATTGTTTTGATTGCAACGATATCCTAGATGTTTACTCTACCTTGAAAAAGTGAATTGTGGTCTTAGCTAACCCAAAAATATTTTATGTAAAGGCATGATATTTATGCAAAGGACTTCTTGCAATAAGAATGATGCAATCTTGGTGTATTAGTGCTATCTTGTAAGATTGCAAAGTGAGTGGACTTTTGTGAAACTGATATATGTGAAGTTTTATCTGGTGATCTGAGATTGAGCTAAAGATGAGAGATTAGAAAAGGAAGGAAAATAACAAAAAATTACTTGTTTGAGTAGTGAGCTCTTCTTGTAGTTGAAATTGCATGTTTGGGTAGTGGGCTTTTCTTGCATACATTATACCACAACTCTTAATAGGGTTGGAATCTCCTAATAGGGATTCAAAGTCTCCTAACAAGGATTAATTATACTAAATTTTTTCATTGACTCCTAACAGGGTCCATCCTCTAACAAGGAACATACATATAAGTATATTATCTAGTGGATATTATCCCCATCGGGGTTTTCCATTGGCTAGGGTTTCCCTAGTTAACAATATGGTGTCATGAGTTATCTTTGTGTATTTTTACTTTTACTATTCAACATTACTTTATTGCTTTTTTATGTATGGTTCAAAGTAAGTAATAATATCTAGTTGGTGATTAAAATTTGTAGATTATTGATTCACTCCACTTCTCAGTAATCCCTATTTCTAACATAGGAAACTGGACCTATCCTCTCAAGAATCTCAAACATCTCACAAACTGAGGTGCTAGCTTTGAACCCTTTACATAAAAAATTGGACTCTTCCACAGATGCACTCTTAGTAAAACTTTCTCACCCACTATAAACTACTTATCCTTCCTATGAGCATTGACATACTTCTTCTATCTATTTTGTGGTGGAGAAACATGCTCGTGGATCTACATTACCTATTCCTCCATATCTAGAAGCATCTTAGGACTCAACCATATGAGATCCTCTATATTGTCTCAACTCAATGGTGTACAACAAGGATGACCATACAAGGCATGAAAAGGTGTCATCCCAATAGAACTGTGATAACCATTATTATAAGAAAACTCTACTAGGTATAGATAATCCTCCCAAATATTTTGTTAGTCCATAACATACATCCTCAATATACCCTCCAGAACCTGATTCACTCTTTCGGTCTAACCATCTATCTCTGGGTGATATGCTAAGATAAAGTTTGACTATGCTCCAAGATCATGCTACAAGGATGTCAAAAATGTGGATGTGAATATAGGATCCCTATCCAAAAAGATATTTTGGGGAATACCATGCAATCTCACAATATTACTCATAAGGATGTTGGCTAAAGAATTTGTTGTGTAGGATGACCTCATTGGTGAAAGGCATGTCACATTAGTAACCAACCAATGGTGACCATGATAGCATCATGTTGACAAGAAGTCATAGGTGATCCCACAAAAAAATCCATAGAAACAATATCCCACTTCCATGAAGGAATGAGAATAGGTTGTAAAGGTCTTGCTAGATGTTGGTGCTTTGCCTTAACCCTCTAGCACTCAAGATACCTAGCCACAAAATCAAAAATATCACACTTCATACCTATCCAAAAGTACAATTTTCATAAATCTACATGCATCTTCTTGACACCTAGATGTGCCAAGTAAGGTGCATGATGGGCCTCAGATAAGATCAATGCACGAAGCTCATCCAATAGTGGTACATAAATCCTCTCTATATGATGCAAAAGGCCATCTAAATCTAGGACATAACCTAAAAATCTGCCCTCTAAAGATCTACTTGAATCTATCTCCATGCTCACCCCCTGATACCAAGTATCTCTAGGAAGTGCCTAAAGTATACAACTCCTCAAATCCACACTAAGAGTTAATGCAAATGACTCATGTCTCCTATGACTCAAAGCATCAACTACCACATTATCCTTTCCCTAAATATACTTCACCTTAAAGTCATACTTGCATAAAAATTCCATCCAACACCTTTGCCTAACATTTAGATTAGACTGCATGAATATATACTATAAACTATGATGACTGCTATGAAGCTCAAAATGACACCCCAACAAGAAGTCTCTCCATCTCACTAAAGCATGAACAACTACAATTAGCTCGAGATCATGTATAGGATAGTTCAACTCATGATCCCTGAGCTTGTGAGATTCATAGGGAATCACATGTTTGTCATGCATTAGGACTGCTCCAATCCATTCTAGGGAAGCATCAATACACACCATAAAATCACTTGCTAGATTAAGTACTGCTAGAAGCAGTGCACTAGCCAAAAGCTCCTTGAGCTTTTGAAATCATTCCTCACATTTCTTTGTCCAAATGAACTTCTCCTCCTTTCTCTAGAGGGAAGTGATGGGGTATGCAACTTTGGAGAAGTTCTTGACAAATCTACGGTAATATCTGGCCAAACCAATAAAGCTATGAATCTCAAATACAGTAGTGGGTGCAAGCCAATCTACCATCACTTGGATCTTTATAGGATCCACTATGATACCATCTCTTGAAATGACATGTCCTAAGTACTATACCTTAGACTGAAAGAAGTCACACTTCATCGAATTGGCATAAAATTGATTATCTGTAAGGCACTGAAGGACTAATCATAGGTGTTCCTCATGATCTTCCTAAGATCTAGAATATATAAATATGTCATCCAATAATATAGGTACAAAATGGTCTAGGTAAGAATAGAATACTTCATTCATCAAGCACATTAATACTAATGGAGCATTCACCAAACCAAATAGAACCATTGTAAACTCATAGTGTCCATAATGACCGTGGAAGACTGCCTTATGTATATCAACATCTTGAATGGGTAGCTGATGATATCTTGACTTTAGATCTATCTTAGAAAACATTTTGGCTCCCTTGATCTAATCAAAAAAATCATTGATCCTCGGTAAAGTATACCTATTCTTAATTGTTACCTTGTTCAACTTTTTGTAGTCAATGCACAAGCATAATGATCCATCATTCTTCTTCATAAAGAGAACTGGTGCTCCCCATGGAGAAAAAACTAGTCTAATACACAATTTAGACAAAATGACCTCTAGCTACAAGTGTAATTTACTCAACTCCTAAGTAGTCATCTAATAAGGAGCTCTAGATATGAGCTTTGCTCTTGGGATGAGGTCAATGTGGAAATCAATGTCCCTCTTAGGTGGCATACCAAGAATCTCACTAGGAAAGACATCAACATACTCCTATTAGATACGGTAATCTAGGGTCTTCCTCCTCAAGTTCACTCACAGTAATGCTGAACACTTGAAAACCCTTACAGATGCTTTGCTTCAGATGCATAACAGAGATCATCTAGAGAGATATGGGTCTTTGGATGCCTATAATCTTAGAGTCCTTACCCAGTTCATCCTTACACTAAATAGCCTTTTTCCTATAGATTATAGCTTAATGAGAGCTAAGCTAGTCCATACCCAACATTATGTCATAAGAACCAAGGGGAATAACTCGAAGGTCTATTTAGGTAATGAAACCTCCTAGGTTCAAATCACACTACTACACTAGAGACTCTATGGGAATCTTAGCTCCTAAAGCTAGTTCCACCTGCTAATGTATGCCTTTCTTAACCACCTCAAGCTTACACTTTACAACTATAGAATGAGATATGAAGGAATTTGTAGCACCTAAATTAAATAAGATGGAAAGGGGTGTACCTCTAATTGCTCTTGTAGTCTCAACTACGGTACCCTAGTGATATGCCTGGTGGTGATCTACCATTGCAAACACTCTATTTGATCTCCTAATGTCACCAACTATAGGCTTAGATGATGCTAGCCTCGATCCCAAATAGTGAGATGTACATTGTAGGTAGTTGGCTGTAATATGCCCAAACTATCCATAGGAGAAATACCTTGTACCTCTACTAGAACCTCTCCTTGCTGGAGGTGAACTGGATTGCTAATGACTATTTCTACTGGCAAAGAAGTGGTTGCTATGTGCAAGGTGATTATTTTTATTTCACCTATTGCACTACAAGTTTTGGAAGTTCTGAGAATTGGAACCACCACCACCATTTTGTGCTGGAGGATAAAATCCCTTCTACTGCTATGCCTATTGATGTTGTTGTTGACTCTAGTTACCCTTGGAGTAAGGAGGATTCCTACTACTTCTTGCACCCTAGTTTTGTGTGCCTTTGGACCCTGATGCTGTAGGTGCCCCCACAAAATCACCATGTACCAAAGTGATGTTCTTCTTCACAAGAATAACTTGATTTATTGCATCCTTAAGAGTTTTAGGTTGGGATACCTTTGCACCCCCAATGAAATGGTTATTCAAACCCTAAATGAAGTGTTGTACCATCAGTGGTGAACTTTCACTAATTCTCGAATAAGGCATGAGCTCATAGAAATTCCACTCATACTCCACCATGGTCATGGTAAACTACCTTAGATTATGAAGTTTATTTTCACTCTACTAGTGCCGCTATTCTAGTAAGAAACGATCACATAAGTTTTCAAGGAATAACTCCCAGGTCATAGTGTTCATATCCACACCTAGCTTCTTTTCTTCAATATAACACCATGTGGATGCAAAGAATTCTAGGTGTGTGATGAAATACCTTGCTTTGACATTGGAGTCAAAGTATTGTATTGTGAAACATCTGTCCAAGGAAATCAACCACTACTCTACAACATATCCAGTACCTACTCTGGTGAAAGGTTTGATTTTGGACCATTATAGATCCTTTATATGTGCAACCTTGGCTGACCTCTATCTATCACCATGGGGATCTCCCTGAGAACTCCTTGATCTTTGTCTCTCCTCATTCTTATCATGATTTGTTTGGAGGGGGTAGGCACTCTAGGGTAATCCTCATATTCTATCTCAAATTTACTTCTTTTGAATCAACCTGATGTTCCCAATTGTGTTCCTTTCTATTCCCTTCCCAAACATGACTCTTATGACTAGTCTCATGCAAGATGATATCTCTACCTCACCCATGGCCTCTCACAGTCGATCTATTCCTAAAAACCATCCCACAAATATATCCAAGAAAGAGAAACTAAATGCCAACAAATCAATAAGGGCATACTACTATAGAGCATAAATATAAGAAACATGTCTTTAAAAAAAATCAAGTTTTACTCCAAATTTTCCTATTTCTATGTTTAAGTATTTGAGTTTGAAGTTCAAAGTGTTCAAGTTGTAATAGATACATATAGTTATTTAGCTTTTATTTAAGTTAACTACTTGTCATCTAGTGGTGTTCCAATATACCTAGAGCTCCCAATATAGAAACTCAGACTTTGATACCATATGTAATGGCTTGTGAGGGAACCCAAAATAAATTAACCTAATATGTCAATATGTTTGTCAAAGATTTTTTTTGAAATATTAAAACAATAAGAGAACATAGTGGAAGCAATAACTCACATACACACAAATAATACATAAACATACTACATCTCTTAAGAATCCCGTAATGTTGAATCACATACATAAATTTTATTAAGATTAATTTTGATACATAAAAAAATCCACATCATAGAATGAAAATAAGTATGAATCAAATGAAATAATATACAAATACATAAAATGCCACTTGGCATAACTAGAATGCACAATCATCCTAAGCACAAGCATAGGGTATGAAACACTAAAAGAATATATATCATGAACATATATGAAATCTCATGAGATCTCCAATAATCAAGTACAATACATCAAAGTATGACTAAATAACACAATCATAAGATCAAAAAAATAGAACAACTACACAAGTACATCCAACAAAAACATCTAGCTATTAGATCTCAAAGATATAAGAAACACTACCACTTGACCTCATGGAACCTAAATTGCCCAATCCCATCATACTAAGGATAAAATTTCAAGTCCCAAATGAATAATCAATGCAAAAGTCATAACCATAATCTAGGTCAAGGAAATCCTGATAGAAATCTATCTCAAAGGTACCAAGACATACATAGCATCTAATCCCAGATGCAATAAAGACACATAGGAAACCTACTATGTAAGTGGGAAAGTGTCATTGAATGAGCTAACTCTAAGCTTACCCTGAAAACCTCTCTAGAATTTGTGCCCCTAGTGACTCTATACGACATCAATATCCTTTCTTAGAGACAAAGCATGCTAATGAGGCAAGGTCACAACTAAACACCCTCTCTACTCCTATCCTAGCCTCTACTAGCACTTGAGGCATGTGCAAGGTAATCCACTAACTTTTGTTAATTTATTTTTAACCAAATTAATGAAATATTATCACTTATTAATGAAACCTACAATGGGTTACCCAAGAAACCTCTTTAGGGCTTCAACCTCCATTGCAAGCCACTTCCCAACATACATAAAGATAAACTACCCTAAGCTCATAATTGAAAGTCTCATCAAGTCATAATGACCACATTGGTCCTATACAAGCAACTAGAAATCATTATAAAATACTGATCAATACCTTAAGATCAAATTGCATTAATCACGATAATCACACAACATCATAAAATGAAACTCCCAAGCCTTTGGTAAACATCCAAACTGTCAACATACTAAGTCAAACCCAACCCAAACATGAAATGAATCATACATCTCATAAAGTATTAAAATAATTATAGTTATATAGTTAATAAGGTTTATCAATATATTTTCGTCACAAAATTTGATTCACAATATCACATTTGATAAAGTTTTCCGAGTTCACAAGTATTTCAAATGACCCAATAGTCCATTAAAAACACCTTAGTACATAATACCATTTTCATATAAAATGAAATACTTTTTAAAGCAATAATCATAATATTACCAAAAATTTCTCTTAATTAAAATTGAATTTACAACTACTTCTTTAAAAAAAAAAAATATTGAATAATAGATGATATAACAAAATCTTTTAATTAAATATTATTAAAATTTAATAATAATTATTAAACTAATAATAATTAAATTATTAATAAAATAACATATATTAATTTATTAATAACAATAATAATTAAATTAAATAATAAACTAAATAATAATAATATTATTATTTTAAAAATTGTAATTAAAAAAATGAGATTTAATAATATGATGCCCCCAAAAATGGGGTGATTGCTTAACGGCTTGTCTATGTGAGTAGCCCATGCTACCTTGGTCGCATGCCAAACAAGGGGGTGGGGGGAGGTCATTGCCCCTCCTCACAATTTTTTTTTGTATATTTTTTTTAATAAAATAAATATAAATGCCCAAAATTGTATTGTAGTTTTTTTAAAACAATCTATGGGTACAGGCCTGGTATGAAGCTTTTTCCAGTGAGTTCTCTCTTTTTAATTTTATTTTAAAAAGATAACAATGGTTTTCTCAAATCAATTATCAATTTAATACATATCTAATTTTTAAAAACAAACCCTAGCTATGTTGATAATCTAATCACAAATTTGCAACACGAGGGTTTCCAATTAGATTTTCATTCACAGTCATTTGAATGACGAATATCAATAATTTCTCACACAAGGGTTTCAACCAAAAATAACCTTTGAAACAACATCTACAAACAAACACAAAGAAGATGTTGGAATACTTTAGAATAAATAAGAGGAGGAATTAGTTATCCAAGGTCTAAATGTACAAATAAAACTTTTCAGTACCTCAACTTATACTTATGCATCCATTGATCATTCAATATCTTAAACATATGCATATTGTTGTCCTAGGTCAAAATAACTTTGCAGAAATGAAAACATGAAATGCCACAAAATCAATCACACATTTTGACACAAGTATTTTACATGGAAACCCAATTTGGGAAAAACCACCAGTAACATGCTACCAATTTTCACTCTTTTGAAGTGAGGCTTGTGAGGAGCCAACCCTCTTAAAGGTTAAAAAGCACACTGTTTAATATGACCTTGATTAAAAGATTTCAATCACCTTGTTAGGAGTGAGCCTTGTTAGAGGACTTTAGAACATTCCATTATAATGTCACCCTGTTAAAGGATTTACTAATGACTATTAGGTCAACCTTAGTCTAAAGGACTTATCCAGACTAATACAGTTGTTAGAAAGTAACATTAGAACTTGATGTGATAATAAAACAACTCACTTTTAGATTCCAAATCTCACATTTAGTCCTCCATTTTAGTTAACATTCATCCTCTTCATCTCAAATAGCTTGTTCACCCTTCAAGCCCCCAACTCCTTAAGCCTTCTTACTTAGTATGCCAACTGCAAACTCTTTCATTTAGCCACCATATGAAGCAATATCCTAGACTTCTTGTCTTCCTTAGGTTCTCACATATGATAGCTATTGCTTCTAGCTTGTTATCTATATAAATAGAGAACTTAGATCTTTTGTTGCTTAACCACAATTTTCCATTGGTTAGGTTAGATTCATTCAATCTACCCATCTTTCCATTTTATTCACTTCTAGAAACTTCCTCTATAATCCTCTTTGAATTTTCCACAAAATGATTTATCTTAAATTTTGTGCCACCAATTCATCATATTAATCTTCCATACACTTCACACAATTCAAGAGACAAACTTTGTTAGCTCAAATTCATTAAATCTTCAATCTAACACATTTTACTAGCACTCGACAATAACATTCCATTTTCTCAACATACATGACCTTTTGATGCTTGACCAACACTAGATTTCTTGGTATTCACTAAGTCTTTACTCGTGCTTGACACATACTAAATTTCTTCACTCAACACCAACTAGATTTCTCTTGCTTGGCTCATACTAACTTTCTTCACTCAGCTTCAACTAATTTTCTGCTCGACATGTACTAACTTTGCTTGGCTTGCATTATTTACTCAGTTAGGCTTGGTAGACACATTTCTTTACTTAGCTTTCTTCTAGTCTTTGTTCAAGTATCATTTCATTATAGCCTTAAGTAGATAAACATACACTATATCATCAATGTCTTGTTTGGTCATAGTGCTCCTTTTGTACACCAAATATCTCAACCTTTCTCTAGGTTCTCTTGTTATCCTTTCTTTTCAAATCCTCTTCATCAATATTCTTCATTTCAATAATCTCCTTTCAACAATCTTCCTCTTTGGTATTGATGATAAACCAATACCAACAACAATACCAAAAAGAAACTTAATACATTTTATTGAAACCTCCCCCTCTATCAATATATGTGCCTTTCTAGATTTCTCCCTTATCTAGTCTTGTCTCTTTTTGATAATCTTTCTCCTTCCTTCTTTGATATCTCACACCTCCCTCTTTTTGATTTCACCATGTATATAATCTCCCTCTTTGACAACAATGCCAAAGACTCATCATCTATACATGCAAAAATAATCAATTTTGGTTGTCCCTTTGTCAACTTGCATGTGACTATAAATCTTCTATTTTTAGCTCCTTCCTTACTTGAGGTAGATCCTAAAGTAAGATCCACTGCATCAATTTGTAAGATATTTTATTTAACTTAGTTGATGCAAGGCACCACTCTTACTCATTAAGTAGCTTTTCACAGGGGCATCATCCCTAGCTTACCTCTAAGATATTTATGTGCATCCTTAAGTAAAGCTTTTGTGAATATATCAGCTATCTATTCTTTTGTATTCACATATTCCATTCTCACTTCTTTGTCTTGAACCAACTCTCTCAAGTAATGATACTTGATTGCAATGTTCTTTGTCTTTGTATGCATCACATGATTTTTAGATAAGTTTACAGCACTTGTATTGTCATAGTAAAATACCACATGTTCAATGATTTCTTTCTTCATTTCTTTGAGTATCTGTTTAATCCATACCACAATTGTGTAATTCACTGCAACAACCACATATTCAGCTTCAACAATAGATTGTGAAATACAATTTTTCTTCCTAGTCCAAGAGACCAATCTTTTTACTAAGAAAAATGCTCCACCACTTGTACTCTTTCTATCATTAATGTTTCTAGCCCAATCAACATCTGTATAGGCTCTCAATTCAAACTTGCCATTCTTCTTGTAGTTTAGAACATAGTCTTATGTTCCTTTCAAGTATCTCATAATTCTTTTAACAACCATTAAATGATTCTCCTTAGGATTTTTAGAAAACCTTGCAACAATCCCAATAGTTAGTACAATATTAGGTCTACTATGAACTACATGTTGTAATTTTCCAATCATAGACTTGTACAATGTTTGATTTACTTTATCAGAATCATCAATTTTGGATAGTTTGTGTCCTACCACCATAGGAGTACTAATAGGTTTTGAATCCTCCATACCAAATATTTTCAATATTTCCTTCACATACTTGGACTAAGTGATATAAATACGACATTTCATCTGATATACTTTCAATCCAAGAAAGAACTTTATTTCTCCAAACATAGACATCTCAAACTATTTCATCATTTCATTTGCAAATGTCTTACACAATGCATTTTGTCCTCCAAATATGATATACAACAAATATTTTAGCTAGTAAGATTCCTTTACCTCCTTTTGTCTTCAAATACATATTGTTTTTTGTCACTAGTCTTCTCAATACCAATCTTCACAAGATAGTTGTGAAGCCTTTCATACCATTCTCTAGGATCTTACTTTAAACCATATAAAGCCTTGTGTAATCTAAATACCATGTTCTTATTGTTTGGATCAACAAGTCCTTTAGGTTGTTCTATGTAAACCTCCTCTTCTAGTATACCATTCATAAATGTTGATTTAAAATCTATTTGATAAAATTTAAAACCTTTGTAAGCAAAGTAAGCAAGAAGAGTTCTTACTCCTTCCAATCTTGAAGCTGTGGGTAAATGTCTCTCCATAGTCAATTCCCTCTTCTTATGCATATCCTTTGCAAAGAAAAATTTCCTTATTCCTTGTGACTTCACCATTATCATCCAACTTGTTTTCATATACCCACTTGGTTCCAATAACATTCTTATTCTCAGGTTTGGGTACCAGTGTCCAGGTTTTGTTTTTCTCAATTTTCTCAATTTCTTCTTTCATGGCTTGATTCCAACATTCTCTCTAATGAGTCCTCCACTAACTTAGGCTCATGCATGCTCAACAAAAAAATGTCATTTCTCAACCTATTCCTTGTCATTGGTCTATCTTCTTTATCTCCAATAATTTGTTTAGCATGGTGATGTCTTTTGACATAATTTGATAGCCTTATCTCTATTCTCCTTTCTTCAATTTCAGATTTACTATGCACTTCTCTATTAGGTAGCTTGACATTCCTTTCATGTAAAATAATACTAGTATTAGAATGTACGCTAGCTTCTAATTTCAACTCGGCTCGCGAGTGCAACTTGGCTCTTGAAGGTAACTCGACATCCATTTAATGTGACTCAAAAGCCACTGATTCTTGTTTATTAACAACTTGGTTAGAAAAATTATTAGCCTCATCAGACATACCTTCATAGAAGTATACAAAGGTTCTATAATTTTCAAGTTCCTTGTTTGGTTCATCTTCATGCACTTTTGTATATTCATCAAACTTTACATTTTCACTTTCCACAACTAACACTTCTTGTGGAATAACCTAGGACTATAGCTTCTTCACGTTTTTCCATAACATAATCCAAAAGGTGTAGAATTTGTAGATTTATTGACTTGTACTTGGTTCAAGGTATAGATAACTATACTTAAAACTTCTCTCCAGTATTTCAAAGAAAAATTCTTCTCCATCATCAGTGCTCTAGCACAATCCATTACAGATCTATTCTTCTTTCAACAATCCTATTTTATGGAGGGGTCCTAAGTGCAAAAGTTTATCTTTTGGTTCCTTTATTATTTAAATTTTTTTCAAACTCATTTTATGTAAACTCTCCACCTCTGTCAGATCTCAGACATTTCATGATTTTTCTAGTTTCCTTTTCAACTCTTGCCAGATACCACTTACATTTGAAATGAATCAAATTTTTTAAAAAACATTATGTCATCATTCTAGAGTAATCATTAATAGATAGGATAATGTTCTTGTCACCTTTATAGCTTTGATATCAATTGGTCCACATAAATCAGTATGAACTAATTCCAAAATTCCTTTTGAAGTATGAGTCTTACTTTTAAAACTAGACTTTGTCATCTTGACTAACAAACATTGTTTGCAAGTCACATTATTAGGTTTCTTCAGTTTTGGAAAACCTCTGACTCTTTTCATCTTACTAATACTGACCAAATTATTAAAATTTACATGACATTACCTCTTGTTCCATAGCCACACATAATCAAATTCTACAACAAGACAAATAGCACCATTCATGTCAAGATAAAATAGATTACCTCTAGTTTGATCTCCACTTTCAATTAGTTCTCCATAAATGTCATAGATCTTAGCCTTCCTATTATCAAATTCCACTTTGCATCATAAACTATTAAATTGTGACACACTCAATAGATTATATTTAAGTCCTTCCACATAGTAAACATTGTTGCACATCATCTTGTCTATCAATCTTATTGATCCTTTTCCTTTTATCAGATAGGGTGCATCGTTACCAAATCTAACACTATTTCCATTGTAATACTCAAGGGTAATGAACTTAATTTTTTCTTCATTCATGTGATGTGAACATCCACTGTCAATGATCCATCTATCACTTTTGTTCACATAAGATATCAATGCAATTACCTCATCTTCATCTAAATCCTTCATAGCAACATAGACAAGTTCATCATCATGATCTTTAGATTCATCATTGGATTCTTCTTCAACAATGTAATAAGCCTTCTTTCCCTTGTCCTTATAGTCTTTGTTACTGTCATCTTTTCTACCTCTAAATTTGTCTTCATTTTTTCTCTTTTTAGTACATCTTGTTGCTATATGGCCAACCTCATTATAATTAAAACATATGATGGGTAACTTACCTTTGTATTTTCCTTTGCCTTCGTGAAATTTCCTAGCCAATAGAGCTTCTAGTTCTTCTAGCTCTTCATCATTAGTATCATTGTCACTAGCAATATGTTTGACCTTTTTCTTTTTCTTATCTGTAGGTTCTTTTAGTGTCAGCTTATCTTTGGAAGCATATTCAACATTCTTAGATTTGAAATTATCAAGATTTGAAAGTTCAAAAGCAGTGAGTCTACCAACTAGTCCTTCAAGAGTCAGAACACTACCAGGAGTACACCTCTATTCTTGTATAGTAGAGACTCTAATAGCATAGATAGGAAACAACATTCTCAATATTTTGTTAATCAAAATCTCATCTTCAATCTTTCCATCATATCCTCAGATTGCATTAACAACATCCTTGATTCTTTCACAATGTTGGACTATAATCTCCCCTTCTTGCATTTTCATATAATCAAATTTACCTCTTAGAATTTTTAGCTTTGGCTCTCGACACATTCTTATCTCCTCCATAGATCTTCTATAGGGCATCACATATCTTCTTAGCAAAATCACATTTTTTGATGTCATCAAACTTTGAATAGCTTAAGGTAGAATAAATCTTCAATGTCATGCCCAAAATACGATGGCAAAAAAAAACAATTTTTTTATAAAAAAAAAGTAATGATAATTAGGTTCACTAAGGTTGAAGAGCTTGATTCACAAGTGAAGGAATAGGTTTACTACATTTCCTCTTAAGTTTATAAACATGAGAAGGAATACATCATTAAAGTTAAATTCTCGTTATTAAATTGGTATCAACATTTGATTCATTATTAAATTAAGATTATAACAATATATTTAAATTATTTGAATAACAATATAAATTGAACTAAACAAAAAAAACTAACATTATCTATTAGTCTATCATATACTAACATATTAAGACAAGATAATAGCTCACATGAAGTTTACTAACACCTTTAAATATATTGATAAAATTTCTTCTAAATTAGAACTAATTTCTATTTTAATCTATAATCTAAGCACTTTCAACTAAAACTAATTAATACTAATAACTTAACATCTTACACTAATAACAAAATTCAACTAACCATTCCATAAATTATTTAATTTAAAACATACTAAAACAAATTTAATTAAAGACAAAACAATTATTAAACCCATTCTAATCACTACTTTAATAATACTTAATAACACTAATGCTAATACTAAACTAAATTTAACTAATCATAAAATTAAACTAACCTTAAATTGCAACTAACTTAAAAGAACACTTTTAAATAAATAACAACTAAACAAAAATACTAACTACCCGCCACCTCTCACTTTCCTAAAACAAGCGCCAAGAAAGGGCATGTGGACTAGGGATATCCCCAAAAAGGTGGGTGGCAAGCATGGAGGGAACATGGGTTAATATCCTAATCAACCACGTGCTGCCCAAGGATATCAACAAAATGGGGCGTGTTGTTTCAAGATCACTGAGTGCTGATTAGGCCTGCCATAGTATAGGCCTTGTCCTCACCTCATCATATGGGAAATAGTCTCCTAACAAACTTAAACAAAACTTACCCTTTTTCCATGCCAAACCACATGGTTTCCTAAGGCTGGGAAAATCTATGGAAGAGTACAAGGGTGATGTCACCCAATAAATGCATCTTGACTTTGGTTACCAATTACTCATACCCTCTATAAAAGAGTTGGCACCTAGAAGGATGGAGGGAGGAGTAAAAGTTATGATTAAAATCTACTCTACAAACTTCCATGTGCTAGAGTCATGACATGAGATGAGGGTAAAGGGGTTAGGTGGGGACTTAGGACAAAGGGGAGGGTAATAAAAGGTAAAATTTTATTAGGTAAGGTTTTAGGATATTTAGGAAAAATCAATAAGTATTTCTTTTTTATTATTATTTTTGAATTTAAGTTTAAATTAAAGAATTATCAGAGAATATTCTTTGTTATCACTTGAGGACAACTAATTTGTTTGCCCATACAAAATCCAAAGAATTTTTACTCTTTGGGGGCAATTTTTTTTTTTTTCTTTCTAAGTCCTCGATTATGCTAAGTATAAAATTTCAATGCAATCTATTTTTGTAACAAGGAAGTAATATATATATATATATATATATATATATATATATATATATAACATTCCAATTGAATTTACTAAATAGCTAGTTGAACCAAGAAATTGAATAATTCATTTTAACAACATTGCAAGATTGCTCCTATTTTCCTATAATCACGAAAATGAATTAATGTTCCAAACATAATATAATTTTTTTGTCTTAACATATTTGAACTTGAAATTTACATAATTGCACATCACCATTTTATCTCATTTTTTTGATACACATACATATAACTAAAAGTATGAAAACCTCAAAAGCAATGATATTACTCATTCATTATTTTATTGACCACCTGATTCAAAGGCTCCATCGAGAAAACTCGGCATCGTTGCCACTACAACAAAAAGTTTAAATACAATTTACACAGGATTTCAATCCCGAACATAACTGAATTTCAACAATAAATTTAAATTTCCTTCATGACCCTTAATAAGGGACCCATTTTATTTTCTGTAATACATTACTGAGATCATGGAGAGAACAAAAACTAACTAGGTGACAAACAAACATAACAAGGAGACAAGATCAAACATTCATTCCCATACTGGGTTTTCACAATAGGTTCGACATTGAACCCAAAACTAGGGGGAAGGTGGATTTTTTCAACAAGAGATGTTAGACACAACACCCAAACAGGTGCCCAATCAGGGCTATAACTCAAGAACTTTCGTTCTTCCATACTTATATGCCAAAACTCATACATGGTTTGTGCTGATAGGTAGGGGCCCATAACACCCTACCTTCTCTCCCTCTTCTCGTCCTGAGAAGAGGCTCTACACTGTTGGAGTCGAACTGAAGACCTTTCCTTGAAAATGGCCACTTCTGCCCTATCCAAGGATGAGTAATGCCAAACACCCATGAAAGAAAACTTCAATATTCAAAACAACACAAAGAAAAAACATTGAAGAAAAACTGTTTCCAATCCCTCCCAACATACTCATCACACATAAGTAATAAAATTGAATTATGAAGCACTACATAAAACCAAAATGAGGTAAAGTATTCTTAACTTCAAGAAAATAGGCTATGGCAATGAACAAGTTTGAGAAGAGCTAGCTTTCCCCTCCTTCTCCTTCAATTTTGAAAATCCCTCTAAAACTAGAGGTTGGGTGAACAACCCAAACCTCCTCAAAAAAGCCTCTAAATAAGATAAAAACTCAACTACCTCCCCAAAATCCCATAACTCTCCCCCACTTGCCTAAAGATCTAGGGTTTTCTAACTAAACTAAATCTAAGACTAACCTCAAGGTGGGGTTAAGGACATTCAACCCATGGTGAAATCATTCTATTTTCGCACTAAAGAAAAAATGGACTTTTTGAGTGACCATAAAAGTCAACAAAAGGGGCTAGGGGGGTGGAAAATGCCCCCAACCCATACCCATACCCCTTGGGTATTAAGATTTCATGATTTTAAGCATTAGGGATATATTAGGGACCTAATTAATGCTAGGAATTTTAGGACTAACTAACAACCTTCCAAAAGTAGATTAAACACTAATTTGGATTAGGGGTAAATAATTTTGATTAAAAAATGATTAGCAAAAAGGTCACTAACTTGGTCTGACTTAGATTTAAGGGCTACTTGGTTAACCCTAACTAGCATGCTAGAATGCAAAAACAATTCATGAGTGTCAAGCAACACTATAAAAATACTATTACAAAATGTTAACATTTATAGATTACATGATGATACATTCATACATCTCACAATGCAAGTAAAATACGAACAACAGGGTTTTCACACATGGTACATAGGGTTTAGTTTCATTTTCCCATTAGGTTCTTTGGCTAAAATACCCTGCACACTCATTGCACACATCAGTAACTCCATAAAATTATATACACATATGTATATACGTAT
Organism: Cupressus sempervirens; assembly: GCA_028749045.1. Classification (NCBI taxonomy): domain Eukaryota; kingdom Viridiplantae; phylum Streptophyta; class Pinopsida; order Cupressales; family Cupressaceae; genus Cupressus; species Cupressus sempervirens. The sequence continues at coordinate 629,438,352 of CM053791.1, read as the reverse complement.
CAAGGAAATCACATAAATTAAAATATTCATCTTTCAAATAATCAAGAGTTTCTCTCATTCTACTCATATTCTCAATCATTAAAATTGCATACTCAAAGTGTAAATTCTGCATTTACTTACTTCATCAACATACATGTTCATAAAGCATTAAATGATGAAATTAGATATCTAAAAGTAAAACATCACTTGATATGAAATAATATAATATGTTCAGTGTATCTGATAGTGTCTTGACATATCGAGTCATGAGTATTAAAAAATGTATCACTATGCTATGGTGGGCTAGGGCGAGTTCTCACATTCAACATTATCTGATTGTGTTCTTTCTTTTGTTTGAGTTGTTCAATAGTTAGGGCTCCAACTAGTGCAACATATTCAATGGTGACAATCAATTGTGCATAATCTCCAAGTCCTCCTAGATGCAACTTCATCAAGTTTTTCCATGCAGGAAAGTTTTCCTTGTTCAGTTTGGGCACCTTCTTTCTATACATCTTGATCTTTAGCTATAAGAACCTTCAAACTTCTTCTTCACAAGCACTTGTGTAGTGCCTACCCTTGTTCACATCTTTTCTGGACATATTGTTGCTATTATTATCAGACTATGATGGACTAGTTTTATGTTGATGGATTAGTGGTATTGTTTTGACACTATTAGACATTATGTTATGGATTCAGTGGTTATATGATGAGATTATTTAGACTTTACATTTCATGCATACATGATGATCATTATATTATTTCCAGTTATTGTTGATGATTATTTAGATGGTTTACTATCTCATGTGTTTTTATTATGGATACTTACCCCATACTTGCATGTGTATGGTGTGCGTGTTTTCTTATTGTATGGCATTTCTAATGTGGTTAAGGAAGGGAGTCATAGTCACCTGCTTAGTCGAGATCTACAGGATGCACCACTTCCTGCCATTGTCTTTTTAGCTTAGCATTATGTACATATTGTATGTACATGCATGGTTTTTTCTGCAGGTTGCAGGTATTGAGTATTGACTTCCCTGAATTGCCAAGATGAGCGTACCCTATTATACTATCTCAATGATAAGAGAAGGGAGATAAATTCTCAAGTCCAAATCCCAAACCTTTAAGCCAATTTTCCTAGTGAGGTAGGACAAGTATCTAGATATTTTACCCACCGAATGTGTCGGATGACATGATTTGTGATTTTTAACCCTTTAGACTGATTTTGAGTGATTTGCTCTATGATGTGTTTTCATATTTTATCTTGGAGGTCTATGGTGAATTTTCTATTAATTAAGTCTTAATAAATAGATTTAATTAATAAATTAATTATTTGAGAAAATTAATATAAAATATCATGTTA
>CM053791.1:629067013-629432013 GCA_028749045.1 Cupressus sempervirens | reverse complement strand
TCGCATATGACAACTATTTCTTTTGGCTTGTTATCTCTATAAATAGAGAACTTAGATCTTTTTCTACTTAACCACAATTGTCCATTCTAGGGTTAGGTAAAATTCATTGAATTTACCCATCTTTCCATTTTATTCCCTTCTAGAAACTTCCTCTAAAATTCTCTTTGAATTCAACTCAAAATGGTTAATCTTAAATTTTGTGCCACCTACTTATCATAGTAATCTTCCACATGCTTCACAAAATTCAAGAAACCAACATTGTTAGCTCAGATTTATTAAATCTTTGGTCTAACTCATTTTAATGGAGCTCAATAATAACTCTGTTTGCTCGACAAACACTATCTTCTAATGCTCGACCAACATTGAATTGCTCGACATCCACTAAGTCTTCACTGGTGCTCAACACATAATAAATTTCTTCACTTGGCACCAACTAGATTTCTCTTGCTTGGCTCATACTAAGTTTCTTCACTTGGCTTCAACTAATTTTTTGCTCAGTGATACTAACTTTTCTTGGCTTGCACTGCTTGCTTGGTTAGGCTTGGTAGACACATTTCTTTATTTAGCCTTCTTCTAGTCTTTGCTCAAGTATCCTTTCATTATAGCCTTAAGTAGATAAATAATACATTATATCATAAATGTCTTGCTTGGTCTTAGTGCTCCTTTTATACACCAAACAACTCAACCTTTCTCTAGGTTCTCTTGTTATCCTTTCTTTTCAAATCTTCTTCATCAATCAATCAAATGATAACATTCAGACCAAAGTAAGCAATTGTCTCACCAACAGGTAGCAAGTTTGAAATTAGTGAAAAAATGATGATTGTTCCATTATAGGTTTTATCAATCTTCTTCATTTCAACAATCTCCTTTCAACATGATTCAAAGTAATGTGTTGTGATAATTTCAAAAAATTTCCTACCTTGATCTGATGCTAACCAAACAAACACTTGGAGATTGCAAGAGTTCTCGTCTCTCAACAACCTTTTCAAAAATTTGCTCCTCCAAACTTGTATGTGAAGAAATGAGCTTTAATTTCTTAACAAAGAGCTTTCTCCTTTTGGGTTGTAGTTTTACAAACATGCAAAGCCCTTTCTTTATTATTGTAAATTTATGTTCAAACTCTTTGTGTTTTAATTAAAATATTGTTAATTTAATTTATTCTTACTTGGTTTTATTAAATAACAAGATGTAATTAAAAGTATATTTATTAATTTAAATAATAATTATATTTAGAGTTCATTATTAAAATGAAACTCTGAAATTAATTATTATTAAATTAAATAAACATAATTATGCCAAGTTTGGAACTTTAATTAAATATTTTTAAAATTTAATCCTTCTATTTAATTAATTAAATATAATTAAAAATTAATGTTTTTGATTAAGGAAAATATGTTTTAATTGGGCTCTAAAATCCTTACATTACATAGAATGGACAAAAAAGAACGCTTAAAGTATCAAAAGAAACTAAAAGCAACTAACTGAAAAAAATCCACATACTAAAAGATAAAACTAGTAAAAAGCTAGGGAGTCAAGAAAAAAAACTAGGACAAGCCAAGAAAAGCTAGGATGCTCAGGAGATATCTTCTGTTGTATTGATTTCTAGCTCCGATAGTCTACCAACTACCTCCTTTATGTCTGAGAGTTCCTGGTCAGGTTCCAGGGTGTCCTTCTCCTGCTAGATCTAGTACACTTCCTTGAGCTATCATCAGGGGTCCTATCCTTTGCACTGTAGGGGGTAGGGTCGTCCTCCTTACTGATTCTTTGCTCCTTCATATTGTTAATGAGTAGCTTAATATTCTCATTGGCCTTTTTAAGAATATTGTAGCTTTGTTCCACTATAGTCTGCATTGATCTCTACATCATTTGGATCTTGTTCTTGACCTCCTCCACTTTATTGTCCATGCTCTTTTCTTCCTTTGTTATCATGTTCTTCAAGCTATAGTTCTCCCTTTCCAAGCTGTTCACCCATATTTGAGCTCTTGCATTTCATGAAAAATCCACTTGGTAGTGCAAAAGCTTTCCACCACACTATTTTTGGCATTGTTGAGGACATCTAAATTTGGATTTTCCTTAGTGATGTCCCTAAAAATCACCAGGGCAGGGTTGATCAACTCTTCCATTTGGATTTTACCCTCTTCATTCTCTTTGACCAGAGTTTTGATCAACTCATGATTGATCCCTCTTTTAGCAGAAGTTGTGTCAAAATTCCACCACACCACGCTTCTATCCTTCCCTTGATCGAGCATCTATATTTTCTGGTGTTGAATTCCTCACATCCCTACTCCTGCTCCTCCCTTTCACTTTGATTGAGGTCCCCTTCCACCCCCTATTTTTCCTCCTTGGCCTTAGAGAGTTTCCTTTATTGGCTCTAGGATGTTGTGACCTTGTCCTCTTTTTTTATCAACATTTTGACGGTGATGTTTCTCTTGCCCCTCTTCCTCTCCATGCTGATGGTAATTAAAAAATTATGTTTCTTTATAATTTTTTTGTTAAGTAAAATCATTTAATATTCTCTTTATTTGATTTAATTAATACTAAAAATCACAATAGACCCACAAATCTGAATGAGAAAACCTATCTATAAAATAGACTATAGATTCAAACTTAAAGGTCAAAATCTTGAATTCACATCACTTTGATGAATTCAAAAGGGTGAATGACTCATATACTTGTCTTATATTTTAAGACAATTAGCTTAAGGTTAGGATTTTGACTCAAGAACTATCTCCCATCTTTACCATTGAGATACTGCAATAGGACATGCTCATCTTAGAAATTTAGGGAAGTCGATGCCTGGTACCTATAATCTGCATAAAAACTAAACATAAATATATACATATATAAACTAAACAAGCAATGAAAGGGAGTGGTGAATCGTGTAAATCCCAACTAGTAGGTGAGTATGACTCCCTACCTCAACCACATCTGAAACACCAAACATAAATTAAAACATACATGTACACCATACACATGGAAGTATGAGGTAAGTAACCATAAAAAATTGTAAATAAATCATCCATCGTTACTATCATCATGAAACAACTGAAATCACTATATGAACATATGAAGTATTATCATCAAAATTATAACCATGAACACCTGAAAGAACTAAGTATCAAGTAGCTCGTCAAATATATAAACTACGTATGAAATAACATCCAATCAAATCAGGTAACGAAATACCACTAAATCATAAAACATAACCATAAAGTTAGACTAAAAGAATTCAATAATATAACATTAAAAGTAAACTAGGGGTAGGTACTACAACTTGTCTATTTGCATAATGTTAATATGTTTGGTCATGGCATAAGAGGTTATGTCATGTGAACTTTGATAACTTGGTAAGAATTTGCAAAATAAAAAGAGTTAGAGGGTTACCAAGACTAAGAAATCTTGATAAAGTGATGTGCAAACAATGTCAATTAGGAAAAAGGACAAAGTCTAGTTTCAAGAGCAAGAACTATTCTTATAATGACATTTTGGAGTTGGTTCATATTGACTTATGTGAAGCTATTGGAGTGGAAATCTATTATAGTGATAAATAATTTATTTTATTTGTTAATGAATTTTCTAGAATGATGACTATGATGTTTGTAAGGAAAAATATGATGCATTTCAAATGTTTAAGTGGTATCTGGCTAGAGTTGAGAAAGAGATAAGAAAGCATTTGAAATGTTTGAGATTAAATAGAGGTAGTGCATTCATCTCAGGTGAGTTCAACATATTTTTCAATGACAAAGGAATCAAGAGGCAAATGAGTGCACCAAGGACTCCACCATAGAATGGTTTAGCTAGAAGAAGGAATAGATCAATTATGGATTGTGTAAGAACACTAATGATGGAGAAGGATGTTTTACAAAAGCACTGGGGAGAGGCTATAAGTATTATAATATATACTCTTATCTAAGTGCAAGTGAAGAAAGGTACACACAAAATGCCTTTTGAACTCTAGTATGGTTAAGCACCAAATGTGAATTATTTTGAAGTCTTTGGAAGCAAGTGTTACATATTGAAAAATGCAAGAAAAGGTAAACTTAATGCAAAAAGTGATGAAGGTATATTCCTAGGTCATTCCACTAAGATAAAATCTTATAAATGTTTTAATTATAACACTAACAAAATTTTTGAAAGTGAAAATGTTAGAGTTGATGATTTTGCAGAGAAAAAATGAATGAAGAAATTGAGAAAATTGAGAAGAAAAAGACTTGGACACTAGTACCCAAATGAAAAGATAAGAATGTGGTTGGTATTAAGTGGGTGTTAAAAAAAAAAGCTGAATGGGAAAGGTGAAGTCACAAGGAACAAGGCAAGATTGGTTTGTAAGGGATATGCATAGGAAGAAGGAGTTGACTATGGTGAAACATTTTCCCTAGTTGCAAGGTTAGAAGGAGTAAGAACTTTGCTTGCATATGATTCTTACAAAGGATTCAAAGTGTACCAAATAGATCTAAAATGTACATTTCTAAATGAAATTTTGGAGGAAGAAGTCTACAATGAACAACCTGAAGGATTTTTTGATCCAAAAAAAAAGCATTTGGTATGTAAGTTACATAAAGCTTTATATGGTTTGAAGAAAGCCCCTAGAGCATGGTATGCAAAATTACACAATTATTTGGTGAAAATTGGTTTTGCAAGAGCTAATGACAATATCAATTTGTATCTAAAGAGTGAGTTTGAAAACAAGAAATTGATAGCTAAAATATTTGTGGATGATATCATATTTGAAGGAAAAGTCTTATTGAGCAAGCCATTTGTTGATCAAATGAAAAAGGAGTTTGAGATGTATATGTTTCGAGTGATTAAATTCTTTGTTAGATTGCAAGTTTATCAGATGAATAAATTTATTTACATTACTTAATCCAAATATGTGAAATAAATTTTGAAGACTTTTGGTATGGAAGACTCAAGACCAGTTGGAACACCTATGGTGACTGGACACAAATTTTCGAAGAATGATGATTCAATTGAGGTGAATAAAAAAATGTACATGTCGATGATTGGAAAATTACAATATATTGTACATATTAGACCTAACATTGCATTGGCTATTGTAATTGTTGTTAGTTTCTCTACTAGTCCTTGAGAAAATCACATTATGATAGTAAAAAGAATAATAACATACATGAAAGGAACAAAAGACTATGGATTGTGGTATAATAGAAGTGACAAGTTTGAGTTGAAGGCTCACATAGATGTTGATTGGGTAGGAAATTTTGATGACCAAAAAAGTACAACTGGAGGACCTTTCTTTTTAGGAACAAGACTGATTTCATGGATAATCAAAAAGTAGAACTATATTTCACAATCTATAGTAGAGAATAATATGTTGCTACAACAATAAATTGTTCTAATTTTGGGTGGATCAAACAATTGTTGAAAGGAATGAAGGAAGAGATCATTGAACCTGTTGTGATATATTGTGACAACACAAGTGCTATAAACATATCAAAGAATCATGTGATGCACACAAAGACTAAGCATATTGAGGTTAAGTATCATTACTTGAGATACTTGTTACAAGACAAAGAAGTGAGACTGGAATATATGGACACAAAGGAACAATTAGCTTACATATTCACCAAGGCACTACCTAAGGATGCATTTGAGTATCTAAGAGGTAAGTTAGGGGTCATCTCCCTATCTGAAGAAAACTAAGCAAATATGTTGCATTATATCAAATGTTTCAATCAAAATATCTTATAAATTGATTTAGAAAGTCACACTTTATGAGCTTCCTAAAGTTGTGAAAAGAAAGACACTAAATTTATGAGTAGATGAAGCTCTACAAGGAGTTAGTGTTGACATGACATTTCTATATAAGTCAAAATAGTGACATGATAATGTGTTTGTATAGTTAATGTCTTTGGCATTTTTGTCAAAGAGGGAGATAAAGATTAGCATGATTGAGTTACCATACATAATTGATTAGTGAAAGAGGGAGAGAAGATATGCAAAGAGAGTATAAACCCATAGAAAATGATTATTATTGAGCTTGTAAGTATTTCTACTAAGAATGAGTGTGTTGAACTGATAGAGGGAGCATCTTGAGCTTGCATGGATGAAAATCAAAATGAAACTAAGAAAGAAAGAACAAAAACATAGAGAGAGTTGACAATATAAGTATTGAAGATTTTTGATTACATGGTAACTAGTGAGATATGTGAACTATGGCCATCAATGCTAAAGAGGGTGATACTTGAGGTTTGCAAAAAAGTTGAGTAGACAAAAATCGGTAGTTCAAAGTAGATATTAACATAATTCTTTTTTTTGTAGTTTATGTAGATGACATTGTCTTTTGTGGCAAAGATGGTTTATGTAAGAATTTTCTTAAGGATATATAAAGGGAATTTTGTTGATATAAGATTGTTTTAAAGTGGAGAACCTGTAATGGAATAATCATTATTTTGTTAGTGGTGTCAAACCTGCTACCTATTGGTGAGAAAATTGCTTTTTGGTCTGAAAGCTAGCATTTAGTTGATTAATGAAGATGATTTGAAAAGAGAAGATAACAATAGCACCTAGAGAAAGGTTGAGTTATTTGGTATGTAAGAGAAGCAGTAAGACCAAGTAAAACATTGATACTATAGTGTATTGTTTATATACTTAAAGTTTGAAATGAAAAATTACTCAAGTTAAGACTGGAAGAAGATCAAGTAAGAAAAGTGTCTGCCAAGCCTTGCCAAGCAGTTAGTGGAAGTCAAGTCAAAATTAGTAGAAGCCAAGTGAAAAACAAGTGGTGCCAAGAAAATATGAAAATTAGTGCAAGACAAGTGATTTTTAGTATATGTCGAATATAGTTTAGTTGGTGCTGAGCATCAGTAAACTTTAGTGTTTGTTGAGTGAACTAGTGTTGGCCAAGTGATAGAACATTATGTAGAAGTTGATGAAAGACAACTTCATAGCTCACTAAGATCACCTACATGCAAATAACCTACCAAAGAGAAACCAAAGAAGGAAGAGGTGGAGCTTGGAAAAACTAAATGGATTGAGAGAGAAGATATTGCAAACAAAGAAAAATGTATTGCTATACAATATGCCTTGAAAATGAGATTGGGTTTACAATGAGAGAGAAAAAATATAAAGGCCTCAAGGAAGTTTGTAGACAAAGCTAGAAAGTGCTAGAAGATAAGGTTGACAACTAAGCATATGTTCACAAAAGGTGGAATATCCTCGAACAAGGTGAGGAGATAATTATGACTTAGATAGGAACAAATTCTCATGTTGTCAACAACTCATCAACTACAACTATTAAATAAATGCATTAACCTAAGTAAACTTAAGTAATAGAATAAATAATAAATAAATAATTATTTACTCTAACACCCCCCCTTAAGTGCAACTTAGGGGAAAGCCTTAAGCTCACAAAAACTAAGATGAAATGCAGAATGGGTCCCGACAACAAGGCCATGTTAGGTACCCATGTACAATGTAAAGAAATGAAACCTCTAAAAATGGGGAAAGAGAGAAAACCACATGGAAAAAACCCTCCCCCAAAAAGAGGTAAGAAAACCTAGTGAAGGATTGAAGAAGCCTCAAACTAGAGGAATGTCCTAGAAAACAAGAATAAAGAGAAGATCATGAAGAGCATCACTGAAGAATGAAGAAGCTTCAAATTCTATCATTAGAAAGAAATTTCTGATCTAAAGAACCTCCATGGAAGAAGAAGGCATGAACCAAGTGTGTCTATATGGTAGATGATTCATCTCACTGAAATGCATAGGTAGCTAGCCATTGCAATCACCTAGTATATAGGATCAACCACTGAATACATAGCTCACACTACTAAACCATTGAACCAAGGAAGCATTTAGAACAACAGAAGAACCTCCCCTTAATGTAGATGGGGTGAGATGATAGGCAACTGAGAAAGTGGGCCAAAATCCTCCTACAGAAAGAACCAAGAGTGATGAGAGAGTTGAAGATGTACAAACACCTATAAAGGCATGGTCAAGGACTCTGTAGTGGACAAAAAAGGAAGAGGGCACAAAAGCGGCAAACAACTATCCTCCCTATGGTGCTTTATAAAATAGTTCAAGTACAACTATCTCAAAACAACATTCATGAACCCAAAATGCAAGAGTGGCACTTTATCTTAGTGAATTTGCATAAAGATGCTTATAAATGATAGCTACAATGATTAGAAAGAGAAAAAAGTTGATATAAAAGATAGTACAACCCAAAACAAAACATTCCATGGCATGAAAACAATCCTCAGACCTGGAACACCCAAGATATCCACCATAGATTAAAAATGCCAAAAATATGATAGAAAGAGCATGAGGTAGAATCTAAAGGAAATGACATCATTTTTGAAAAGATGACAAAACCAACTTTCCATAAATATAACATTTTTAAAAAATTGAGATGGGACACAAAATATATGCTTGCCGAAGTGAAAAATAGAACTTCAAACTTTGACTACAAAAACAAGCAATAAAAATGCATCAAAACTTGAAAATACCTACACCAATGTCTTTGTCTCAGAACCATCTTTCTGGTGCTTCTTTCAAATCGGAAAAATACCTCCGTATGCTCAATATATAGCCAAAAAATTACAAGTAGGTCAAAAAGGCACTTAGAGTGCTAATGCAAGGTGACATCATGCTAATGTCAGAAAATAACTATGTTAAAATTGATGACCTTGTAGCCATTGTAGTAAACAAAGGGGCCACGTGGCATGCCATGTGGCAAGAGGCTGACATGGTAGGGGCCACATGGAAGATGCCAATGTGGCACCTGTGCCACGTGGCAACTGGAGAATAGGCCAAGTATCACTGAAAAAAGTCCACATGGGCCGTGACTATGCAATTGAGCAAAGGTGCTATAGAAGTGGTGGAACTAGGGGGCACTGCTAGGCCATGGTGGTAGGAGGGAGGCCCGTTGGTGGTGACCAGGCTGTGGTGGTGCATAGGCTATGTGTTAGCTACATGGTGGTGTGGTGGTGGCGGCCTAGCGGTAGCACCAATTTTTAATTTTTAATTTTTGAAAATATCATCCATTTAGTTTGTATGGCAGGCCCGGATAAATTTTTTTTGCTTTCTAGAGCTCTTGTCACCAAAATCAATTTTTTTTATATGAATCTTGACTATAACGGGCCTTCTAAACTCAATGGCAGCATTTTCTTAGGCCCAAAGTGCTTTGAAAAAGTGATCTTCCCCTGGATTGAAGAAAAAAATCACAAACAAACTAGGGTTTGTGTCTCTGAATTGTAGCTTCAAAAATCCTTCAAACAAGAAGTAGTAGGGTGGCTTTGATACTATGTAGAAGTTGATTAAAGACAACTTCATAGTTCTCCAAGATCACTTGCATGCAAATAACCTTTCGAACGAAAACCAAAGAAGGAAGAGATGGAACTTGGAAAAACTAAATAGACTGAGAGAGAAGATATTGCAAACAAAGAAAAATGTATTGCTATACAATATGCCTTGAAAATGAGATTGAGTTTACAATGAGAGAGACTGAATATAAAGGCCTCAAATAATCTTGTAGAACAAGCTAGAAAGTGCTAGAAGATAAGGTTGACAACTAAGCATACATCCACACTAGGTGGAATATCCTCAATCAAGGTGAGGAGATAAGTATGACTTAGATAGGAACAAACTCCCATGTTGTCAACAACTCATCAACTAAAACTATTAAATAAATGCATTAACCTAAGTAAACTTAAGTAATAGAATAAATAATTAATAAATAATTATTTACTCTAACACATTATAGATGTTGGGTGACAACAAACAGTATTAAATTGAATATTTGATGAATCTATGCTGATTATCTTATTTTCTTGAATTATGTGAAGCATGTGGAAGATAACTATGATGAGCTGGTGGCACATAATTCAAGGTAAACCATTTTGTGGTGAATACAAAGAAGATTGTAGAGGAAGTTTCTAGAGGAACCAAATGGAATAGTGGGTAGCTTCATTGAATCCTACCTAATCCTACCTAACCCTAAAATGGACAATTGTGGGTAAGTGACAAAAGATCTAAATTCTCTATTTATAGAGATAGTTGGTTAGAAGAAAAAGTTTTCATGTTTCAGAACCTAAGGAAGACAAGGAGTCTAGGGTATTGCTTTATTCAATGGCTGAATAGAGGTGATTGCAGTTGGCATGCAAAGAAATAAGGATTAAGAGTATGAATACTTGAAGGGTGAACAAGCTATTACAGCTAAAGAGTATGAATGCAAAGCAGAATGGAGGATTGAAACAAAAATTTGTAATCTACAACTAAGTTGTAAATTTTTATCAAATCAAGTCCTACTATTACTTTCTAATAATTGTATAGTGTGGATAAATTTTTTTGGATTAAGGTTGACCTAATAATCATTTGTAAATCCTTTAACCAGGTGACATTCTATCTAAAGTCCTCTAACAAGGATTACTCCTAATAGGGTGATTAAAATCCTTTAACTGGGTCACATTTAACAACGCATATTGTAACCTTTAACAGGTTGGCCTTTCATAGGGCATCACTTTAGAAGAGTGAGAATTAGTAGCATGTTACTAGTGTTTTTTCCCAAATTGGGTTTCCATGTAAAATCCTTGTGTCAAATTGTGTGAATATTCTTATCATATTTCATGTTTACATTTTTGCAAAGTTGTTTTGACCTAGGACAATAACCTACAAAGTTTAAGTATTCTATGATCTAATGGATGCATACATGTTGAAGTTATATGGATATGGGTTTGCTAAGCATTGAGAAGTTTTATTTGAATGTCTAGACCTTGGATAACTGATTCAACCCCCTCTTAGTTATTCTAAAGAATTCCAACAAATTTAAGTTGTCTACAATTGGTAAAATGAATTTGTTCCTTGGATTTCCAGTGAGATAAAAAATTGAAGGTATTTTTATATCTCAATCCAAGTATATGAACGAGTTATTAAAGAAATCTAGCTTAGGAAACTCAAAGCCAATTAACTCTCTTCTTGTTACTGGTTTTAAGTTGACCAAGGATGATGAATCCACAAAAGTAGATGTGAGTAAGTATAGATTGATGATTGGAAATTTTATGTATTTAACTACATCTAGACAATATCATGTATGTAGCTTATTGGTAGCCAAATTTCAGTAAGAAACAAAAGAATCTCATGTGATGGTAGTAAACATGAACTTGAAGTACTTAAAATGGATTGAATATTATGGTTTTTGGTATTCAAAGGAATCACATTTCACTTTGATAGCATACATGAATTTTGACTAAGAAGGATATTTGGATGACTAGAAGAGTAATAGTGGGGGAGCCTCTTTCTTGTTCTCAGTTAGTTGCCTAGTCAAGCAAAAAGCATGATTCTATAATGCTTTCAACTATTGAATCATAATATTGTAGTGTCATCATGTTGTAAAGTATTATGGATGAAGGAATCTTTGAAGAATATAGGGATCAATTTTTTTGAATCAATTCCTATACTTTGTACTAATACCAATGTTATGTTTATGTCAAAGAATCTGACAATTGATTCTATAACAATATTAATATCAAATATTGATCACTTTCTCAGAGAAAAATTGAGGTTGGGGAATTTAATTTGAAGTATATATCGACAAAGGAGAAGATCATAGACATATTCATAAAACCTTTGTCTAAGGATACTTTTGAGTATCTCATGGGAAAGATAGGCATTGTGATCTTTCATGGTGCTCATTAATGTGCATTGTTGTGTGCAATGATCTAGTGGTTTTTACATCTATATATATATATATATATTTCTAGATTATTTTTGAAATGCATCCCCTCGATGGGAGTAGAGGGTGCTGATAGGGGGAAAAAGTATTCCCTTTCTTCCTAGCCTTTGTCATTATTGTCAAAGGGAGATAATTTTGGTGATATTCTTTCTATTCTTTGTTATTAACGATTATTTCCATCAATGAAAAATTGGGAGATTGTGAAAATGTCAGTTCGATGGTTGCCATTGATGTCAACATCCTTCTCTCAACCTATGGTTTGTTAATAACTATGTATTGATAGCTTGGTACTTTTTTGTTGTATCATTTGGTTCCATATTGGATATCTTATTTCACCAAGTGCCTGTATTGAGTAATGTGTGTTAATATTGTCTAAGCATTAATTATTTTACCATTTTATGCCTTGGGGGTGGTTCTCATCATTTTGGTGGATTGTATTTTAAATAAATTCTTGTGATGTGTATGTTTTGGTTCTAGTACCAGTTGTTGATAGGGTATTCAATCATAGTCATTGGTACTAGTGAGTGATGTGATGTGTTATTATGGTCAAGGATCATTGCATTACTTGAGGTGGTGTGATCAAACTCAATTTTTTTTAGTTAATAGATTTGTGGCATGCACCCTATATATATATAGATAGATAGAAGATCATTTTAAGAGGGATTTATGTAAATCCATGAACTCAATTTTATGTATTCATGTGATATTGTTGCTTGTATGTGAGCTATATGTGATAGTAGTATGAACTTAATCAATTAGTTGATTCAAGGAGGTGAAAATAGTTATAAACTTGAATTATAGAGGCTCCACAACTTTATTCTATGTTAGTTAATACTTTATGTTTCATGTACTCACTATAAGCATTTTGGTAGTGAGCCTTATTATATTAGTTGTGAGAGATTATTATTTATGGGACATGACCATCTTGATTGTGAAGTTGTCAAAAGATCCCTTCTATATTGTAGTGAGCATTTTAGGAAGTTATTCTTATTGTACGAAATCACCTTAACCAGTGTATTCAATTTCATGATAATTAGTTTCTGTATGGTTTGCCCCAATTTTTTTTACATGAGTTGTTTGATTATGTTGGTGTTTCTATGCTTTCACGTTTATCTTTACATTGGTGATTTATAATGCTATAACTGACATATCTTAAGTGGTGGTTATTTATTGTTAGGTATTAACTGATAGATCAAAATTTTTATAAGTATGCGAGATTGCCAATAGACTACATGGATAGGTGACTTGAAAAATTAAGAAAGCATAAGTGGACCACTTAGATCTACACAACATAAGATTGTAAGAGTGGATCTAAAATAAAGAAAAACCAAAAAATGAAAGAAATAAAATATAAAGAGGAATAGGAAAAGTTAAGTTCCATGTTGCCATTTTCTATGAAGACAATTATTTTATAGAATGTATGATTTTGTGATACACACACACACACACATATACATACATATATATGTATGTATGTATGCATGCATGCATGTATATGTATATATTGTTAGGATAATCCACAGACAGAAATAAAAACTACATGCAAATATAATCAATAACAGAAAAATAATAGATCACATAGCAATGAACACAAGGCACCAAGATTTAACGTGGTTCACCCAATCCCTGGGCTATGTCCACCAAACAGCAAGTCCAATCTTATTACAATCTAGTGATTACAACCTGATTACAGTTTGTAATCCTTTATAGCTCAATACCGCTGCAAGAAGCAATTTCACATCACAACACATTGAAAATACCTAACCCTAAACCCTTTTATACAAGTATTTTATCCATTTTAGGGTTACAACATGTCAGCCATAATATGTTAGCTACAACGTTGGCCACGGCCCAAATTTTTTTTATGAAGTATGTACAATACTTTCCTGATTGGTCACCATAATCAAAAAATCTCCCACTTGGGGATTGATCAGGCTCCACACTAAACAAAAATCTCCCACTTGGAGACTGATCTTGTAGCAATACCACTACCACATGGGGCTCCCACTAGATCAAACCAACCTAGACTCTACTATTCTTTTATGCATGTTCAGTCTAAAAGACCAACCAAAGCTAAAGAGGAGTTCAACTTCTCCCTTGTTAAAACCTTTGTCAACATATCTACTGGGTTGTCATTTGTATGGATCTTCTCTAGCTTTAATTTTCCATCCTCCAAAACTGACCGAATGAAATGGTACCGCAACTGTATGTGTTTGGTCTTAGAATGCAGAGCTGAATTCTTTGCAAGATGAATGACACTCTAACTATCTATGAACAAATAATTATCCTTCTGAGGATGTCCTAATTCTTCCAAGAAGAACTAAAGACATATCATCTCCTTGGTTGCCTCTGTAGCAGCAAAATACTCTGCCTTTGTAGTGGATAGAGCATTAATCTTCCGTAACCTAGAAACCCAACTCACAGCTGCCCCACCAACAGTAAAGACATAACATGTAGTACTCCACCTAGTATCAATATCCCCTACCATATCTAAGTCAACATAGCCCTAAAAATCAGTAATAGAGCCCCCAAAGTGTAAACACTTATTGGATGTTCCTCACAAATATCTAAAATTCCACTTGACAACATTCCAATGCTCAAAACTTGGGTGACTCATATACTTGCTAACAACTCCCACTACATGTGCAATATCTGGCCTAGTGCATACCATAGCATACATCAAGCTTCCTATAGCTAAAGCATAGGGTACCTTGGACATCTTATCCTCCCCTTCCTATGTCTTAGGACACATCTCCTTAGTCAGTTTCAAATGACCAGGTAAAGGTGTGTTGACAGCTTTAGCATTCTCCATAGAGAAATGTTGCAACACCTTCTCAACATAATCAGCCTGAGATAGCGTTAATGTTCTATTCTTCCTATCTCTGCAAATATTCATACCAAGGATTTGTTTTTCTACCCCCAAATCCTTCATAGAAAATGCATGTGCTAACTGGCATTTTAGCCCCTTAATATGATCCATGTTAGACCCAGCTACAAGCATATCATCAACATATAAACATAAAATAATGTAGCTATCATCATCCAACCTCTTCAAATAAACACAGTAATCTGAATGATAGCTATTATATCCATGCTCATGCATAAAACTATCAAATTTCAGATACCATTGCCGAGATGCTTGCTTCAAGCCATATAAACTTTTTTTCAATTTGCACACTAAGTTCTCCTTAACTTTGACCTCAAAACCTTGTGGCTGAGCCATATATATTTCTTCACCCAAATCACCATAAAGAAAGGTTGTTTTAACATCTAATTGCTCTAAATGCAAATCTTTAGTAGCCACAAGACTTAAAATAGTGCAAATAGAAGTCATTTTAACAACAGGAAAAAATATCTCATCAAAATCAATTCCCTTTTTCTATGCAAATCTTTTTATAACTAACCTAGCCTTAAATCTTTTCTGACCTCCTTCCTCTTCTTTCAACCTATAAACCCACTTATTCTGTAAAGCCTTTTTACCTGGAGGCAACTTGCATAGATCCCATGTCTTATTCTTAAGCAAAGAGTCTATTTCATCTTTCATTGCAGACTCCCACTGAATCTTAGTATTCACTTGCACAGCTTCATCATAACTTTTAGGTTCACCAGCATCAGTAAGTAAAATAGAATACAAAGAGGGAGAAAATCTTTGGGGAGGTCTAATTTTCCTCGTTGACCGTCTAACATTCATTGGTGTGTGTGGTATTTGTTGTTGCAGTTGTTGCACATCATGAGGAGTGGCTGAAACATTACCTTTTGGAGTATCATCCAATACTACATAATCATCTTCTTTCTTCTCATGTTGCTGCAACAGATCTTTGTACAACACTTTCTCATTGAATATGACATCCCAACTTCTTACAATTTTATGATTTTTAAAATCTCAAAGCCTATAACCAAATTCATTAATGCCATATCCAAAAAAGACACATTTCTTTGATTTAGCTTCTAGCTTGGTTCTATTTTCAGTGTCTATATAAGCAAAAGCTTCACAACCGAAGGTCTTGAGAAAAGAATAACTCACTTTCTTACCAGTCCATGCTTCCTCTGGAATACCACAACCTAAAGGAGTAGAGGGACCTCTATTAATCAAATATACTACAGTATTGATAGCCCCTGCCCACATGTGTAAGGGCAACCCAACATGCAACCTCATGCTCCTTGCACGCTCCATTATAGTCCTGTTCATGCGTTCAGCCACTCATTTTCCTATGGATTCCTTGGAACAGTTTTCTGTCTATAAATACCATTAGTGGAGCAATAATCTTCAAATTCATGACTGCAATACTCACCACCATTATCAGAATAATAATAGATCACATAGAAATGAACACAAGGTACCAAGATTTAACGTGGTTCACCTAATCCCTGGGCTACGTCCACCAAACAACAAGTCTGATCTTATTACAATCCAGTGATTACAACCTGATTACAGTCCGTAATTCCTTACAGCTCAATACTGCTGCAAGAAGCAATTTTGCATCACAACACACTGAAAATACCTAACCCTAAACCCTTTTATACAAGTATTTTATCCGTTTTAGGGTTACAACATGTCGGTCATGAAGTATGTACAGTACTTTCTTGATCAGTCACCATAATCTAACATATATATATAGACACAAATTTATATAGTATAGACTTTAAAATAAATAAATAAATAAATATATGTATATATATGTATATATAGACATGTATATATATGTACATATATACATGTACATATATGTACATATATAATGTACATATATGTACATATATAATGTACATATATATACATGTGTACATGTACATATGTACATGTGTACATGTACATATATATATATGTATATATACATATACATATATATATATGTATGTGTATATATACATATGTATATATATGTATATGTATATATGTATTTATATATGTATACATGTATATATATATGTATACATATATATGTGTGTGTATATATATATATATATGTATATATATGTATGCATATGTATGTATATATATGTATGTATATGTATGTATATATATGTATGTATATATATGCATATATATGTATATGTATATATATGTATGTATACATATATATACATATCTATACATACATACATATATATATATATATATATATACATACATATATATATATATATACATACATACATATATACATACATATATATATGTATGTATATATGTATGTATATATATATATGTATATATGTATGTATGTATATATATATATATATATACATACATATATATATGTATGTATATATATATATGTATATGTATATATCTATGTATGTATATATATATATGTATATATATATGTATGTATATATATATATATACATACATACATACATACATACATACATACATATATATATGTATATGTATGTATGTATATATATGTATATACATACATACATCATGTATGTATGTATATATATGTATATACATACATACATATACATGTATGTATGTATGTATGTATGTATGTATGTATGTATGTATGTATGTATATATATATATATAGTATAGACTTTAAAATAGTAAGGGATGGGTGGAGATATTATGAATGTGTAGAAGTCAAGGTTAGAGGAGGTTGCAAATTTGGAACAATGCAACTATCTAGATAGATTTTGTTATTCAAGCATGGTACTTTATGTAATTGTTAGAACAATGCACATTTTTTTGATATAATACAAAAGGTGGAGAGATGCAAATTAATTAAAACAACTAAATTTTGATTGGTTGTAGGTGTTTGCTTACCCACACCAACAATAGTCATGTCCACTTTGTTTCATTACCGTACAATTCAAAAGCTTGAGGAACTCTATCTTGGGAACTACCACAATTTGATACAAAGGGAAAGCATACCCATCATAAACAATTTTTATTAGATACCTAGAATGTTGCCAACATAGCTCCTATAACAATGTCTTCAAACCATTATCAAAAGATCAAAATTTTTAATTGACTTTTGAGAGTTGTTTATAATTTAATTTATAAAGTTAGTTTTTAATCATGATTTCCTATAGAATAATGAATTGTTTCATTTCAATTTTTTTATTTAATTTGTCTTATTATGTTTGAGCCTCTAATTTTGTTGAGTTGGTTTTTTTAAGGTCTCCTTCCATTTATAAATATTTAATAATTGGAGTTTCTTTTCAATCTCATGTAGCATTTCATTCAAGTTATAAATTTATCATGTCTTTAAACATTTCTTAATATTTTAAAATACTTAATTAGCTGATAAATTTTACATCTCTATGTTGATATTTTGAAATATTTTTTTAGTTATAAGTTTCATATATTCAAACTAATATAAATATAAATTATATAATAACTATGTTTTAATATTCAAAGTTGAGTTTTTTAAATGAATGAAAAAAATGTATATTAGAGTTTTAATTTACATAGAAATTTTATATTAAAAAAGTTAGACAATTTTAATTCCATCCATTCAGTTATTTTTGAAATTCATTTTTTTTCCTATTATCTACAAGATGAACACATTTTCTTATTTGAAATAGTTTGGATCATAGAAATTTCTCTTTTGTGGTGAGGGGAGGCTCTTAAAATAAATGTGAAATTAAATTAAATTTTCTTATAATTGAACGTGTCTTCCTTGCATGTACAGTGAGTAGAGCGATGCAAGTCTAATATAAGATTGTACTTATTTTTTTTCTTTTCTTTTGATAGGTAGTCAGACGAAGTCTAAATTATTTATTATTAATTTATTATTATTATTAAGATTATTTATTATTATTCTTAAGACTAATTATTATTATGTGTTAATCTTGAGTATATTCAAACATAAGATCTCCCTGATGAGAGGCTCGTAATTTATCGATGCATTGTAGATTCTTTCCTGATTATACTCATCTTTCTTGAAAATAGTTAAATAAAGAAAATTTAAAGTTTAAGAAAAAATACACATATTGTGTTTTGTACGAGTCTCATGAACTATTCATAATTTTATACTATTTGATGCTCTAGCATATTCAAAATTCTAAAATTATTAATGTAGAATGTTATTGTCCATGGTCTCCAAACTTGAATCCTCCCCTTAGCTCCAGAGAGCAAAGTCTAAGAAGTTATTTTCTTCGAGGATTGGATTCTTCTCTTTTTGAATTTTCATAGAAAAACCTAAAAAAAATAAAAATAAAGTGTTTCTTTAATTGAAGTTTGTCATGATAGATTGAGTAAAAAAACATCAAAGCATTCCTATAATTAATAAATTTATAATTGATATAATACAAGATCTTAAATATACAAGGTATAAGATGGTTATATGGTGTAATATTTAATGATTTTTATACAATACTATAGCATCAAGATTGTAGAGTTAAAAGTTCCTAATTATTTTTAGTCATCATAAATTATGAATTCTAAAATTGAACAAATTCTATTGATTTGTGATTGTTCTATGACTTTTTTTTTTTACCAAATTCTAACATATTCTTTTGATTTGTACTTTTACTATTGATTCTTAGATAAAAAATATAAATAGACCCTTTGATACATTTTGTAGGTTATTGTTCATTATAATTGTTCTTATTTAAAGAGACCTACTCTAGAAATGGTTAATATTGTGCATAAAAGGCCATGTATGAAAAATTATAGTAGGAATAATTTCAAGAAATCCAAGGTTTTAGATGAACACATTCAGAAGATAAAGCAATAGCATGATATGAGATATTATAATTGAGGTTCCTTTTTATTTGAGTTTGAAGTCATTTAAGTAATTATCAAGGATAATTTTGCCTAAGAATATTGTATCTATGAGCATTAATTTTTGTTTAGTACTCAAAGAAGTGAATTGATAGTATAATATGAAATTTTATAAGGAGTGTTCCTTTTTATTTGAGTTTTAAATAATTGTTATAGTAATATTGTTCAAGTGATCATTAAAGGGATTTTTCCCTAGGAATATAGCATTTGTCAGTGTTTATTTTCACTTGGTACTTAAAAAGTGTAGCTCAATAGCATGATATGATATTTTATAGTTGTTGTTTCAAGTCTTATTTAATTTTGAAATCATTTGTTACAATAATAAATTCCAAGTGTTATCCAAGAGATTTTCCCAAGAATAAATTGTATTTGTGAGTATTGATTTTTGCTCGATATTCAAGAAGCGAGACATGTCCCTGTGACATACATATTTTAACAATATAATAAGTTTAATAGTTTTATTTGAGAGACATAGATAATTTAATCCTTGTGAAAAAGTTCTAAAGAAAACTCAAGTGATATTTTAATAGTTTTGACATGGCTATAATTTGGTGAAATAAAAAAGTTGAGGGTTTTATTAGTGTGATTTTATGATGAAGTTTATAGACAATTTTGTTTAAGTGATGGAGTTAAAAAATACAATTATTTTGGACCTTTACTTTGAGAGGGACTCTTTTTTTTTAGGGTAATAGTAATAATGCAGGAAATGTTAGACACATGTATTAAATGTGTCTACATAGTATAAATATTAAGTTATTCTTATATAATAAGTTCATATGCTTTTCACCAATGTGTTAACTGACTTCTTCTGATCTATATGTTAGACTCCCTACTAATAAAAAAACCATTATTGGTTTTACAATGACTTATTTTCTATATAAAGATTTAGATGAGTTATCCTAAGTCCATGAGTGTGCTCCCATGAAACCAAAAATTTCCAAGAAAGTGTACCAATAATACCTGTAACATTAGAAAGTAAAATGCACTAACTGTAATAGTAAAGTATACTCCCCACCATTAATTTTCACCAATGTGTTAACTGACTTCTTTTGATCTATATAAAGATGGAAGCCAATGTCAATTCAACATCTAGGAACACAAGGCAGACCATGAGGACAGAACCACCAAGGTTGAACAAAGAGTTTGAACATGCTGAATGAGAACATTGATAGTTTGGGTAAATCGCTGATTAGTGCTGGATTTGGTAGGGAAATGATGGAGAAGGCTAGCTTGGAAATTGGGCAAGCTAAGGATGATTTGAAAGAAACTAGGGACTAGCTGGATGCCCAGAACAAGGACCAAGAGGATGCAGACGACATGAAGATCAATGAAGCTGTAGAGACCTTGTAGGTTCTTGATAGAGAGAACTAATAGTAATGCTACTTTTTTGTCTCATATTCTCCTTGTGTAGATTTTTTTTCTTGTTCTAGTGTAGCTAGTTTTTTGTTTCCTGGCCATGGGCCTATTGTTTAGGGTTGGCTTTTGTTAAGCAGTTTCTCTGTGGTTGGACTTTTCTAAATTTTTCTATTTTTGATATGTTGTAAAAACTTTCAGGTTTTAGGATCCCTATAAAACCTATTTTACTTAATAAAAAACATTAGAAAGTAAAAGAAAACTCCCACTTACCATGTCCTGGGCTATTATTGTACACAAATCTCAAGGGCTTATGCTCCATAAAGTAAGAGTTGATATTGGAAAACTAGAGAGGGAAGGACTAGCTTTTATAACTATATATAGAGTCAGATCATTAATGACATTTGTATTCAATCATCTTTCTCCTTCGATTGATACTCTTAAATTGAAAAGAATACATACACAATTATATGGAAAAGGGAGGAATATTGCCTAAAACATGTCTCTTTAAACAATAAAACTATTGTGACAAAATTCTTCACACTAATGTCAAAGTGCAATAATTTTGCACATATGAAAAAGTAAAGATATAATTATCCCACTAGATATTTCCTTCCATAGGACACACACACACACACACACACACACACACACACACACACACACACACACACACACACACACACACACACACACGTGTTATTATTATTTTAGTTTAGAATTTTCCATAAGAAAAATAAATTTCCACTCTCTAGATTTCCATTATTAATTGATGATGCAGGAGCATCATGGGTGTAAGAGAAAATCTTGAATCACCCAAAAATATTGTTTCAATAAGGTTTGTCTTAATGCAAAGTTGTTGTCTGTGGATGATTTCTGCTTAGTAAGTCACTCATACAATCTTAGAACGTTCTAATTTTAGAGGTAACGGTTCATTTTAGTTATATCAATTTCTCAGTGGAGTTTCATGGCCAAATTATATGTATTTATGAAGTTATTATAGATTCCCAGTGCTGAAATTTGGTATAAAAACTCCAAGCTCATTTTTGAAGGCCTTAGAGGCCTCAGATGAGGCTTGAAAACTTGACAGATGAGTGTTTGTGCCAATCCATGCCTGTAGATTAGGAGCTAAGGTTTTCAAAAAGTGGTTTTAATAGCCAATTAGAGCAACAATTCGAGGATTGTGGTCTTTTGAAGTTGGGCTACCCAAAATTTCTAAAATAAATTCCAAAAGTGTATTTGGCTGACTTTATTTGTATTGTTAGTGTCTGCCAACCCTAGGTATTAAGATTGAGTGTCTAGAACCTTCCTAGGCGGCATAAAATTGCCTATTTAAGAAATGCTTGAACATTGTTTAGGACAACTCTACATGATAGTTCATAGCATTGTCTTGTAGATTACTATAATGTAGGTGCCCATGTGGGTTAGCATATTGTAATTTTGAATTCTATAATTTTGCATTTGTGGCGATAATAAGAAGCCCATATTTTTGTAGTGCCTGCCCCTAGTTTGCATTTTGTTATCGTTGCTGAATTCTTTTAGAGCTAGTTTTATGTTGTTGGTTTGCAACATTCTTTTGAGATTATCAGATATTGTGCTATGGATTCAATTATTATGTGATGAGATTACTTAGATTTTGCATTTCATGTATGCATGATGATTATTTTCAGTGTTTTCAGTTATTAATGATGATTAGTAAGATGATTTATTGTCATATGTATTTTCTTATGGATACTTACCCCATACTTGCATGTGTATGGTGTGCATGTTTGCTTTGCGTGTCTGCTTTTGTATGGCGTGTTTGATGTGGTTAAGGAAGGGAGTCGTAGTCACCTGCTAGTCAGGATCTACACGATGCACCACTTCTTGCCATTGCCTGTTTAGTTTAGTATATTGTGTTTGTACATGCATGGTTTTTATGCAGGTACTGGGTATCGACTTCCCTGAATTTCCAGGATGAGCATACCCTATCACATTATCTCAATGATAAGAGAGGGGAGATAAATTCTCAAGTCCAAATCCCAACCCTTTAAGCCATTTATTCTAATTGGAAAATTAGGACAAGTATCTGAGTTGAGTACCCTCCGAATGCATCAGATGATGTAATTCATGATATAAACCCCTTGGTTTGATTTGTATGTATTTTGGCTATGATGGGTTTTTCGTATTTTTACCTTTGTGAGTCTCTGGAGTATTTTCTATTAATTAAGCCTAATTAAAAGATTTAATTAATGGTTTAATTAAATGGAAAATTAATATGGTATTTTAATATTTATTTTATTTAATTAATTGGGAAATTAATTAAATAAAATAATTAAATGTGAAGATAAAAGTTAAAAGTTTAAATTTGGAATGTGACAATATTTATTTTAATAATAATATATATGGAGTTTATTTTTAAATAAATGACTAAATAATATTATTATTAAAGCTAATAAATATCTTAGCAATTAAGCTTTGGAAAATGAAATTTAAAAGTGGAAAATATATTAAATTTCATGTGCTTAAAATATAAATATATTAAGATTGAAAAGTGGAATTATTAAAGTTAGTGCATGAGATTTAATAAATTAATAAATTAAATTGGAAAGAGTAAAGTAAACATTAAATTAATTAATGTGCATTATTTTAATGTTTGCTCACATAGGAGTTGGCAAATTCTTGGGAGTTGTCATGTAGACAACATTGAAGTTTGCACTCTAAGAATGCACTAGTTGTCTACACTTAGAAGTTAGTATTTTATTTGAGCACATGGTGTCTACAACCTTAAGACTTATCTAGAAGGTTGGAGAAGACTCATGCTTGGTTGTCATGCTTATCTTCTAGTTGTTTCTAGAGACACTCTAGATGCATCTTAGAGGCCTTTAAATAGAGGCTCTCCTAATGTGTTTGGACAAGCTACAAGCTGAATGGAAGCCATAAGCTACAAGCTAAAATGGAAGCTTCAAAGCTTACATGCATTGGGAAAGCTCACATGCTCATTGGTTTTCTACTTGCTTCTATGCTCCTTCTAGCACTTCTAGTCACTTGAAAGTTTTCGGTTGGCTTGGTTCATGGAGGAAATGTGAATGATGGAGAAGGAAGGGATTTTTTATGGACTTCTGAGGCATGGTGAATTAGCATCAGTGTCTAGGTGCACTCGTGATATTCGCATATTCTCTTTGCACTATTTCTCTTCCTGTCTTCATTGTGTCTGTTATATGTGTTTGAATACTCTTTGTGATTGAATCTACAATTGAATTGGAGTCTAGATATTTTATTTGGTTGCAAAGGAAACAATAGAAAAACCCTAGATCCAATTAAGGAAGAAATTAGATCTAAACGGGTTTGGGTTCGGATTAGAATCAAATTGAGAATGATGATTTCAAATTTATAGTTAAACCTATTGGATGGATTAATGGTTATGTTTAGAAAACAATTATTTAAAAGGAAAAATACTTATTTAGAAAAGTCCTTTAAATCTAAGTATGCATTTTCTTTTGTAAATCTGCACATAAATAAATATATATGTGTATTTTAAATGCAGTGATAATTGATAACAAATTTTGTGTATATATATATACATATATACATACATACACACACACACACACACACACACACACACACACACACACACATATGTATATATTTGTGTAAGTTAAAATGTGAAACCTTATTAATAAATCTGGATCGCATGGTGTAAAAATTGTTTTATAAATTCGCATTGAGAAAATGTTATATATATATATATATATATATATATATATATATATATATATATTAAACATTTGGTGGGGGCGGGGTTTATACCCACCGCACCCCCATTCCCTTATTTTCGACGGCATCATACTATGCAGGCCTGGGAGTTCGCAGAGGACCTGCGACCCGCAGACCGCACGACGAGGTGTGTCAGCAGCTTAAAAGCCTGCGTTCGTATGTATAAGGTAAGTGTATGTTATTTAAGTTTTATTTTATATTTATGTAATTTATGATTGTGTAATTTGATTTTGATATATGATGTAAATTAGTTAATAGTATTTTGTGTTTATAATAATAATTATATTATTAAGATTATTAATTATTATATTATAAAGTTTTAATTTCGATTAAGTTTTAATATTAGATTGTAATTCATTAACATTAGTTGATTTTTAATATTGTTATTAATTTGATTTTACTATAATTGATATTACGAAGGTTGTTACTTGACATTAATAGTATTAAGTATTAATTGAATATATTTAATAATATATATAGCTATCAATGGCAATATATGTTATCACGTATTATTTAATAGGTATATAAAGTTATGACTTAACGTTAATATTTGTAAAGTTACAAATATTAAATGTTATGCTCAAAATGTTACATTGGTTATTATTATCACAATGGTGCTAAATATGGATTATTGATAATAATCCGTCAATTAGATTTGAATAAAGGCATTGGTATTCATAGTAATGAATTTAGTATAATAGAATTATTATTAAGAAGACTAATGCAAGTTGTTATTGCACTATCAGTATGAATATTAGTGAGTTGGAGTCTAATGGTTGACTTTTAATATTGATTTTATTTAATGTATATTAAATACCATTTAATATATATTAAATAATTATGAGATTATAATTTATATTATGTTGATTTAAAATGTTATTGGATTAAGATTGAAGTATTATTAGTTAATATGTTTGAATTATTAAATAGTCTATTGATAAATCTTAATGGTGTTAAGAGTTAGTCAAATACTAACTAATGAAGTTTGTGTAAAGATTCTCTATATCGATAGTTTTGATGAGTTTATTATTTATTAATGTTTGTTGGGACTAACAAACTATTAATAAATAATGGTTTAAATACTTATCAATAAATTTGATTAGATTTAATCTAGTGAAGATTATTTAATGATTGAAGTTTTGTAAAGACATTGGTTTTTGGATTTGGATTATATTTGATTTTAATCCATTAATGTTCATTGAGTTGTCAATATAATTATATGCGATGGAGTTTTAACTTGAAATGATTATCATGACGAATGTAGTCATTATGGATAAGATTTCTAAAATAACTTGTTAATATTATTATTATTAAAATATTAATATTTGTGTATTGGATTGAAGTTGACTTTTTACGTACAAACTATTGTTAGTCAACTGATAATCATTCGGTTGATGGTATGGTTGTGCAATTATTAATTAGATCAATTAATAGAATTAGTTGGATTTAATTAATAATTATGTTATAGAGATTTAATTGATATGATTCTTTTAACGAGATTGTAAAATATGATATCAAAGTTAATAAGTCGTACTCTCATGATTTGAATAATGACCTTAGATGGTTTTAATGGTGAGACTTAGTAATATTGAATTGAAAACTATTAGAGTGATTAAGGTCATAGATTGTGTACTTATGTTAATTGATCTTTTTAACAAGTTATAATCTTCTTGTTCAAAGATTGATAATTGGCTCTCTTATAATTTATAACGAATAATGATCCTAGAAAAGTTGAAAGGTTAATCAATTAGAATATGGATCATGGTTAAATATAAACGACAATTTAATATAAAGATCAATGATGATCAGTTTAGTGAATATTTATCCTTAAATTATTCTTAGAATGTAATTCTTAATAATGGAAGGATAATGCTATCGGGGAACAATTGGGTTGACTTGTAGGTCAAATGATGAAACTTAAGACACTTGAAAGTATACTTGCAAACAGAAAACAGAAAACCCCTACACATTATTCAACTATGTGAATTTAGTAAACCAAAACATGTGTTCGCATTGTGTATTCTATATGCTTCTTGTTTTGGGTTTTGGGTTGACTAGTGTTGACCAGTCCTAGGTTGTTACTAGAGGCTCGGGGGTTATGAGATATGATGGCATGTTGATCTTATTTGGTCTCGATCTTTATAAGCCCAAGCATGGTTATGTGATTGTATGATCTATGAAATGTTTGTATTTGTTCATTAGTCTTCATGTGTGAAGCTGAGATGTATGAGACACTTGAGCTAATCATTTTTGCGTCATCGATCAATTATCCTTGGATTACTTTCTAGTCGCCATGATGGGACTGAAAATGTTGGTTTATTTCTTGATGATGTCATGTTGTGACATGTTTTGACTCAACCATTTTGGAGTCTTCGATCAGTATGATTTTGAGATATTCTTGGTTGCTTGTTGAGAACCAATGGATATGGTGATTTATCTTGAGATATATTTTGGTTATTGAGAACCAATTAATACTTATGATTATCAGTGATGCCTCAGTTTCTAATAGAGAACTGTTGTGGTCATGATTTTCTATGGATGCTTTTTCAGATGCTCATGGAGATTTGATGATTCTTATTATGGATATTTGATGCTTTTATCATGGATATTTGATGATTCTTTTATGGATTATCTTTTGGATTTTCTTTACAGTCACTTGTACAGGACTGTGGTGGTTTTATGATTCCATGAGCTTAGGGTAGGTAATCTACTTGTAGTGTCGGGAAGTGGCTTGCAATCGGGGCCAGGGCCCTAAGTGGCTGCTAGGGTAACTCATTGTAAGTTTGGTTAATAAGTGATAACATTTACACACTAAATGGGAATTAAATGAACCTAAAAAGATAATTTTTTTGATGTTCTCGCCCATGTCTTGAGCGCTTGTACAAGCTAGGATGGGAGTAGTGAGAACGCATGGTTGCGACCTTGCATTCCGTAGTATGCCTTGTCAGTATGAGAGGATACTAGTGGCCACATGAGATCAGTATGGACCCGTGGAGTTTAGCTAACTGCCAGGGTAACTTGTACGTGATAATTGCGATGACACTTTCCCGCTTGTAGAGTAGGTTTCCTACATGTCATTGTTGTGCCTCTGGGAATTAGATGTCGGTTTTGTGTGAATGGAACCTTTGAGTTAGTATACTTTTAGGATTCTTGGACTTGTAGAGATTTCTACTATGTGATTTTTGATAGCTTGTTTGGGACTTGAGATTATCTCCTCAGCACGGTGGGAGTGGACCACTTCGGTTCCACGCAGTCGAGTGGTAGTGTATTTTTGACTCTTATCATTTGAGATCCTTCAGAGACACTGTGGATGGAGTATTCTTGGTTGGTATTTATCTTCATTTTGTTCTTGGATCATTATGATAGATGATATGCCTTATGATGGATGTATTTACTGGTATGTTTCCTATATTGATGATTTGCATATGTTAGATGATGGTATCCTATGCTTTACTTTGCATGTTAGTAGGATGTTTTAGGAGTGACATTTATACTATGATAATACCGATGATCTCTTTGTTGCTTTGGAATGTTACGCATGGAGGGATGGCTAGGATCCACGATGGTTTAATGATGCTATTTACGGTTGGGAGGAACCGTGCACTTAGTTAGTTATGTCTGTGATATATGGTTATCTTTTATGATGGGTGTTTATATCTTCTATGATGATGTATCATGTATGACATGAGGTTTCATTTACTTTAATTGCATTATGGATTAATGTTGGATGATGATGTACTTTATTTACATGGATGTTTATTCTTTCATACCTTGTAACATGTACAATGGATGATTGAGCAATCTAAAATGGAATTACTAAAAGGACACTTGTATATTGTTTAAGTACATTGGATGTATCATTTTTATTTCAAGGATGTGATGTTAGATGAATAGTTAATTTAAATGTAATTCAACGTTAAGGGATCTTTAAAGAATGTAACTTGTTATGTATGTTATGTTTACTTTTATTCAAATTGTTTCTATTGCTTCCGCGAATGTTATAAATGGTTTTACTTTCATGTTTAAAAAAAAAAATTTGTTTGGTAAACTTAGTGAAATTCTTGGGATCTCTTGGCGGGGCATTACAATTTTTTTCTCGCAATTGATGTTGCTTCTTTGTTTCTATTATGTGTTTATGGTGCTAAGGGGAACACCCTTCATCAATTCATATTAAAGTTCTTAAATGGACATGGTACACTAAGTGATAACTTTAAATAGAAATGATAAATATCATAGTATTTGAGCATGCATGTACATATAATTCATTTTTTGTTTCATTAAATTTATATTCATTTTAAGAAGGATTTAATAATCATTATACTCTTGACTTTTTATTTTATTGAATTATTAAAACTATATCATAGTGATTATTTTTATCTTTTATTCATTATTTACATAGTTTAAGATTTTTAAATCTTATCTCAGTATGCAATTATTTTACAAACAATGTATAATTTGTATATTTCATCATATTTTAGAAACTTCTTACATTTTACCTTCAAGAAATTCTTTTGATAATACAATATTGATTTGTCTACATACCGTAAGTTATTTATTTTTATTCTCAAATGTAAAAGATTTTATCTTTTTATTCTTTAAATTTATTTTCCAATTTCTACCTTCTCTTGTCTACTCTTAATGTTTTTATTCTTAAATGTAATAGATTTTCTCTTTTTATTCTTTAAACTTATTTTCCAATTTCTAGCTTATCTTGTCTAGTTTAAATGTAGTTTATATGACCACCTTAGTAGTATTTTAAAGTTATTTTGGTGATTATGAATGAAGATTTGTTTTAATTTTCAACCTTGCATTAATAAACAATTTATCAAATATAGATGAAAAGAAATGTTAAAGAATAATAAAAATATATAAAAATAATTAAAGTAAAATGTGAAAAAGGAGGTTAAAAAGGAAAGATGATTAAAGAGGGAGATTATGGATTTTTATATGTAATAGTGAAAATATTTTAACTTGGACTTTGTTTTCTATTATTTTGAATTCAAATTGATATTTAATCTCCATTTAATAACTAGTGTATAGATATCATAATTCTATGAAAAGGTAAATAAATTATGTGAACCTTGACTAATCTTAGATTCCTATTTCATACAAACTTTCGATTATGAATCCCTTGCCTTAAGTTGAAATGATTGCCCACCATTGCCCATCTTGGGCTTAACTACACTTTTAAAAAATGAATTATTTTTTATTTTAAGATCATGCCAATATTGTGTACTTGATACTAAACATGTTCTCCAAATTGGCAAGAAATGGGAATATTGCATGGTTACTTAGTGTCTTTGATATTTTCTCACACCATTTAATTGCTTCATCTTGTAGCTCACTAAGAGCATGATCATCCCCTAGAGAAATCTTCAAAGATGTGTGTGAACAATATCTTCTATTACCACATTTAAAAATATTTTAAAGCATACTAAACTAATTATATTAAAATTTTAAAAAAATGTTGGATTGGTTATGCATAACACAAACTATTTCACATAGAGATTAATTTCATATTTTAAAATCAAATTACATTGGTTTCATGTCCTATTTAGCCCTAGATAACAATAAGTTTAAAATTATCATTATATTATAATAAAATAAAATTTGGTATCAAAGAATTACTTTGGATACAAAATAATAATTTATAATGCAACATCACCAAGCGACACATAGAGATAAGAAACTTAAATTTATCTTTATTCATTTCAAAAAGTGTACTTGTTTGATTTTAATTTATTGTTTCATTTCATATTTTTAGACTACTATATATATAGTTAACCATCTCATTTAATTTATTAACATAGGATATTTGAAAGGTTGGTCTTTATTCTGTACAATATCACATAAATTGAAATTGAATAAAAGTGAGAAGTCAGTTAGAGGACTTCTATAATTGATTTTGTAGGTTTTCTGAGGCCTCGCCCCGACCCTTCGTAGCCTTAGTTGGTACATTATTATTTTGATACTCACGACTCGAGATGTCGAGATATTAGCAGATACTTGAACATATTACATTATTTTTTGTTGTGTGATGTTACTTTCAGATATTTGAGTTCGTCATTTAATGCTTTATGAACATGTATGTTGACAAAATAAGTAAATGCAGGATTAACACTTTGATTTAGAGATTTTAATGATTAAGAATATGAGTAGGATGAGAGAAACCCTGATTAATTTGGAAGATGTATGTTTTAACTTATGTGACTTCCTGATATGTACATACATATGTGCATGTGATTTTATGGGACTAATGATGTGTGCAATGAGTGTGCAGGATATTTTAGCCGAGAAACCTGATGGAGGAATGGAACTGATTCCTATGTTCTAATTATAGAAACCATGTTGTTCATAACTTAATTATTTTGTGAGATGTACGAATGTATCTTTCCATGATCAGTAAATGTTAATGTTTGTAACTATGTTCTTTTAGTGTCACTTGACACTCGTGAATTGTTTATGTTCTTCAGTGTGCTAGTTAGGGTTAGCTGTGTAACCGTTGGACCTAAGTCAGTTTTAGTTAGTGTCTTTTTAATTTGGTTCTTAATCAAGTTTAGTCACCCTTAATTCAGATTAGTGCTTAATCTACATTTTTAGAGTTGTTAGTTGGTCCTAATTATTTCCTAGCTTTTGTTTGGTTCCAAACCTATTCCTAAGGCTTTAAAACATGAAATATTTATGCCCAAAGGGTATGGGTATGGGTTGGGGGTCTTTTCCAACCCCTAAGCCCCTTTTTTTTACTTTTGAGATCACTCAAAAAATCTCTTTTTGCCTTTGTGCGAAAATTGACTATGGCTACCATGAGTTGCATCACCTCAACTCCACCTACTGATTAACCATAGTGTGGGTTGAGTTAGGAACTTCTAGATTTTTAGGTGGGTGGGAGAAGTTATTGATCCTTTTGGTGCTTGAGTTGGAGGCTTATTTAGAGGCCCTTCTTGGAGTAGTTTAGGTTGTTACCCAATCTCTACTTTTAGAGAGGAGTCTTGGAAGGTTGAAGCAAGGAAGGAAAGAGCTCTTCTCAATTGGATCATTTACCATAACTCTTTGTTGAAGGTAGGGATTCTTCACTCCTTTGTATTGTTCTTCATGTTGTCTATGCATGAATCATGTATAAGTTGATGTGTTGTTCTTTGTTTGTGCTTGCTTGTGTGTTGGGATGGGTTTGGAGGGATTCTTGTTTGTTTCTTGATGCATTCTTATGCTTGTCTTGATGTTTTGTGTTTTGAAAGAATTTCATGGGGATTGTTTTGGCATCACTCACCCTTGGATATGAAAGAAGTGGCCATGTACGGGTGTAGGGCCTTAGTTAGACCTCAATGGTGAAGAATCTCTTTTCATGGTGAGAGGAGGGAAAAAGGGTAGGGTGTATGGGCCCCTACTGGTCATCACATACTTTGTTAATATTGTGAAATCTTGAATATGGAAAGGAATGAACATACTTGTGATAGTAGCCTCGAAAGGGCCTTGTAAAAGAATGGAAATTCTTGAAGTTTTAGCCCCAAAAGGGTTATGGTATGGTATGGTGATTGACATCTCCCATTGAGAAAATCCACCTCCCCCCTAGTCAGGTCCTATGTTTGGATCTATTGTGTAAAATCGGGTTAGGGTGTATGCTTGAATTGTTCTTGATGTTGTGATGATTCACCTGGGTTCATCTCTTGTTCTCATTGTATTCCTTGAAGTTTTGAAGTATTGGAAGAAAGCAATTGTGAAAGATTTTGAAGAGATCTCAACTGATTTGAAAAATTCTGTAAAATGTAATTGAATTTTGATGTATTGGCGGGCAAAGACATCAGGTTTTCTTACTGGTTCTTTCCCGATGGAGCCTTGAACCAGCATGAATAATAGAGAAAAGAAAAGATTATGGGTATCTCCTAGCATTGTTCTCATGTGATTTCAAAAATTTGCATATGTAGGTGAGAAATTAGAATAATAGATAATGTCTTGAATTGTGATATTTCAAGTTTTTAATTTGTTAATAAAGAATAGTTTGTTATGATGAAACTTCCTAGTTGATGTATAAGTATTAAGATGAATTAGAATTCCTACTTTGAGAACTCAAATTATCTCTTCCTTGTTAAATTTCCTTATGAACAAATCAATTGGACTAAGAGATTATGTATCTCCTTGAAATTTTAAAGCATGAAACACACACCTTGAATATAGTATGATTGATAAAACTTAGACTATTGGAGAGAAGGAGAAATTATAACCTTGTTCTCATCCTTGTTAGTATGTTTGTTAAAGGATCCATGTAGTCCCTAGGGAAGAATGTACTCTTAAGATTATATAAGTATAGCAAAGTAATATGCTAACACTTAGTCTAAAATGGGCTTTAAAAAAATTTTGCATCTCCAAGAGTGAAAAACCTCTTTGGAAAATACATGAGAAAAAAAAAAATTCCCTCTTATGCCATAGAGAATATTCTCTGTATTATTCCTTTGATTTGCAATTAAAATCTAATATTAATTCATATAAAAAGAATATAAATCAATTACTTTTGAAATTAAAAATAATTCAATACATGTTTGTTGTAAATCATCAACCATAAAATTTTTGGGCATTAAACTCCATATTGCTTAGAGATATGGGAAAGGTACAGGTCGAATCATATTATAAATTTTAAAAAAAATCCAAGTCCCATCCAACTGCTAGCAAGTACTTGTGTCAAATCGCTTGGAAGGAGAGAAAGAAAATGTTTTAATGTTAAATATAAACTAACTCTTGCATCCCCATATTTATCCTCCCCACTCCATGTGTTGACCTTGCCTTGCATTGGGGAGGGCAAGTGAATATTATAAAAAAATTTAACCCTCCATTTGCACCCTCCAATCCCCTTCACCATCATGTGCTCGGGGATCACGTAGGGTGAGTGGAGACAGGCCTACGATGGCAGGTCTGGGGTAGTGTGATGCCGAATGGGGGGGGGGGGGGGGGGGGGTGGTGGGGTAGGAATAGGTGTAGTGTTAGTGTAGTTTTTTATTTTTCCTATTTTGCTAGGTTTTTCCTACACTTTTAATAATCTTGCTTAGGTTAATAAAGCATGTCTTATTAGGTGAATGGTTGTGAGGTGTCACCTTCCTACATGTGAGCATCCATTAGCTATCTTGGGAAGATACTTTGCTATCTTTAGTCCAATAGATGGTTGCTCCTCATTGGTTGGTGTTGCCATCTCCTCCCTCTTCCTAGCCTATATAAGCATGCTACCTGACTTGTATTTGTATCTCTTGTTTTTGCATCCTCTTAATGCTATTTTGATTCCAGCATTTGCATTACTCTTTTGGAGACTAACTCTATGATGCTATTTTGATTTTGTATCATTTGCATTCATAGTTTAGATATTTATTCTTTGCACTAGTTTTCTGGGTTATTAAGCTTATCAGATTCTAACATGGTATCAGAGCTTTTCTATGTGCAAGAGTAGATTTTAGTTTCCTTATTTGAGAGATTCGGAGGGGGGCTAATAAACTTTATTGTAGTTTTTTGAAAAATGAAGTATGCTCTTCTCTTGCATCTTTGGATGATCCTGAGAATTAGAAAAGTTTTGACAAAAATGATTTTTTTCTGGGGTTTCAATCTCAAATTTGACAACCAACTTGCATATTTGGAGTTTTCAATCAGTATTGTAGGTTTTAGCATGCCATTGATGGACTTAGGAAGCTGATCCATCATTTGCATGTCATATTTTGGTTGCTAGGGTTGGTTTTTGATTTTTGGAGCCATTTTTTACTGTTAAAGGCGTCTAATTTACACTACAGTAGCATCTTTTGTACATCAACAAGAAAAATACTTTTTGGGTTTTGTTCGCAGCCCTAAAAAACCATCTGGGTATCTTTTAGATTTTGCATGCAAGCTGCATATTTTGTAGAATCAAGCACGAAAGGCTACAGCCATACCCCTCTCCGTTGGCAGTTGCAGATTTGAACATAGTTTTCAAATGTCTCATTCTTGCTCATACAAACTCCAATTTTGATGATTCTTGTTATGAACTTCGCTATTTTTTTGTACTCTATCCACTAGTGAAGTTGTTTTTTGATTTTCATGCATGAATTCTTCAGAATTTGTAGATTCTCAGCCATGACTGTGCATAGTTCTCATTTTGAAAACTTCGAAGGATCATAACTTTCTCATACGACCTCGTATCGAGGTGATTATTTTTTTGAAAGTGCATGATTTTTTGAGTAGATTACAGTGGTGCTATTTGTTTTCTTGATTATTGTACCCAAGTTTCACTTTTAGCATATGCTCTTCATGAGGGTTTGTAATGCATTGAAATCAAGACCACTAAGTATTTCTTTCTAGTGGTAGTTGTAAACACACTAAAATAAAGTGCCAAATCATATTTATTTGGGGGGGTTCTTTGATTGAGTAAAAAGGGGGGGGGGGAATTGTCGTGGCTGGGTTCTCTTCTTTTTAGCATTTCTTTGCATTTCTTCATCATGGATCAAACAAATATGCCCATCCTAACTCCATACAATTACTTTGAGTGGAAATCATGCATGAAAATTCACTTAAAGAAAGCTGGATTAAATAGGATAACTATGGGACTTGAAACTGAACTTACTAAAGATGAAGACAAGCCTAAGTGGTTTAACAAATGTGATGAGGCATATGGAACATTGTGTTTTTCTGTTTCTCCTGACTTGCTATTTCACATTGAGTCTTTGGATACACCAAATGAAGTATGGACAAAGCTAGAGACACTATTTGGCACACAAGATTCAATGAGGGGTCATATGTTGGAAAATGAATTAATTAGTTCAAGTCAGAGAAATTTCAACACAATCCAAGATTTCTTCACCAAATTAAAATCACTAAGGTTGTAGTTAAAACAATGTGGAATTGAAAAGAAAGATGAACAACTGATTCTTAGTATTCTCTCTAAGCTAAGTTTAGAATATTCTGTGTTTGTCTCTACCTTCTATGCTACTAAGGGTGCACTTGGTACTCAATTCACCATGCCATCTTTAGATGATTTTGTTGTCAATCTCACTCGAGAACAGAGCAAGCTAATCTAGATGGGCACTCTTACATCCTCTAAGTCACATGCCTTAGTAGCCAACCAAGGCACAAAAGAACAACAAGGACAATGTAGTAACAACAATCGTAAGGACAAGAAATAAAAGAATAGTGAGGAGAAGAAGGATCAGATACTGGTTTCTTCAAAAGCAACTATTGATACACCATCTTCCAAGGGTGATAAGCCTAAGCAAGAAAAGGTCAAATGTGCCTATTGTAAAAGACCTAGTCATGATGAACATAAATGTTTGCAGAAACAACTTGATCACTTGACATATATTCTTGAGAAGAATAATATCAATGTTCCTGATTCTATCAAACAAAGTTTTAATGAAGGGTCTAACAAGGAAAAAGAAAACAACAAGGGGAAAGGAAAGGGCAAGGCCCTTTTTGCAGTTGCTTCCTCACCATCCACTTGGGTTCTTGATTCGGGTGCTTCACACCACATGGCTTCATCTAAGGGAGAAATTGCATTCTTGGAGCTGTGTACTATGCCTTCTATTTTGATGGGTGATAACACTCCTGTTAAGGTGTGTGGGAGAGGGTCTGTTGATGTGGGGGTTGGCACATTCCATGATGTTTCTTTTGTACCCTCATTGTCAACTAATCTCCTATCGGTATACCAGATCACTCGCACAAGTTTAAGCAAGTGAGTTGAGTTCACTCCTAGTTCAGTGGAGATATGTGAGTTGCACAATGATTCTACAATTGTAGTTGGGAGAGCAGATCATCAGTCACAACTCTATATGTTTTCTCACTTTGTTCCTGATCCTCCTTTGACTGTTTTGCTCACTCACTTTAATGATGTGAGCAGATTATGGCATGAGCGGTTTGGCCATCTTAACTTCCACTACTTGCATCAGCTTAACCAGCAGAGCATGGTCACAGGGTTGCCTTCTACTTTGACATTGGAGTCACTTGGAATACATGATAGATCTTCTGATGGGTCAGATTCACTTGAGCAGTCTTCTACCTCCACTTTTGATGCAGAGAGTGATTTAGAGGACTCACCTCCTTCCTCTCCTTGTAATCATTCATAGGTTGATGATTCTCCTCTAGATTCTCCATCTTCTGGTCCACTTTGGGATAGAAAGACCTTGCAGCTTGCAGGTGATTGGGTTGGGGATCCATCAGACACCAAGAAGACTTGTTCATAATTCTAGGATGCTCTACATATCTTCATTTCTACTGCCTCAAATCCACAGTCCTTTCATGAGGCTTCTGGTATTTCTGAGTGGGATACAACTATGTAGGAAGAGTATAGTTCCTTGATGAGGAACCACACTTCGGATCTTGTCCCTTTTCCTAAGGGAAGAAAACTTGTTCGATGTAAGTGGATCTACCAGATAAAATTTGCAAGCTTTTCTGGGGGTGTGGGATGCTTCATCTTTTGGGGGGGCCTCTTCCTCTCACTTGGAGTCCTAATTTTATTTGGGGAGTCTCTTTTCTCTCTCTTTTGGGGGAATTTTATGTACATGGGTACCTCATCAGGCTTGATTTGCCGGGACCCATTTCTACATCCACCTAAGCTTCGCTTATGGGGGGGTGTTAGTGTAGTTTTTTATTTTTCCTATTTTGCTAGGTTTTTCCTACACTTTTAATAATCTCGCTTAGGTTAATAAAGCATGTCTTATTAGGTGAATGGTTGTGAGGTGTCACCTTCCTACATGTGAGCATCCATTAGCTATCTTGGGAAGACACTTTGCTATCTTTAGTCCAATAGATGGTTGCTCCTCATTGGTTGGTGTTTCCACCTCCTCACTCTTCCTAGCCTATATAAGCATGCTACTTGGCTTGTATTTGCATCTCTTGTTTTTGCATCCTCTTAATGCTATTTTTCTTCCAGCATTTGCATTACTCTCTTGGAGACTAACTCTATGATGCTATTTTGATTTTGTATCATTTGCATTCATAGTTTAGATATTTATTCTTTGCACTGGTTTTCTAGGTTATTAATCTTATCAGATTCTAACATGTAGGTGTAGGTAGGGTAGATGGTTAGGGGGGAGTTAGATTAGTTTGTTTTTATATTGTTAAATTTTATTTAGTTAAGTTTTAGTTAGATTTATTTAGAATTAGTTTTAGTTTAGTATAGGGATTAAGTTAATTAATAATAGCAATTAAGTTGTTAGTATTTTATGCTAGGTTAGTATTATGTTAGGATAGTTAGTCTTACATT
Source organism: Cupressus sempervirens (assembly GCA_028749045.1). Classification (NCBI taxonomy): domain Eukaryota; kingdom Viridiplantae; phylum Streptophyta; class Pinopsida; order Cupressales; family Cupressaceae; genus Cupressus; species Cupressus sempervirens. The sequence continues at coordinate 629,394,268 of CM053791.1, read as the reverse complement.
TAGTTGATTTGGTTATTTAATTGATAGGTTAGTTATAAATCATGATGAGTTAGAATTTATAATAGTTCTTAATTATTAAGTTTAATTGGTTTGTTTTAGTGTAGTTAGATTATAATAAATCGAACTAGTTTATATCTAATTGAAGTTAGTTTTAGTATTAAGTGTGCAATTGATTTAGGTTAATTTAGCCATATTAATAATTTAAATGCTTGAACTTAATAATTTGGTTGTTAGAATTTAGTTTTAAGTATTATAAATTTTAGTTCAAAGTGTGTTTTAGATTAGTATTATTTGAATTTTGTTCTAGTAGAATTTTTAAATGATGCTTAACATATTAGTTCATTTTAATGTTGAAATTTAGTTTAATCTTAGTATAAATTAGAGAATGATAAAATATTTGGTAGATGTATTATTATTGCTAATCGAGTGATTAGTCGATAAATGTTATTTTATTTAATACGTGTTTTTATTGATTAAATATCAAAAGACTTAGATTAGAAGTTTGTGAGAAATGTTAATATTGATTATTTTATGATTTTATTTTAATTATGTGAGTTGAGTTTTGATGACTATTAGTTATAGTTAAATGTATGAGTTATTAACTAAGTAAATTAAGATTAACATTTTGTTGTGTTATATTAGTTTATGTTATTTGATTATCGATTTGACTAATATAAAACAGAATGAAATAGATTTAATTAAATAAAACATCATTGTTGTTTTTGTGTTTTAAATTAACTATATTGAATTACTTAATATTAGTCTTGACTTGAAAGATGTTTTACATTTTAGGTTTAATAAAGTTTAAATTGTCTAAATGCTAGATGTTCTTCTTAATTAGCAAAGCTTTATGGGTTAAGAAATTTATTATCTATATTGGTAAATATGTTGTCTCATATATATTAGTTGATATATTTTTATCTGCCTAACATAATAAAATAAAATAATAATTTAGATTTATTATGTTAAAGTAATTATTTTGTTCTTAATCGAATGTAGTGGTGTTATTAACCTGTTTATTTTTTTTAATTTTTAAATTGTGTGTTTTTGTCCCAAATAACTAGGCATGATAGGTTTCTAGCATCAACATTTTGGATCACAATCCTAATATATTGTCAAAATGAAGAAGTAATTAATTTTCAAATAAAAATAAATGTGTGTGGTGTTATATTATGATCTTGAATAAAAAATAAAAGTTAGCATGCCAAGCTAAAAGATATTATTCCTAAAGATTAAAATGATATTAAAAAGAAAAGAAAAAGAAGTAAAAAATCCCTCCACTTAAGTAATAACATAAATACACAAAAATAAACATGAAGTTTGAATGATAAGACAAATGAAAAATGTGAAAGTTTGAGAAAGAGTCATAGCAAATATAAAAAGAAAGGAACAATGTTGAGGAGGGAAAATGAAAGAGATAAAGTAAGGATGAAACACGGAATGAAAGTTAAAAGAGAATATGTATAAGACTATATAAGAAGGTGGTCATCATAAACAAAGATAATAGATAAATTTGTCGAAGTGGTTTCAATAAATTTTATGATTATGTAATTTTTTTACAAATAATATACATTTAAATTAAAGATTTACAATAATTGTAATTCAAAAGTATTAGAAAAGGATTGTAAAAGGCTTAAAATAAAACAACTTATTCATAAACACGAAAGAACATCTAATGGTCTAGTCATTTGTCATATAGTTCTAAATAAGTTATTTTTTCATAAGAATCTTTTCAAATTCTACAACTTAGATATCACACAAAATTAAAATAAAAAATTAAAATTAAAAATAAGAACAAGAAATCAAAGATTACTTCTAACATATTTGAGTGTTTGACAAAAGTAGTTAAGATTTGAATTGACTAAAGTGATTGATAGCTATTATAGCTTTTGAAATATGGTAATATATTGTGGAAAAATATGTTTTTAAATAGAATGAAAGACTCAATAATATATTCATACACTTTGATTTCACATCCACCCAATTTCTAAATAATAAGTCAAATTGTCATTAGAACCTTCTCAAATTTCTATAACTTAAACATCATACAAAGATAAAATTTAAAAGGAAGTACAAGAAATCAAATATTACTTCTAATATATTTGAATGTTTGGACAAAATTAGTTAAGACTTGAATTGATGAAATTGATTGATAGTTATTATAGCTTTTGAAATATGATAAGTTATTGTGGAAAATTGTGTCTCTAAATGGAATGAAAGACTAAATAATGTATTCATGCACTTTCATTTCACATCACTTGAATTTCTAAATAATAAGTCAAATTTTAATGAAAATCTTCTCAATATTCTATAACTTCAACATCATACAAAAATAAAATTTAAAAGGAAGCTCAATAATTAAAGATTATTTCAAATATCTTTGATTGTTTGGACAAAAGTAGTTTAAGATTTGAATTGACTAGAGTTAGTTAAATTTTAATAATTGCTTTTGAAATACACTAAGCTCTTGCGAAAAAAATGACTTTCTAAGTTGAACAAAGGACTCAATAATATTCATGCACTTTAATTTCACATTATTTGAATTTCTAAACAAGGGTGCAAAGCGCCAAAGTTCTTGCCTAAGTCTAGGGTTTGCATATGACAATAGCAATTGGGATAGTGTTTTGTACACAAAATATGCAATAGGATAAAGCATGTGACTATGTGATCTTAATTGGGTGGCATTCATTACATATTGTATTTCAATAATATTTTACATCAGTGAAGCATCTAGGAAATCATGTTACATATATAATTAATATTGTGACATAGTAAGTGGACTTGGATCTCATATTAATGCATATCATGTATGATTTAACTATACATCTTGTTTTATAGAGACACATCTTGTTCAAATAGCATGATTTGCTACTTGATATACCATTATAGTTATCCATGATACCTTCAAATTCCATGTTGTGAGTGTTAGTCTATTGTAATTATGTCTAACAATAAATCACTTTGAAATTCTTGAATAATAATTAATTTGTCATGAGTCATATTTACCTTTTTGTGTGAGTGATTGTTCAATATCTATTTTCCATGACATGATTGATGAAATTTTTGTGGTCAAGGGTGAATTGGCCTTTGGCAAAGAAATCTTGGAGGATAAAGATGAACTTCAACTTGTCTTGTGTATAGTCAACTTTTGTATCTTTCAAGCTCGGTAGTAGTTGTTCAACAACGAACCTTTCTATTGAGCACTAGATGATTTGTTTTTTTTTAAGTATGATCAAAATCTTTAGGTGAAGTGAATATATGTATGCAACCTCTTGATTGCATCTATCATGGTGAGTTATTTTCTCTTCTAGCATTCTAGTATTTTCAAATTTGAAGTTGCATTGGGAACAAAATGCATGAAATGGATTTGAGAATGCATTGGCTACTTTGAGAACTCCATCAACTTGCAACATATGTTTCAATATTAATGCAATATGTGTATGCATTCATTAGCAATTCAAGAGTTAAATTATCAAAGTTTGATTACCTAAAGTGTTGTTTGTAGCAATGCATCTAAGACATCCAATGTTATCTTGCATTTTAGTGTACAAATGAATGTAGCAATACTTGTGCATAATGTTTTTTCCATGTCATTCTATTGTACAATATTTCTAAACAACCTTACTAAACTCTCACCTCTTTGTAACTGTTATTCTATTTGCATGGATTCTTCCTAGAATGCATAATTGATTTAGAGTTAGTTATTAACAAGAGGGTTAGTTTCTTGCTTATAAAAACCATGTATGCAATAATAATATAATTATTGCACATGTTGTACAAAAGGAATGGGCATTCATCGTATTTTTTACCATGCTTTGTCCTCATCATTGTTGATAGTTTTCTATGTCAACTACATATTGCAAGCCTATTTAGCACCACACAACTACATGTACACCTATCATACCAGTGGCATAGTTACCTATTCTCATGAGTAGTTGTTTGATTATGGTAGTTGGCATGAATTTATATACTTGAAGGGGTCATGATATAGTTTTAAATATGCTTGACTCTTTAAGTATCAAGATGCAATCATAATCTCCAAATTCATAGTTTCTTCTATGTGTAGTGCCTGCCCTCGTTCACATCTTTTCTGGACATTGTTGTTGTTATTATCAGACTATGTTAAACTAGTTTTATGTTGATGGATTAGAGGTATTGTTTTGAGACTATTTGACATTATGTTATGGATTCAGTGGTTACATGATGAGATCATTTAGACTTTACATATCATGTATGCATGATGATCATTATATTGCTTTCAGTTATTGTTGATGATTATTTAGGTGGTTTATTATCTCATGTGTTTTATTATGGATACTTACCCCATACTTGCATGCGTATGGTGTGCATGTTTTCTTATTGTATGGCATTTCTGATGTGGTTAAGGAAGGGAGTCGTAGTCACCTGCTTAGTCAGGATCTACACAATGCACCACTTCCTGCAATTGTCTGTTTAGCTTAGCATTATATATATTGTATGTACATGCATGGTTTTTTTGCAGGTTGCAGGTATCGAGTGTCGACTTCTCTAAATTGCCAGGATGAGCGTACCCTATTACACTATCTCAATGATAAGAGAAGGGAGATAAATTCTCAAGTCCAAATCTCAAACCCTTAAACCATTTGTCCTAATGAGGTAGGACAAGTATCTGGATATTTTACCCACCAAATGTGTTGGATGACATAATTCATGATTTTTAACCCTTTAGACTGATTTTGTGTGAATTGCTCTATGATGGGTTTTCATATTTTATCTTGGAGATCTATGGTGAATTTTCTATTAATTAAGTCTTAATAAATAGATTTAATTAAGTCTTAATAAATAGATTTAATTAATAAATTAATTATTTGAAAAAATTAATATAAAATATCATGATATTTGATATTTTGATTATAATTAATTAAATGAGAATTAGTTGAGGAAAAAGAATTAAATAAAAGAAAATTAGAAATTAAAATTATTAATAATAATAAAGTAATAAATAAATAATAATAAAAGTTATAAAAATTAAAATGAAAGTTATAAGATTTAAATAGAAATTATATAAAAAGTAAATTGGAGTTATAAGCTTGCATGGGAGTTAACAAACCTTTTCATTTCTTATATGTCAACAACACGGGGGTTAGTGCATCAATTAAACACATGGTGTCTACAACCCTATGAATCATCTAGAAGGTTGGAAAAGACCCATGCTTAGTTGGTGACACCTTCTAGCTGTTTCTAGAGGCATTTTAGATGTTTCTTGAGAGCTCTTTATATTCAAGCATTCCTAGAAGCTTAGACATAGCGTTTGGAGAGCAATTGGAACATTGGAGGACTCGAGAACTCTAAAGAAGAGAGGAGCTTGCTCTGCAGGTTTTCTGAGGAAGAGCGAATTAGCATCAAAATTCGAGTAGATTCTTGTGATTTTACTTATGCTATTTCCGCATCTTGCATTCCCTGTCTTCTTCGTGTCTTCCATATGTCTTCTGAAGATTTTCCTATTTTTATTGTATGCATTCTCAATATGGGTAGTTAAATTTATTTGAGAATCTTATATGCATAGATATGAAAAGAACACGGGGCTAGGGATTAAATTGTAGCCAAGCCATTAGATAAACTATTGAGTAAATTTTGAGATCAAAGGTTTATAGGAAAATTTTGAGAATTGGAATTTATATATTGTGTATATATATGTTTATATTTTTAAATCTGAATACATATATATATATATATATATATAAATACAATTATATATATGTGTGTGTGTGTGTGTATGTTGTGATATTTGATTAAAACTCTGTATGTATATATACACACACATACACATATATATATGTATATATATATACATATATACTTATATATATATACATACATATGTATATATACATATATATTTAATTAAAAGTCGAATGACATATATTTCGCAGCAAGCGAATGTTAAAAAAATGCATCGCGATTTACATTGGAGGGAAGCATTTTTAATAAAATGCAATATAAAAAATAATAATAAATTTGGAATGGGTGGGGGGGGACATATTTTCCTCACCCCCGCCGACGGCAATGCCTAAGCAGACTGCGGTACCGCAGAGTACCTGCGACCGCAGTGTACCCTGTGATCTGCAGGTCATATACATATATGTTGTGACTGGCGATTATTAAACTCGCCGTGTGTAATGTGCGGTTATCATATGTTTTATTAATTCAATTTTTTTTATATAATTCATTTTGTAAATTAATAATTATATATGTATATGTATTTATATATATGTATAAATATATATAAATATATATAAGTATATATATTTATATACATTATTAATAATAAATAATTAATATATTGATAGATGATTGGAATTTAAAGAGTAATTCTTAATAACAAATTATTTTATAATGTTGAGCAATATAGGTTCAATTTAATCTGTTAATTTGGAAAGATGAATATGAAAAGAATTTCAATTATTATTTTGAAAATGATGGGGGTCATTATCATCAAAATGTGTATATAAAAGACATTTAGAACATTTAGAAAATTGAGTCTAATGGTTTTTTTTGGGGAGAAACTTTTATCTATCAATACAATACATGGGTTAGGTAAAACGTGAAATTTCTCCACTTGATATTTAAATTGGAAAACATAAACTAAGCCTTTTACATTTAAATTCAAGTTTGTGAACTTAGCAAAACCAAAACATGTGTTTGCATTGTGTATTCTTTATGCTATTGTTTTGGGTTTTGGGTTGACTAGTGTTGACCAGTTATAGGATGTCTACCAGAGGCTTGGGGGTTATGTGATTGTGATGTCATGATGATGTTTTAATCTCGATGTTTATAAGCCCAACCATGGATATGTGATGAAATGCTCTATGTATTGGTTGTAATTACTGATTGTTATAGTTGAGATTCTTATGTATGAGACACTTGACTTAACCATTTTTGGTCATTGATTAGTTATCTTTGGTTATTTTCTAGTCGCCATGATGGGACTAGAATGGGGATTTATTCTTGATGATGTCATGTTGTGACATGTTTGACTCAACCATTTTGGAGTCTTTGATCAGTATGATTGAGATGTATTTTGGTTATTGAGAACCATTGGATACTTTTGATTATCATTAAAACTTCAGTTGCCAATAGAGAATTGTTGTGATCATGATTTTCTATGGATGCTTGCTCATGGAGATTTGATGCTTTTGTGCATATTTGATGATTTTACTATGGATTATATTTTGTGATTTTGAGATTTATGATTCCATGAGCTTAGGGTAGGATATCTGCATGTAGTGTCCGGAAGTGGGTTGCAATGGGGGTCGGGGCCCTAAGAGGCTGCCAGGGTAACTCACTGTAAGTTGGATTAATAAATGATAACATTCACACCTAATACTAACTGAAAGAACCTAAAAAGATAAGAGTTTTGGTTCTCGCCCATGCCTTGAGTGCTTGTATAGACTAGGATGGGAGTAGAGAGAACACATGGTTGCGAACATGCATTCCATAGTATGCCTTGTCAATATGAGAGGATACTAGTGGCCGCATGAGATCAGTATGGACCCGTGGAGTTTAGCTAACTACCAGGGTAACTTGTACGTGATAAATGCGATGACACTTTTCCGCTTGCATAGTAGGTTCCTACATGTCATTGTGTGCCTCTGGGATTAGATGTCAATTTTTGTGCTTGGAACCTTTGAGTTAGTATACTTTTAGGATTCCTGTAATTATGGAGATTTGTGCTATGTGTTTTGGATAGCCTATTTGGGACTTGAGATTATCTTCTCAGCACGGTGGGAGTGGACCACTTAGGTACCACACAGTTGGGTGGTAGTGTATTTTCCACTCTTATTATTTGAGATTCATTAAGACATCATGGCTGATGCATCCTTCATGATGGTGGATACGTATCCTTTCATTGATGATTAACATATGTTAGATGATGTTATCTTATGCTTATATTTTCATTACTTTCTGCATATGATATAGTATATGTTAGGAGTGACATTCCTACTATGTTAATACTGATGATCTCTTCGGTGATTTAGAATGTTACACACGGAGGGATGGCTAGGGCCCATGATGGTCTAATGATGCTATTAATGGTTGGGAGGAACCATGAACTTAGTTTTCTATGTTTGATCTTTATGATGGATGTATATATGATGATGTATCATGTTCACCGTGTGATTATCTTTACTTGATGTATCATGGATTAGAATGGGATGATGTACCTTATATATATATATATATATATATATATATATATATATATATATATATATATATATATATATATATATATATATGTATACATATATATACATATATATACATATATATACATATATATATATATATATATATATATATATATATATATATATATATATATATATATTCTTTTGAGCTTTTCATACTCTTTTGAGCTTTTCATACCCTGTGGCACGTACAGTGGATGATTGAGCATTTGGAAATGTAATGTATAAATATTGGACTTATCATTATTATTTCATGTGGATGTTGTACTAGATGGATTCATCTATGTTAGTTGATTTAGATGTAATTCAACATTAAGGGATCTTAAAAAATGTAGTCTGTTATGTATGTTATGATGGACATTGCTATTGCTTCCATTATTGTGCATAAGTTATATGCGGAATTTACTTTCATGTTTTTAAAAAAAAAATGCTACCAAACTTAGTGAAATTCTAGGTTAATTCTTTGGATCCCTTGGCGGGGCATTACACTATGTGTTACTTGAAATGGATGTCCTTGGCACTATCTTGTCTTTGTATTGGTGTACAAGATTCCCTATGATATTTAGAGTTATTATCATTTTTTCTTTGAAGTTTGTCAAGTTTTCGCATAGAATCTCTTGTGTTCTACTTTCTCTATCCAATATTACTATATATGCAACAAGGATATCTCCATCAAAAGTGTTTCCTTCTTTTCTTGCATTCAAGTCCTCAATGGATATCATGTTAGGAATATAGAGAGAAAAATAATAATAATAATAAAATATATCCAATATCAAAATATAATAAAGCACATAGAAGAGAACATAAGACACAAAGATTTAACATAGTTTACCCAATCCCAGGGCTACATACACTAACAATGAGTTTGATATTACAACCTGTTGATGTAGGAGCATCCTAGGTGTAAGAGCAATCTTGCATAACCCAAAAAATATTTTCTTTTTAGTCTTTTCTATTTTAATAAGGACTAGTAGGTAGGGTGGTTACTATTTTTGGGAGCTTACTATTTTTAGTAAGTTTGTCATATGAGCTCATAGTGTTCTCATTTTCTACATGAAGTTTCACTTCAAAATTATAAGCCCACCATAAAAATCTCATTGCTCTAGCTTAAGTATTGGAAAAATTATTGTGAATCTTGGTGGAAAATTTAGGAGAAAAATCTTCAGGCTCATTGTTGGAGACCTTAGAGTCCTTGGATGAGGTCTAAAAACTCAACAAAAGAGCATTTGTGCGGTTCCAATTCTGTAGATCATGAGCTGACATTTTCAAAAAGTGCTTATAATAGCCAATCAAAGCAATGGCTTGAGAGTTATGGCCTTCTGAAGTTGGGCTACTTGAAATTTCTAAAATAATTTGTCAAAGATGTATTTAATTGATTCTATATGTATTGTTAGGGTTTGTTGGCCCTAGATATTAATTTTGAGCATCTAGAACCTTCTTGGGTAGCATAAAATTTCTTATTTAAGAAAGACTCAAACATTGTCTAGGACAACTCTGGGTGGTAGTTCACAATTTAGTCTTGCATATTACTATAATGAAGGAACCCATGTGGGTTAGCATATTGCACTTGTGAATTCTTTAATTCCTCATTTGCTATGATAATAAGAAGTCCATATTTTGTTCTCGCATTTGCTATTGTTTCTTTGTTTCTATTATGGGTTTATAGTATTAAGGGGGAGCACCCTTCATCAAGTGGTATCCGAGGTGGAATTTTTGATTGTATACATAGATCGCTAGCTATGAGGCAGTTCACACCAAGACTATGGTTTGGGTTGAGCATGTAGACAGATCATTGATTGTGAGACAATTTGCATTAGGGGTTTAGTGGAAGCATGAAAATACCTCTGCAAATAGAGTGTGGCAAAAGAGTTGTAGGTGTTACATTTGAGGGTTTTAGAGCCCTACAAAGACAAATGCATAGAGGAATAAATATTCCCATAAGAGATGAAAGTGAGCATGAGGACGAAGTAGAAGAAAATGCTGAAGTAGAGGCAATTCTATACCTAGAGGAAGAGAGGCTTTTTAAGGCCATCTCCAAGATTGAAAAGAGACCTAAGTTTGAAGTTCCTAGATTTTTAGGAAATCTTATACCATACAAGCTAATTGATTAGATCAATGAATTAGAGGAGTACTTTGAGTATGAAGATATTGAGGATCCTAATAGGGTCAAGCTAGCGAAGGAAAAACTAAAGGGACATGTAAAGATCTGGTCACAAGAGGTTCAGTTGGAGAGAAATAGAAAGGGAAAGGACAAAATCACTAGATGGGATCAAATGATCACTAAACTAAAGTTAAATTCATTCCCATGGATTATAAGCTTGATCTATTGAAGAAAATGCAATGGTTGAAGCAAGTGAGAAAATCTATTCAAGAGTATACCAAATAATTTTATTGAGTTCTCATTAGAACCGACCATGCAGAAGCTGATAAGGAGAAAGTGGTCCATTATCTTAATGGGTTAAGGCCAAGGATTTAGGATGAACTGAGTCTAGTTTGAATGAACAATATTGAGGAGGCATACTAGTTTTCCATAAGAGTTGAGAAGAAACTAAGCAAGAAGTTTGACAACAAGAATAGTGGAAGATCTAGCAGACAATCTTATGAAGGCCATAATGATGATTAGAAGAACAAGAATGAGGCTATAAGTAGTAGTTAGAACTAGAGAGGAAACAATTCCAATAATTTTCATGATCAAAATGATAGAGATCAAAGAGGAAGAGGTAGAGGATAAGGATCGGGAAGAGGAGGCTTCTGTGGGAATTTTTTCAATGTGGAGAAGAAAGGCATGGAGCATTTGAATGTTCCTAGCACCAAGGAAGGAAAAATTCGATAATAGAAGGCCAAGCCAGAGTTGCATGTGTTGATGAAAATACCTAATCCTCAAATTCTAAAGATGCTTAAAGAGGAGAAGTCCTAGTTAACAAAAGAGTCCTGCTGAGTGGTGAGAATGAACATGATCAAAGAAGGAGTTTATTTTGCACACGGTGTAGATGTGAAGATAAGTGTTGTGATGTGATCATTGATGGTGGAATCATTGACAATCTAGTGTCAGAAATGATGGTCACAAAGTTGAAGCTAAAGAGACATAAATACCCACATCCATACTATATTTCTTGGGTGCAAGATGACCACAAGATCATAGTCAATGAGTAGTGCTCAGTGAAGTTCAAGATTAGGAGTTACCAGGATGATGTACTTTGTGATATCATACTTATAGACATATGTCATATGTTGCTGGGTATGTCACAACAGTTTGATAGACATGTTGTACATGATGGGTGAACAGTACCTACACTCTGACTAAGGATGGAGTGAAACATAAGTTGAAGCCATTGTAGGAAAAAGAAGAAAAGGTATGTGGTGCTTCCTAAATAAGTTTTTCTGATGGAAAAAAGTTTCTCAAAGGTATGAAGCATGAACATATTTGTTTTGCTATAATTCGAAAAGATAGTAAAGAAGAAGTAGATGAGGTACCTACAAAAGTTGCAGATATGTTGGGAGAGTTCTTTGATATTGTATCAGATAATGTACCTAATGGATTTCCCCCAATGAGGAAGATTAGCGACTAGATGGATTTGGTTCCTAGAGTCAGTTTACCAAACAAGGCAGCACACAAAATGATACCAATAGAAAGTGGAGAGTTGAACATACAAGTTCATGAGTTGTTGTAGAAGGGGTTGATTTGAGAGAGTCTGAGTCCATGTGTTGTACTAGCTATATTAGCACCAAAGAAGAATGGATAATGGAGGATGTGCACAAATTCTCATGCTATAAACAAGATTACAATCAAGTATAGATTTTGATTGCTAAGGATGGATGATATTATGGACTGTTTGAGTGGGGCTGAGTATTTCACAAAGATAGATATGAAGAGTGGGTACCATTAGATTCATATTAGAGAAGGTGATAAGTGGAAGATTACTTTCAAGAAAAAAGGACTGTATGAGTGGTTAGTAATGCCTTTTGGGCTAACCAATGCACTGAGCACTTTCATGCAGCTCATGAATTAGGTATTGAAGGAGTTTTTGGGTAATTTTGTCATTGTTTACCTAGATGATATTTTGATCTTTAGGAGCATTTGATTCATATTCACAAGGTGTTTGATAATTTGAGGGAAGAAAAGTTTTTGATAAACCTGAAGAAGTGTAGTTTCGTAAAGAAGGAGTTGGTGTACCTGAGATTTGTAGTCTCAATAGAAGGTTTGAAAATGAACCTAGAGAAAGTGAAGGCTATCCTTGAATGGACTACTCCAAAGAGTGAAATAGAGGTAAGATCTTTTCATGGATTGGGTAGTTTTTACATAAAGTTCATAAGAGGTTTTAGTAGTATTTATGGATTGACTAAAACAATGAGAGGGGATAGGAATGAAGTTAAGCGAACTATATGAGAAGATAAGAGTTTTAATCTAGTGAAATAGAAAGTTAATGAGCAACCTATTTTAGCACTTCCATATTTTAACAAGGTGTTTCACGTAGACTGTGATGCTAGTGGTACTACAATGGGAGCTATTTTAAGCCAAGAAGGTAGACCTATTTCTTATTTTAGTGAGAAATTGAATGATGCAAGAATGAAATATTTTGTTTATGATTATGGATTTTATGCTATAGTTCAAGCATTGAAGAAGTGGAGACACTATCTTCTTCCTAAGGAGTTTTTTTTGTATATTGATCATCAAGCTTTTTAATATTAAAATAGTCAAAGAAAATTGAACCAAAGACATTTGAAGTGGGTTGAGTTTTTGTAGAGTTATACATTTTTTTTGAAACACAAAAGTGGGAAGTCTAAAAAAATTGTGGATACTCTTACTAGAAAATAACTGTTGAAAAAAATGTTGATAGATGTGGTTGGGTTCAAGGAACTCAGTACTTCATATCTAGATTATCCTAATTTTGGTGAAGCGTGGAAGGATTGTACAAAACCTGTTACACTTGATAGGACAAAGTGGTTGGCTTTCATGATCCAAGATAGTATGTTGTTCAAAGGAAGCCAATTGTGCATTCCCAAAAGTTCAATGAGAGATAATCTCATCAAGGAGAAGCATAGTGGAGGATTGGCTAGACATATTGGAAGAGATAAAAGCATAGCTTTGGTTGACAAGAATTATTATTGGCCACAATTGTAACAAGATGTGAAGAAGTTTGTATAGAGTTGTAGAGTATGTCAGATGGAGAAAAGAGTGAAGTAGAATACAAGGTTGTATTGGCCATTTCTTGTACCAGAGAAGCTGTGGGAGGATGTCAACATGGATTATGTTCTTGAATTATTGAGGACACAACATGCGTATGATTCCATTTTTGTGGTGGTTGATAGGTTTTCAAAGATGACACATTTTATTCCTTGCAAGAAGACTAGTGATGCTATTCATGTAGCAGAGTTATTTTTCAGAGAAGTGGTGAGACTACATGGTCTGCCAAAGAGTATAGTTTCAAATTGAGATACTAAATTTGTTGGATATTTCTAGCATACATTGTGAAAGAAATTGAAGATGGAGTTGAAGTTTAGTTCATTGCATCATCCAAAAAATGATGGACAAAAAAAAATTATGAATAGGAGTTTAGGAAATTTGCTGAGATGTTTGGTTGGAGACAAACCAAAAGGATGGGATCTAATTTTACCACAAGCATAATTTGCATATAATAATTTAGTCAATAGGAGTACAGGTAAATCACCATTCCAAATTGTATATGAGAGTGTTCGAAATGTAAGAGGAGTAATTAAGAGGGGAAGGGTGAATCAATTACTACAAAAATAAATCCTAGATCCCTTAGATGTTAGTACAAAATGAAAATAGATAACTGAGTATTATTGAAGCTCGGTAAACACACAGAATGCTATGACTCAATAATAACTAGATTAGCTCGGTAAAAGATTAACATGTAAACCATTAGATGTTATTTATGATTACCATTACTTTAAGTTAGTTGCAAACACATAAAGAAAATAACATGAAGACATTTGACACCAGGATTTAATGTGGAAACCCAATTTGGGAAAAACCACCAATAGCAACTAGTTACTAATTTTCACTCTTTTGAAGTGAGCCTTGTTAGGAGCCAACCTTATTAAATGTTACAAAACACACTGTTAGGTGTGACCCTATTGAAGGATTTAATCACTTTGTTAAGAGTGGCCTAGTTAGAGGTCTTGAGAACAATTCAATGCAATTGCCTCCTTATTAGAGGATTTTCAAATAGTTGTTAAGCCAAATCTGTTAGGAGATTTAGATCACTGCTACAATGGTTAGAGAGTAGCAATGAGATGACCTAATTTTTTTGCAACTAATTTGCCAATTTTGGATCTCTATTCTAGCTTGTACTTGATCCTTCCTAATTGAATATGGCTTTGTTGTACTACAAGGATACTATGCTTATCCTTCAAATTCACTTTCTCTACTCATCAATAGATCTTCAGTCACATCATCATAATTTGCACATTCTCTTGCACATTTTTTTATTCACACTTTAAATCACAACTTGGCCTTGTATTTATACCTTCCACTTTGTCAAATTGGCTCAAATACATCTTACAATAATCGATATTCATCACCTTAGTCGATTGGAATCAAATAGATAAGTCAATTAAGCTTAATACAAAAAAATGAGAAAATCCTTTGTTAGCCAACCCTGCTTGATAGAAAATAACTCTGAAATGTTTTCCTTTGTTAACCAATAAAAGCTTGGTTAACACTACAAACTTACAAAAAGCTTTTGGCAACCGAGTGAGCTTAGTTAGTACTAGTTCCATCCAACTTTCCTTCATTACTCGAGTGAGCTCTGTTAACACTTGCTCTCTCCAACTTTTCTTTCAACACCCAAGTGAACTCGATAGACACTACCTTCTAAACTAAGAAAACACAAGAACACTCAGTAGACACTGAGAACTAATTTCACTGCCTGAGTAAGCTCGACATATATTGATTGATCATGATTATGACATTTTTGTAACATCAAAAATAACACACAATTAATCAATTGTATCCAACAATCTCCCTCTTTGACATTGATAAAAACACATATCATAACATAGTGAAATTTTGGATTTGATTTGAGAACTCCCTCTATCAGTATGAGCTTTTCCTTTCACCAAATTTTGTCTACAATGGCTGTTACCAAGTTCATTTAGAACATCCTCCCTCTTTCAACATACTTCATCTTTAGAAGACTTCTCCCTCTCTAGTTTCTAACTTTATTCTGGTTCCAAAAATTTCTCAGAGATATGACACTAAACTTCTCCCTCTTTGACAACACATGCCAAAGATAATAACTATGTAAATACCAATGTACCTTAAGTGCTAATTCATCTATAATATGCCTTTGCCAATTCTACACCAATTGATTCATCTTCAATAGGTTCTGGTTGATGCATTCATTAAACTTCATTTAGTGAATTTCAGGTAGAGGAGTGACCCTTAGCTTACCTCTTAGATACAAAAATGAATCCTTAGGTGATGGCTTGGTGAATATGTCTACAATCTATTCTTTGTATTCACATATTCAAATTTGACTTATTTATCTTGCACCAATTCTCTTAAGAAGTGATATTTTATAGCAATATGCTTTTTTTTGGAATGGATTACTAGATTCTTTGATATGTTGATTACATTGGTGTTATCACAATATATGACAACCAGATCTTTGATTTCTACCTTCATTCTTCCCAATAGTTGTTTGAACCAAACAACATTAGAACAATTGACTACTGGTGCTACATATTCTACCTCTATTGTGGATTGAGAAGTAAAATTCTGCTTCTTGGTTGTCTAAGATACTAGTCTTTTACCAATAAAGAATGCTCCACCACTAATACTTTTTTTTATCATCAAGACTTCCTACCCAATCAACATTAGTAAATAATTTCAAGTTCAAATTTTCTCCAAGTTTGTACCATAAACCATAGTCTTTAGTACCTTTATGATACCTCATGATTCTCTTGATTGCCATCATTGATTTTCCTTGGGATTTGCTGAGAATCTTTCGACTATTCCAATTGCTAGAGAAATATTAGGCCTTGTGTGAAGTACATACTATAATTTTCCAATTATTGATCTCTAAGTGGTCTTATCTACTTCTTTAGAATCATCATTTTTGGAAAGCTTATGTCCAGTAGACATAGGTGTTCCAATTGGTCTTGAATCTTCCATTCCAAATTTCTTCAGTATCTCCTTGATATGCTTAGATTGAGTGATGTAGATACCACTCTTGTTCTACTATATTTGCAATCCAAAAAAGAATTTTATTTCATCAAACATGGACATCTCAAATTCTTTACTCATTTCTTCTGAGAATGCTTTGCATAAATCATCATTTCCTATAAATAGAGTATCATCAAAAAATATTTTTGCTAACACAATCTTCTTATCTAGTCCTTCCTTGATATATAGACTACTATTATTATTAGTCCTTTGAAAACCAATTTGTACCAATTAATTATGGAGTCTTTCATACCAAGCTCTGGGAGCTTGCTTGAGACCATATAAAGCTTTTTGTAGTTTGCAAACTAGGTCTCCTTTACTAGGATCTACAAAACCTTCTGGTTCTTCAATGTAGACTTCCTCATCAAGAATACATATTTAACATCTATCTAATATAATTTAAATCCTCTATGTGATACATCTACTATTAAATTTCTAACACCTTCAAGTCTTGTTACAGGAGCAAATGTCTCACCATAGTCAATACCTTCTTCTTGAGAATAACCTTTGCATACCAATCTTGCTTTGTTTCTTGATACCTTTCCATCT
The DNA here is from genome assembly GCA_028749045.1 of Cupressus sempervirens. Classification (NCBI taxonomy): domain Eukaryota; kingdom Viridiplantae; phylum Streptophyta; class Pinopsida; order Cupressales; family Cupressaceae; genus Cupressus; species Cupressus sempervirens. The sequence continues at coordinate 629,377,297 of CM053791.1, read as the reverse complement.
TCATTAAACTTATTTCTAAATACCCATTTTTTACCAATTACATATTTATCCTTGGGTCTAGGAACAAGAGTCCAAGTTTTGTTCTTTTCTATTTGTCCTATCTCTTCATTCATTGCTTCAATCCATCTTTCATATTATAGAGCATCTTTAACACTTATAGGTTTAAATTCAGCAAGTAAAAATGTACCTTTTAATCTACTTCTTGTCATTGTTCCATTTGATTTCTCTCCAGTGATCTAATCAACTGCATGATGTCTTCTAACATATCTTTCTAACACAAGCTCCTTGGTCTTTGAATGAGTTCCACCATCTTCTTCTTGAATTTTAGTTTCAATCTCAGGTCCTTGTATTTATGACTTGGGTCCATTAGGCTTGGTTTGAACTAGTTCAGTAGCCTCTAATTGTGACTCGAGTCCTTGCAACTCGGGTTAACCATCTTGGTTTTCCTTTGAACACTTGAGATATGATAGAGTCACTTCTCAAATTACCCCAACTATCTAATGTAGGAGCATCTTGGGTGTAAGAGCAATCTTGCATCACCCAAAAAATATTTTCTTTTAAGTATTTCCTATTTTAATAAGGACTAGTAGATAGGGTGGTTATTATTTTTGGGAGCTTACTATTTTTTAGTAAGTTTTTCATACGAGCTTGAAATGTTCTCATTTTCTTCATGAAGGTTCATTTTAGAATTATAGGCCTACCATAAAAATATCATTGCTCCATCTTAAGTATCAAAGAAGTTATTGTGGATTTTTGGTGGAAAATTTAGGAGAAAAATCTTTAGGCTCACTATTGGAGGCCTTAGATTACCTAGATGGAGATCCAAAAAATTGATAGAAGGGCACATGTGTGGTTTCAAGCATGTAGATAAGGAGTTGGCATTTCCAAAAAGTGGTTATAATAGCCAATTAGAGCAACGATTCAAGAGTTATGACCTTCTGAAGTTTGGCTACCCAAAATTTCTAAAATAATTTGTCAAAGATGTATTTATCTGACTCTATATGTATTGTTAGGGTCTGTTGGTCCAAGGTATTAAGTTTGAACATCTAAAACCTTCCTGGGTGGCATAAAATTGCCTATTTAAGAAAGGCCCAAACATTGTCTGGACAACTTTGGGTGGTAGTTCACAATTTAGTCTTGCAGATTATTGTAATGAAGGTGCCCATGTGGGTTAGCATATTGTACTTGTGAAATTTGTAATTTTGCGTTTGTAACGATAATAAGAACTCCATATTTTGTTCTCGCATTTGCTGTTGTTTCTTTATTCCTATTATAGGTTTATGGTATTAAGGGGGAGAACCCTTCATCATCTATAATCCCTTACAACTCAATATTATTGCAAGAAGCTACTATCTCGACTTATATATTGAAATACCTAACCCTAAGCCATTTTATATAAGTTTTTTACTAATTATAAAATTATGGTTAGAATAATTACATGTTAGCCCCCCCAAAAAATAGCCCCCGAAAAATTAATCAAACATGGTGAGTGTTCAATACTTTCCTTATTAGTCACCACAAGCTAACATATTGAAGCGGGGTTGCCTAGTTTAAACCTATGCAAAGTATGTGTGTGTTAGTTGAGTGTTTTAGTGGGTTAATAATCAACCATACTTGGAATAATAGACATGTTCATGTATTTATTGAACATTTTTTCATATGATAATTCATGGTATTGGAATTTAAAGAAGCTCAATACTCTTTTGATGTCTGGTCTTTCTTGATCTGTGTTCCCTTTCATCCTCTTTTGCTTGCTTCCATTTTTATCCTGTAGAAATTTTTTAGAAAATTGAAATGTGTATTATTAAATTAGAGATTTTGATTTTGATAAATAGAAAATCTTAGTTGTAAGATGTATTTGCATTATTGTAGGTGTTGTTTCTATTTAATTTGTCTTTGATCCTATATATATTAGTAGTCTAAAGTGGTGTTTGTTTTCTTTGTAGGATGGAAATTTATGAATGTAGCAAGGTGGTTAGTCTAATATGCTTCAACTTTGTAAAAATAATATATGTTTGTACTTGATCTCATCCATATGTGATCAATTGATGGGTAGTATACATTGAGTGCTTTTTCTATGATGTAATTCATGTTGTGGTCTTACATATAATTTTCAAGATTTTATTTCCTTGCATTTTTTGTTGACATATCAATGTTGAAATTTCCTAGAATATATAGAGTACTTTTTGGATTGACATATGTGATGACTCTTTGAATAATGTTTTCATATTATTGAATGGGCTTGTTAGGTTTTAAATAAATATTACATATTTCTAGCTCATTTCTTTCAATGTAAGTTGCTGTTGTAATAGCTTCTATATTTGTTGTCTTATGTTGTTTTATATTTGAGATGACTAAGTTTTTCTTGGAGAAAGTCATTATATGGTGTATGTAGTGAGCATTAAAGTTGTTGAAATGTTGGAATTCACTATTTATTTGAAGGAGTTTCATGTGTACCTCTTGCATGCAAAGGATGTTAGATGACATTATATCGTAGTCATTAATGATGCCATTTATGTGAGGATTTAAGCTAAGCATGTTTACTGTACATAAGAGCATGAATGGTGTGTTATGAGAATATGTAACATCATTCTCAAATTTCCATTTTGGCACTTGATTCTAGGTGGCACATTTCAACATATATTTTTTCTTTGATTTTTTTTTGATTTTAGAGGTTTTAATAGAAACAATGAGTCATCTTATTTCATTTGTGAGAGCGTTGTGAATGTTAATCCATCTTTTCTTATGCTTGTGGGACAAAAACCCATTGCCTCCATTATGAACCCTTGTGACCTGTGTATGGCTCTACCACTTGCTATTTTTATTAGGAATTATTTTTTATACAATAATTTTCTTATGTATTGATACTTTTTGGACAGGTTAGATAATGAGTAGTATCGGTACCTACTCATTGCAAATTTTATCAGTATAGAATTGTAGTAGTTTCTTGAATTGTTGTTATCTAATTGTATTATCATTGAATTTGATTGAAACTATGTTGAAATCATTATATTTTGTGCATGCTTTGAATATCCCATTCAATCCATTAACTAGACCATCTTTTGTGTTGTATTTTCTGCATATAGTTCTACAAGAATATTTGGTTTTAGATGTATTTGATGCAAGAGATAAATTATTTGTGTGTGAATATGTAATGCCCTATAATGTTTTTCATGTTCATCAATGTCATTTAGAACAATCATTTCAGCAACAACTATTGATAGCATTTCAGTATTATGAGTGTCAACACCATTCTTCTATAGAAAATGAATGACAATGTTGGGTCCAATGGTAGTGTCCATACACATTGTTGGTTTATATAGTGTAGGTCTTCATTTGTTTGCACACCTATTCATATTTTTTGAGAATATCAATGAATTTTTCATCTTTCTATCTCATTATGCGTGTTTATGAATAACACTTAACATTTTCTATCTAGAAATTGTAGGGCATCAATTTTGACATAGTTACTTTATTTTCAAAAATGATAGTGTCAAGTACTGGTTGTGCTTGATACAAGTCTCTATAGAAAATTACATAGAGGTTTCCAAAGTATGTAGTAGAAAGTTGTGTTATATCATACAATCATTTGTCAATGTAACATAGGAATGTGGCACCAACTAATGACATCTCATCTATGAGTACACATAATTGATTATAGTTCTTTGACATCGCATCTAGCATTTTGGTGTTCAATGTCAAGAACTTAGATGTGATAAAAGGTATGTGAAATGATGAATGTAATGTGAATCTGCCTTAGTTGTGTGCTTCTTTTCCTGTGTAAGTATTTATTAAGAACTTTGGTTTTTTGGGATCATTGTCAATGGACTTGTTGTAGATGCAAAGGAAATCTTGGTATATAGCTTTTGTAGTGAAAGTCTTTCCAATTCTAGCTCTACCCGTCAAGAACATATGCAATGGGTTCTTATTGTTTTTTGATTTTTTTATTACAATATCTTTTTGTTCTCTATTCAACGTTTGCCTCAATTTCTAGTATTCATTATTGTCCATGATCTATCAATGGTGGCTGATTTCAAATGTATTTTAGTTTTTGATTGATAAATTACCAAAGCCTTGATGTTGATTTCAAATGCATTATAACCTATGTCACTTTGTATATTATGTACTTTATGTTGGATGTGTTTTTGTATGTCATATCATTCAATATTCTTGTGCTTGTTGATTGTGAGGGTTTGGCTAGATGTTACCCCATGCAGGACTTGTATTATGATAAAAATTTCTGTGTTACCCCATGTAGGACTTGTGTTATGATAACATTTTCTTGATTCATGATGATTTTTGATTCATAATACATATATGCCTGTTCCCAGGATGCAAAAATAATAATTCAATGTTCTTTCATGGACTCTAAATGGTACATAGAGTAGGAGTTGTTCTCTACAATAATTTTCTGGGTCAATGTGTTTGTTGAAGTTGATAAATCATATTATACTTGATTTTGATTTTGGTATATATTTTTGACACTTTTTGGTATACTTAGAGATAAATTCTGTAAGGCATATGTTCTCAAGGCTTGGAGGGAAAATTAACTAGTAGTCTATTGAAGATTTAGAGAGGCCCCATTTTTAGACTCATCAGGTTCTTTAATTAGCTCCTCATTGCATTTGAGTATAAATGCATGATCATAATTGACTCTTGTAGCTATGAATATGTACTTTCTTGAGCTGTGATTTAGTGGTAGTGATAGAACTATGTGTGTTTCTTGTTAGGATGGCATTTGTTGTAAGTTGAGAAGTGTATATCCTAGCTTTGTTATCATCCTTATTGCATCAATATTATCTCAATGTTAGTGGTGGTCATTGTGTATTCTTTTGAATGCATACATCATTGTTTTGTCCACTTTTGTCATTTACAAGCTACAATATATTGCTATAGCATATGCATTCTATACAAATTGTGCATCGGTATTAGCTTTCCATAGTTATGGAGTTTACTTTGAAAAGATCTTTTTCCAAACTTCTAATGGCTTCCATCATAGGAAGAGTGTCAATCATTATAGAGTTGATCTTATATCTAAGATATATTCATCTTCATCAATTCTAACTTCAACTAAGAATATCTAAAAGGTGCACAATAGGTCATAGTTTTCCTTTCAAAGTTTCAAAAAGATACTTGTTTCCTTTAAAATTATTGCTTCATTCTTCTTTGATAGTGATTCAAATGTTGTCATCCATTGGAGAGGTGGAAAAGGGAAATCATATCTCCACACAATCTTTGTCAATCTTTTGCATCACTTTGTGTGGTGGTGCTTATGAATTGGATAAAGATAGGCTCTATATGTTTGGTGCTACAAGTAATGTACTTATCAATAACATTTGTGATAGATGTATTGGTATTGTTGGTGTAAATAAGTATTTACTATTTACACTTTACTTAAGTTTACTTCGGTTAATACATTTTCATATTAGTTGTCATGTAGATACCTAAGAGCTTGTATATTCATATGAGTTGTCATGTTGACAACACTGTAGTTTGCACTCCAATTGAGCACATGTTGTCTACTACATCTCTTTATGAGATACACATTTGTATTCTTGTCCTCTCATTGTTGCATGTACATTCATGCACAATGGAGGATAATTCACTCTTGGTGGACATGTTCTTAGTTGTTTCTTATCTCTTTGCATGACTCCTAGTCATCTTGATTGCCTTTATATACAAGGCACTTCTATGATGTATTCATCCAATTATCTGATTAATCCATTCTCATTTGATCATATCTTATCTCTCGTGTGCTATCTCTTGAGCTTCGAGATCTTGGTATTTCATTCTTTCCTTAGGAAAATTCTTACATGGTATCAGAGCTATACCAAATTTTTACATGGTATTAGAGCCATGGGAGTTTCATTGCATAGCCATTGGAGCTTGCTAGTGCAAATAAGATGTTGGTATCACATTCAGAAGGTCAAAAAATCCCCAAATTGACTTTTATTTCATCAAAATCAGACATTTGAGGTGAAATCTAGAGTCATTTGATTTTTGGAGGTGCAACGGTGATGATTTAGGAAAAATAATTACAGAGGTGATTTTCAAACAACAATATCTCCCTCATACGGACTCCTTTTTTCAAGCATTGTTTTTTGTTTTGGGGTAGAATTTCGTGATCTACACATTGCTACAGCTTGTTTGCAATCCTTGTTCATAGTTTTTTTGAAAATTTCAAATCCTAATTTTTACAACTTCAAAGGCTTTTTTTGGGCTCATATGGATGCATATTTAGTTGCTATTTTTTTTGAAAGTCATGATTTTTTGTCTACTTTCCAATTTTGGTATTAGTTTGGAGTAATTTTGAGATTAGTTTGGAGTAATTTTGAGTAGACATAGTACTTTCAAAATTTGGTCATTTTTTGCCTATTTTGGCACTTGTAATTAATTTAGATACTTGAGAGATCTTGTATCTTATCTTGTTGAGTTTGATATAGCTTCATATTTTTTGTTGTAACCATCAAAATCATAAATCCACTTTGATTCATTTTGACAAGTGGAAATTGTACATGCACTAAGTATAAAGTGTCAAAACCATCTATTTTGTTGGGGGGGGGCGAGGGGGGGTTCTTTGATTGAGTGATTTTGGGGGTGTGCCTTGAGTGTTTGCACTTCTTGTTCTCTTGTATTTTTTCATTTTGCATCATGGGTTCTCCTAGGTTTCCACTTTTAACTCTACATAATTATGCTACATAGAAAATTAGAGCATGGAGTAAACTAATGGAAAAAAAGTTTAATTAATTATGTTGATGGAACCATAGTTGCACCATTTGATCTTGATAAACTAAATGAATGGAATCATAACAATAAGGTTGGCTATTGGTACTTTGAGGAAGTATGTACATGAAGATCTTATCTTCCATATTGATAATTGTAAAACAATAAAGGAAGCATGGGATAAGTTTGCTAGCTTGCATGTAAAAGTAGACAAAGCTAGGGGTTTTGAAAATGATGAAAATCTCATGTCATTAGATCTAAATGAGTTTGATACAATTCAATACTATATAACCAAGGTATATGAGCTAAGGTCAATGGTTAAGGATTGTGGAATTACCATAGAGGATGAAAATTTGATCTATAATTTCACGAGGAAACTTCCTCTAGAGTATGCATCATTTGTTTCGATCTTCAACACTCATAAGTTGACCTTAGGTTCTTCCTACACCATGCATTTATTTGATTCCTTTACAATGATGTTGATGGTAGAAAAATCAAACTTGATGAGCATGGGGATTCTCAAGTAAAGTCCAAAGTATTGGTGGCTAGTAAAGGGAATCAAGGAAAAGGGTCTAACAAGAAGCAAAAATTAGGGTAACAAAATTCACAACAAGGGAAAGAACACTCAACCTCCTCACCACAAGACAACTCCAACAATAAGGGAAAAGCATCCAAGAAGGAGTTTCTTACTTGTGCATATTGTAAGAAGAATGGACATGAAGAGCATCATTGTTACAATAAAGAAATTGATGAAATCAAGAATCTTCTCAAGAAGAATCAAATAAGTCTACCTTCAAGAATTACTACTTCACCCTCTTCTTCACATTAAAATTTAGATAAATGAAAGGATCACATGGGCAAAGGTCAAGCCTTAGTAGCTACTTCAAGCCAAGATTTAGTGAGATGGCTTCTAGATTCAAGGGTTTCTCATCATATGGCATGTTCACAGTCTATGTTTTCATAATTTTATCCTTGTCATACTCCACCTATTTTGATGGGCAATCATACTTACATGAATGTGATTGGGAAAGGAACTATTGATAAGGGGGATGGATACTTCAAAGATGTGTTGTGTGTACCTCACCTAAGTCATAATCTTATTTCCATCTATTAGCTCACTCATGGAGATAGAAGAGGGACTATAGAATTTACACCTGATATAGTTTTTATCAAATACTTGGAGACTAGACAAATCATTGCTATAGGAGTGGTTGATCATGCATCTTAGCTATACTACTTCTCAGATTTTTCTCATGATGATGACAATGATTTCTCAACAGATTCTTTAGCAAATTTTGATCACACTTCTAGTGTTGATTCAAACTTTGAGGAGAACTTTGGCTACTTAAACTTAGGTGTTCTCACATATGATCAAGTTCTTAAGCCTTACATATCTTCTCCTTTTGTTGATATTCCATCTACTATTATTCCTGATCATATTTGTATTCACATTACCATAGATTCAAGTGATTCAGTGCAACATGATATTCATTATCTTCCAGACTTAGTTCCATGGGATGACTACTTGACAAACATTTCCAATTTGTCTATGGAGTCCTAAATTGTAGATTTGGGAGACACTATTGATGACATTTAGCTTCTCTTTGGTGAAGATGTTCCTTCTTTAGTTGTTGCAAGGGAGCATGCTGACCCTTATCTTCATTCTCTACTTGATCAATCTTTTGAGGTTGACATGATGATAGATCCTTTGATACAACAATTGGAGGAGGTCACTTTCTCTTCAGAGGAGACACTTGGATCTTTGATACATATTCTACATTCATCCTCAATTGAGCTTGATTTGTCTTTTTTCAATAGAGTGGCATAGTGCACATGATTTGGAGGATGCACCTTTTAGTATTGACATGGGGACACTTGAGCAGGTTTTAGAGACTTCATACATTTTGAGATTTCTTCCTATAGATGGGAGAGGCTTCATTGATACACCTTTGGTTCTATTTCTTCCTAAGGGGATGAGTGTTGTTCTACACTCATGGAGTAGTTTCTACATTGAGCCTTTTGCATCTACTAGAGGACCCATCTTGCATTATTATCTAGCTTTTGTTAGCTTAAATACATTTCCCTAAGTTGCACTTAACGGGGGGGGGGGGGGGGGGGGGGGTGGTGTAAATAAGTATTTACTATTTACACTTTACTTAAGTTTACTTAGGTTAATACATTTTCATATTAGTTATCATGTAGACACCTAGGAGTTTGCATATTCATATGAGTTGTCATGTTGACAACACTGTAGTTCACACTCCAATTCAGCACATGTTGTCTACTACATATCTTTATGAGATACACCTTTGTATTCTTTTCCTCTCATTTTTGCATGTACATTCATGCACAATGGAGGATAATCCACTCTTGGTGGGCATGTGCTTAGTTGTGCTTATCTCTTTTCATAACTCCTAGTCATCTTGATTGCCTTTATATACAAGACACTTCTATGATGTATTCATCCAATTATCTGATTAATCCATTCTCATTTGATCATATCTTGTATCTCTTGAGCTTCTAGATCTTGGCATTTCATTCTTTCCTTAGGAAAATTCTTACATGGTATCATAGCTATACCAAATTCTTAGAGGTATCCCTACCATAGATTGGTACATTTTTTTACCAAGAGTAGGAAATGATTGTGTGTATTTCATCAAATTAGGGATTTAGTTACTAAAAAGTAATCATTTGAAAGAAAGAATCATTATTTAATATCAATTTTTTCATTGCATCTATTCAATTTCTATAATATCATGCTCAAGTCATTGGATCTTTCTTTATAAGATAGATTTTGTTTCCTTTTTTGTACTTATATTGTTCTTGTTGTACTTTTGACTAATGTGTACCATGTAATTTTTTTAGTGCACTTGTCAGTGGATCCTAATTTTGTTTTGCACTAGAAAAAGTAATGAAGAAAGTCAAAGTACCTAGTTATCGTATCATTGCAAAAACATTCTTCTTAAGTTGGTGTACATAGTTTAATGATATACTTCTTATTTTTTTAAAGTCAACATACACAATATATGATTTTAGAATTCTTTTGAAGTTGGGGTTTTACTTAATATCTTTTGATTACAATTTGTTTCCTTTTAATTATCCCTTTCATTTTCTTATCCACATTGTTGAAACTACTTGTTGTACCGATATATTCATGGTCTTGAAGAAGACATCTGTTGTGTGGTATGAAAAGTACCTTTTGGATTGTAGGAGTTCCCATCCTACAATTCTTTGGTAAGATAATCTTTGAACAATATTTTCATCACATGGTTTTCCAAATAATAATGCGGGGAAATTTCTTTCCTCAGCATACTTGTCTTTGAAGATTCCAATTGGGTGGTGCTCTTGTGCATGTGCCATGTCAATTATCTTGTCTTGCATTTTATGTATAGATCTAGATTTAGTGAATTCATGTATCAAAGTTTCTAAAGGCTCATCATGTTCTTTGTCATCACTTGAATCTATTGTGTTTGCATTGATTAGAGAGGATGCTTCCTTTTCACTAATTGGATATATCATTTCATTGTTAGTGATGAAAGAGCATCTTGTGTGTAAGAGAAATCTTACATCAACCAAAAATATTTTATTTCAGTTTTTTGAATAAGGGTTGTCTTAATACATATTTTTTGTCTATTGAGGCTTGCTACTTAGTAGGTTAGTCATTTGAGCTCAAAATATCCTAATTTCAGAGGTGGATGTTCATCTTAGATATATCAGCCTACCAGTTGAGGCTCAGTGCCATATCATGAGTGTTATGGATTTATTATGGATTTTTGGTTTGTAATTTTGGTATGAAAACTTTGGGTTACCATTGAAGGCCTAAAATGCCCAGATGAGGCCCAAAAACTTGATGGATGGCGCTTGTGTGGATCCAATCCTATGGATCAGAAACCAAGGTTTCTGGAAAGTGGTTGTAATAGCCAACCAGAGAAACGGTTTTAAAGTTACAACCTTCCAAAGTTGGGCTGACCAAAATATGCAAAATAAATGTCAAAGGTGTATTTTCCTAACTCTATATTGATTTTTTAAGGTCTGGCTGTCCTAGGTATTAAGTTTGAGTGTCTAGAACCTTCCCAAGTGGTATAAAATTGCCTATTTAAGAAAATCCCAAACATTGTCTAGGACAACTTTGGGTGATAGTTCAAAACTTTGTCTTGTAGATTACTGTAATGAAGGTGCCCATGTGGGTTAGCATATTGTAATTTTTAATTCTGTAATTCCGCATTTACGATGATAATAAGAAGCCCATATTTTGTTGTTGTAAATTATTTTTATTCCTTTGTTTTTGTTATGTGTTTATGGTATTAAGGGGAGCAACCTTCATCAGTTAGCATTGATTTCAAGAGCTTCTTTTCATTCATCTTTTATTTTAACATTTTGCATTTTGTATAATAGTTTTCTTTGTCAATGTTGAGAGTGCTTGCATGACTACATTTGGCCTCACCATTCCTATTTGAAATGTAATTTTGTATACCAAGTGTCTCTTGAGGTAAAACATAATCATTTTTGTGCTAATAGTTGCATGTGGCAATGTGTTTTGTATGACGTCAATGTTTACATGAAAATTGATAATAGAACCTCCTAATTGTGATATTTTGTATCACAGTTTCTATATTTGAGAAAATACAATTCTAAGTGAAACAAGTCATTCTTCTAGCCAAGACATGATTTTCACATGTTATATTGGTTAATTAGTTTTTAATGTTTTCTAGTGTACTATATGTAGGGAGATTGAACTATTTCAATATAGATATATGTATTCAATAAATGAACTTATTCAGTGCTTCATGGTTCAATTGGGTTAGATTATAGTAGATGTTCTTTTCCTTTTCTTTCATTCTCTAATATCTTTCTTGAAACACAATACTTGAAAAATTGAGCATGTGTATTTTGGTGTATCCTGAATTATTGTTTCAAACATCTCTGTTGGAGACAATGTAGTTTTTATTTTATTTTAGCACACATTGTTATCCTACATCTCTTTTTTTTCTCTATGGATTCTACATGTACATGTTGACTTGTTGTTTTGTGTGTTTTTTCTCCCATTTGCATTTTTCATTATATTATTGGGGGAGTCTCTAATGAATCTCTTAAACTGACATAGTCTAAGTGCATGCATTCAATTTGTCTTTGTATTATTTGAGGCATCTCTAATAAATCTCTTGAGGTGATATAGTCTAAGCCCTTTCTTTCTATTAGGGTTTTCTCATTTGATATTTTCAATGTACACCTTCTCATGTTCTACATTTTATCTTTTTATATAATTTAAAATGTGTTGTGCTTTATGCTCTCTGATGAATCTCTTGAGTTTTTTGTGTCACATATGTAATTGGGGAATGACATTTTGTGACTATACTCATAGTAGTAGTTCAAAATGACCACCAAAAGGGTTTGTATCATAGAAGAAGATTGAGAATGCCTCTACATGTAGTGATTCATTGAAGTGTAGGTATTTTTTTCCTATTGTGGCTGACCAAAGACATATTTATATATTCATCTAGTTAGATAACCAATGAATGTAGAACATATCTCCCCATAGTCTAACTTCTATATTATGTATATTTTTCTTTGCAAATGGTTTCATTCTAGGAATATATTTTTGGATCATGTACTTGGTGGAGTTCATATAATTTTGTGGATGAACTTTTGTGTGAATGCAATGCTTCTAATTCACCTTATTCTTTGCATTGTAAGAATTAATCAATAGTTTCACTGATTAGCTTGAGTGATGTATATTAGTAACTCAATAGGAGTTCTAGGGAGTCAAATGAGTAGTCACCTATGTTGTACTTGAATGTTGGTACTTTGCATAGTCCTTAATTCTCTTATGTGGTGCCAATACAACAAGTTCTCTTTTGGCTTGTTGATTTATAGTGCTCTATGTCTATGATTTCTATTTCATTTTGCGTCATTGGTTGATTTAGTTTCCTAAAACATCTAGGTAACAAAAAAAGAAGTAATTATAGAATTTGAATTGTATTCTTCAACTATAATTAGAATGGAAGGACTAGTACAACCTACTCTTCTTGTTACTTGTATACTAGTACAATGTTTCTCTCCTATTTGTAGATATATCTTTCTTGTGGGAAAAGATGCACATTTTCATTATACTATTTTTAGTTGTCTTGATTTATGTACATTGTGATTTGTTTGTCTAGTTTTATATACTGTTAAGAACATATTGACATTTCCACATGCCATGAGAAATCACACTATACATTGCAATATTTTGTCACACTTATCTATGCTATTTTTTTTTGCATAATCTTGATCTAAAAAACATAAAATACAATCATGTAAAGTAGGCAAGATCTCTAAAAATACAAATATTGTAACAACAATAGTTGTCATGTTCTATCAAATTTATCTACATACTTGTGTCTTTTCCTTATTTTATCCACGAGAAAAACACATAACACAATAGTGTTTCTAAATTTGTTTAACTACAATGACATGACATTAGTGGATATATTGAAAATGGAGTGATCTACTATGATAAATATGCAATAATACACATTATGTTAGTAGATTCATAAGCATATAGTATTCCACATAGTTATGACATTATGTAATACAATAGATTTACAGTAACATGATCATGGAAAGAAAAATACACTTTGGGATAAATTTTTTTAATAAAGAAGCATTGTCGTGGACAACATAGAACTATCATATCATTAAATACTTATTAGTAAAATATTTCATGAAGATACACAACTCAAGTAGCCATTACAAAAATAGGTACTTCTATTATCTTAGGTCTACTACCATAGAGACAAAATGTGGAATATTATGGTACTATATTGACAAGAACATAACATTTCATATTGTTAGAATTACATTGAATACATGGCATTAAAATGAACATGATAATAGTATACAAAATAGGCTCTGAAATAGATTTTTTCATAGAGATACATCACCATAGAAAACATAGAGCTATTGCAATAAAAAAGTCATCGATAGAATATTCAACAAAGAAAAATGCTAATATAAAACACAAGCAATTATTAAAAAAATTGGTACTTCTCTTGTTCTTTGATAATGCCATGTTCTCTCCATGCAATTTTCTTCAAATTACCACACCAAATAGGATATGTCCACTATGCTGTCGAGCAATAGGAACAATGTTGTATGTATATGTTATTTGAATCATCAATTCCATGGTGAATTTGAATGATATTATTTTCAGTGGGACAATGAAAATAGGACAAGGTCATGACATTTAGGACTTGTACATTCTGATATGTCAATTGAAAATTGGAAAAGTCAAATGTGTCATGATTGACACCATACATGTCCATGTTTTAAGGTTTGACATCAAGATTTTTCAAGAATGAAGGAACATATTTTCATTGAGAAAATTATTTCCATCATTTTATATGTTTGAATCCATGTTGAGAACTGTAGTAGTCCATTTTTCATTAACAAGATGCATAGGGGTGAGAGCTGGTTGTATTAGTTGAAATGGGCATCAATTTATCAAATTAAAGGTATCTATATTCTAATAAATCATAACAAAATTGGGTAATCCAAACGCACTAGGAAAACCTAATTCAAAAATTAAATACTAAAATTTTGTGTCAAATTATGGAGAGCACATATTATCTATGCTAGTGGCATATATGAAATTGATATGTTCTTAAATTGAAAAATATTTTGCTAGATCTTTGCAAAAACTTTCAAGGAAGTCATTTTTTGTGTGCATCATTATTGGAAATTGTTGATTGCTACTAATAGGTATGATATGACAAAAATGATCATTAATATAGATAATTGAACATATAGTATTTATTTTTATTTGTGTTGGAGATTGTTTGACTAGATTGGTAGATCCAACTTGATTTCTAATTAATTCCAAGATACTTTCTATTTGATGTGTCTTTGAATACACACACATAATATTTGTAACTACTTTGTAGTATTTGAAGGAGATTGCAGTTATATCATAGGAAATATCAACTTCCTCTTTGGTATTAAATCTTCCTAGCCATTATTATTTTTGTTCTATAGGTTTCCATAATTGTGCAACATAACAACCCCTTAAAAATTTTCTAACACCTTGATATGACCTTTCTTTTGGATAGATCTCAGATCCATCACAAGCTAACATATGTTCTTTACATTCTTCAGCTCTTTGACTAAGTTCTTACAATGTAGACAACTTGACAAATTTGGTTTTTATTGAGCTATCATTTTGCACAATGCTTAATAATAGGAATCGTTTCAAACTCCTCTCTTGAAAAGCTAATCTAGGATTAACTCCAAGATTTTGGGCAATCTTGTAACCTACTGGAATCTGCTCAATAGAAAATAAATGTATTTGTTCATAGGGAGGCCTTTGCTGGTTTTGACCAATTTCAGATAAGATTTTGAATCTACTTGCTATCTCAAGATTAACCATAAAAAAAGAAATATATTTTTGTATTTTTCTATTTTTTAATGAATGCAATCTAACAATAAAACTATATGAATTCATAATTAAAAAAGTTTTTATAAAAGAAAATAAGGAAGGTAAGGTAACAAGAAGTTTAAGCAAATAACTTGAAAGATAAATCTCTAACGGACATAAGCTAGAAAAGCAACACATTTGTGAATTAAGCCTTTGAAAAGATCAATAGGTAACCAATGAAAATAAGAGTAGTGCTTCCTTAATTCCACTGATGCAATTGTCAATGGGAATTTAGTAATCATAAGATGTTTCACTTTTCATCAGATCACAAGGCCAAGGAAATGTGCTCATGTGAGACAAAAGCTATGCATGAATAATAAGGTGATCTCTTCTCAAACTAAGTATGTTAGGGAATTTGTAAACACAAAGCAAATGAAAAAATTAAAAGATCGCTCAATCAAAATAACACAATAAAATTATTGGTTCCATTACATTCCATGAATATACATTCACAAAATATAACACACTCTAGCAAGAATAACTACACTATGAATGTAAGCACCAATAACATATATTATTGCATCAAAATAATGACCTAGAATACATGTTACATTCCTAAATTTATAAGAAATCATCTCCTCAATTTGTGTTGAGAGTGAGAGATCTCTTTATGCAAACATATGCTTTTAAACTAATAAAACAAATCTATTTATGTAAAAACTAATTCTCTAACTAGTTCTAAGTAGGACTCCATCCTTATTTATATCATTTAATGGTTACATGAGCCTTTACATGTCTTAAAACAAATAAATCATGAGAAAATAAGAAGAATAAATCCATTAGATGATGTAGGAGTCTATGGAGGTGTTAAAATTAGAAGCTCAACCTTCACTGGATGTTTTTAGGAGTTAAACTATTGTCATAATGCATTTATGATACATGGAAAGATCTAAATTTAGAGCTAGCAGTTAACTGTCAGCGTACCTCTGACTTCTTCAAAAACTTCTAGTTCACCTTAGAAGAGGTGCACCTTAGAAGCAGTACACCTTGCACACCTAGCACACCTTGGAATATAGCATACCTCAAATGCTAGGTTCAAAAAAATGCAAAATTTTACCAAGTGTCAAAATAGAAATTCTAGCTTCTTGGTTTTGTTCCCCTTTATACCAGAGCTATGTTTGGGTATTTTCTCTTGAATTTTTCAATAATCTCTATGACTTGGGTTGCATCTAGAAAATCTAAAGCTTCATATTTATCCGTTACTTTTTTCCTATAGTTGTCCACCTCTATGCGAGTCTTTGCAAAATCTCTCAATTTCATATCTAAATCTAGCAATGCCTCTTCGGTCTTAAATGCCTGTCTAATATCCTCATCAATAGAAGATTCTTCAAAAGTCTTTCAAAACTATTCAACAACTACTTCTATAAACATTAGTTTATCTCTTGAATCATCTTCAGAAATGTCCAAGCAAGCATTACTGTAATGTCTCTCTACTCCAAAATTTGCTCTTGGGTTTGATCCTTGAGCTTATGAATATCCATGCGTGATGTTTCCATTACTTTATTTCCATTTCCAATCTTCTCTATCCAATCATCTACTTTATCTAACTCATCTACAATATATACATCCATCCATCTGATACCTTTGACACTTTATTGACTGTAACACTTGCAGGTCTTTACCCTAGATATGTACTTTATCCATTAACCCAAAATCCTAGTTCAATGTAGCAACTAGCTTATCTACATTGTTCTACATGTGGTGTAACAATTTAAGATTTCCTTGTATAATCTGTACACCTTTCTCTTCAAAACTTTCTTGCCATTGTTAACAAGCCTTCAAAAATGGATCTATTTGTATAGTCTCCTTATCACTTTTCTCAAGTGCACATTTAGAGTCACTTTGAGATTTTTAGGATCCAACAGACCAACTACTCCATTCAGATATCCCCTTAGGATTTCATTATACTTTCAAATGTTTAACAATTTAGTCTTATCCTATTCTAATTTCCTAAACACTTCTTTGATTCCTATAGTGATCATTAATTTGGCAGTATCCATAGTGGGTTTTCCAAGCATGAACTCCCTGATTTGATAATCTTTTCAGGTCAAATCCTTAATAGTTGCATGCAGAGGAGGGATAGCAACATGGGCAAACAAGTCCTAATTCTGATCACTCATGACAAAGGTCAGTGTTTGTGCATCACCTATAGGTTGCTCAGGTTCCTTGAGAGCTTCAATTAATTCACCCATTCTCTCTTCCTCAGTATAATATAGCTACCTTTTGTGTTTAACCATCACCTCTTTCCTCAACCATGTTGGAGCATATTTCATCAGAGATTTATACTTAGATGAAGATGGAACTTGTACCACTATGACTTTTCCCCTATCACTCCTCTCTAGACTCTTCTCCTTTTTTGAGAGATCCACATCAGGTATCTCTGTGTTTGTCAAGTCCATAGTCCTCACCTCTATATCTTGGGGAGTCTATTTGGGTTCCTCATATATTTTCCCTTACTCTAACACTTCATTGGTAGGTATTTTTTGTGGCTCCTCTTCTTGTTTAGCTTGCACTAGTTCTTCATTACTCAAAGGAAGAGGAGTAGCTAAACCTTTATCTAAGAAAAATAAATCTTGACTTGAAGATGGTGGAACACCTTCAGGTCCTTGTGGCTAAGGTGGAAATTGGCTCCAATCCTCTTGTGGAGGTTGATTTATTATAGTATCCCTTATCTTGTCACCTATCAACTCAGTGCCTATGGGAATGAAATAAAAATATGACATCTGAAAGACATCATCCTCTTTATCCTCTTGCTCATTAATCTATTTTTGTAATTCATCCTCAGAAGTTGTAGACTAAATAGGCTATGTCAAAAAGGATGGTGGTGTAATCGTGGAGCTTCTTATCTATTTCAGAGCCATCTTTATAGCAAGGGAGGACAAAGAGGAAGACATTAAATCTACCCAAAACCAAATATCCATTAGTCTGGAGGCAAAGTAAAATCAACTTACATAAACCCTAATTATGACAAAAAATGACCCAGAACAAAAAAATCCTAAAAAAACTATGATAAAAACATCCAAAATCTAGCAAAAACCTCTAGAAAAAAAAAATGACACACCTTGTGCACCTTGAAGGTGTGCTAGGTGTGCCTTCCTACACCAAAACTCATAATACTAAGGGTGCACACCTAGCACACCTTGTGGGGTGTGCTATGTTCACACCCTTAACTATACTTAGGGGATGTTTAGCCTCAGTAAAGGTGTACATGTGCACACCTTGGATACGTGTGCACCTATGCACCTTTATCTCATGTGAGGCTTGTGTTTAGGTTATTTTAAATGTTTTTTTGTTTAGTTAATGAGAAAGATGCACACCTTTGCCTTGGTTTACTTTTTTAACATGTGTTGTGTGTGTGTGTAGGTGATGGAGATCTAGTAGATTGGTGCACCTTGGAAGCTATAGAGGTGTGGTAGCTAGGAGCTTGGAGTAGAAAATGATAAATAAGGAAAGGGGGTGGGGTCCTAGGCTTTATAGGCCCAGGATTGAGCGCACCTCTTAGAGGTGTGCAACTACACAAGTGCATAGGTGAGCACTTCCAAGAGAAATACACTTTTCTTTAAGTGACTAGCACACTAACACACCTTGAGAGGTGCACTAGGTGCATTAGTGTGCCCCTTATAATGAAAACTTGATTTTTCTCCTTCAGAAACATGGTTTTCAGTAACTAGGTTTTTAGGAAAAGACCTAGACTTGGTAGAGACACCAAGAAAAACCCTAAAAAAAGGCTTAGGCCCTAGACTAGGGATCTAAAAAGATAAAAATTAAAGTAGGGGGTCCCCATTTCTAAGAGAAATGGGATGTATGTTGTGAAACCACAAAATTTTCTTCCTATTTGATTTCATTACAATTGATATGTGAGTGTTGTGTGTGGACTATAGGGTTGACTGCAAGGTCTATGGTTGACATAGAAAAAGTTTGTGTATCCAATACTCCCTCTCATTGATATACTAGCAACATCATATCCAAAGGACACTTCTTTTGTTGTGTCAAATATTCCAATCCATTTTTGTCTATGCATCTTGGGGAATTTCATCTCCTCTGAATATCAACTAGTTGCTTTCTTTCAAACACCCCTATGTTTCTTCTCCATTGCTTATGTTGTTTTTCTATATCAGAATTGCAATTTTGTTAACACATGTTGCAATCCACACATACACACATTATGTCACAAATGAATAGTCCTCACAAACAATAATTTCAACTCCACTTATTAAAAAAACCATATGTGAATCAAGAAAATAACATGAAACAAACACTCACTATTATATTCTTCATAATGATCAAGTCCCAAATAGGCTATCAAAACCACACAACTCTAAAGTCCAGGAATCCTAAAAGTATACTAACTCAAAGGTTCCAATCACAAAATAGACATCTACTTCCCAGAGGCACACAATGACTTGTAGGAACCTACTATGCAAGCGGGAAAGTGTCATCGCATTTATCTCATACAAGTTACCTTGGCAGTTAGCTAAACTCCACGGGTCCATACAGATCTCATGCAACCACTAGTATCCTTTCATACTGACAAGGCATACTATGGAATGCAAGGTCGCAACCATGCGTTCTCTCTACTCCCATCCTAGCCTATACAAGCACTCAAGGCATGGGCGAGAACCAAAACTCTTATCTTTTTAGGTTCATTCAGTTAGTATTAAGTGTGAATGTTATCACTTATTAAACCAACTTACAATGAGTTATCTTGGCAGCCTCTTAGGGCCCCGGCCCCCATTGCAAGCCACTTCCCGACACTACATGCAGATATCCTACCCTAATGCTCATGGTATCATAATCATAAAGAAAGTCCAC
Source organism: Cupressus sempervirens (assembly GCA_028749045.1). NCBI lineage: Eukaryota > Viridiplantae > Streptophyta > Pinopsida > Cupressales > Cupressaceae > Cupressus > Cupressus sempervirens. Next base: position 629,357,310 of record CM053791.1, on the reverse strand, counting down.
AAAATCATCAAATATCCATAATAAGAATCAACAAATATCCATGATTAAATCATCAAATATGCATAAAAGCATCAAATCTCCATGAGCAATATCCATAGAAAATCATGACTACAACAGCTCTCTATTGGCAACTAAAGTATCACTAATAATCAAAGTATCCATTGGTTTTCAACAACCAAAATATATCTCAAAATAAATCACCATATCCATTGGTTCTCAACAAGCAATCAAGAATATCTCAAAGTCATACTGATCGAAGACTCCAAAATGGTTAAGTCATACATGTCACAACATGACATCATCAAGAATAAATTCACATATTAGTCCCATCATGGCAACTAGAATATGTCCAAGGATAACTGATCAATGACCAAAAATAATGGTTAAGTCAAGTATCTCAAACATAAGATTTTCAACTATAACAATCAGTATTCACAACCAATACATAGAGCATTCCATCACATAATCATGGTTGGGTTTATAAAGATCGAGAAATAAAACATCATCATGACATCACAATCGCATAACCCCCAAGCCTCTGGTAGACGTCCTATATTGGTCAACGCTAGTCAACCCAAAATCCCAAAACATTAACATAAGGAATACACAATGTAGACACATGTTTTGGTTCGCTAAGTTTCAAATTTAAATTCAAATGCCAAGTCTCAGTTCATGGTTCCAAGTTTAAAGGGACACATTGTACGTTTTTTTTTTTCTTTTCTTTTCTTCATGTGCTATTTTTGGAAGGTTAAAAAGTTATCTCTAAACTTTAATCTCCGATTATAACATAAAAAGAACGTTTCCACCAACTTTAAATTTCCACATACTTTATACATTTTATAATCTTAACTATTAATTTAATTCTTAACAGTTAAAGTTATAAAATTACAGAACTATTCATTATTATAAAAGATGAATTCATAAATCTTTTGTCAACAATTTTAAATCCTTTAATAACATATATATATATATTACATATATACATATATATATATATATTACATATATACATATATATATATATATTACATATATACATATATATATATATATATATATATATATATATATATATATATATATATATATATATATATATATATATGTATATATATATATATATATATATATATATATATATTCATATTTAAATATATACATACATACATATATAATATATAATATTATTTTTCCATTTTATAAAAAACGAATATTAATTTCAAAATTTATTATCAAATTTTAAAACGAAATCGAAATTATACCTACCGTCGGCCATCACCGAAGTGACCCTGACCGTGGCACGCACGGTTCTGCGATCACAGGCCTGCAGTGGCAGTGGGTATGTAGTACCTGCTGACATCACAGTACCTGCGACAGCAGGCACTCCATGCCCAGTAAAGCGCGTGGGGTACAGTCCATCCCACTGCGCATTCATATACATGTTCCTCCCCAATGCGATTTTAAATAATTTTTTTGTATCAACTTCCTCATGCGATATTAACATGAATCTCTACTTTGATTCGATAATCGATTCACCAATTAAATACATATATATATATGTATATATATATATGTATATATATATATGTATATATATATATGTATATATATATATATATGTATATATATATATATATATATATATACAAATTTGTATCACAGTATTTGTGTAAATAATGTATGCAGATTTTAAAAATCATATATACACAATATATTTTAATTCTCAGAATTTTCCTATAACCTTTTAACCCCCAAATTTATCCAATAATCTAATGGATTTTTGGTCATGAGTTTAAACCCTAGCCCTGTTATCTTATCAGATCTATGCATATAAAATTCTCAAATTACCTTATTTGCCTATATTGAGAATGTATGCAATAGAAACATGAAATTTCTCAGAAGACATAAGGAAGACACGAAGAAGAAAGGGAATGCGTGATGCGAAAATAGCACAAGTAAAATCACAAGAATCTACCCGGATTCTGATGCTAATTCGCTCTTCCTCAGAAAACCCGCAGTTCAAGCTCCCTTCTTCAGAGTTCTCGAATCCTCCAATGCTTCAATTGTTCACCACGCTATCCACGCTACCCACACTCTCCACGCTATATCCCAGCTTCTAAGGAATGCCCGAATATAAAGAGCTCTCAGGATAACCCTAGAATGCTTCTAGAACCAGCTGGAAGAAATTGCCAACTAAGCATGGACCTATTTCCAACCTTTTTGATAAGCCCTAGGGTTGTAGACACCATGTGCTCAATTGATGCACTAACCCCCGTGTTGTTGACACGTGAAAAATGGGGAACTGCATTAATTTCCAAGCAAGTTTATAATTCCAATTATTTTTAACTAATTTCCATTTATAACTCCCATTTTAATTTTTATAACTTTTATTATTATTATTGTCTATTAATTTATTGGTATTTTATAATTATTATTTATTTTAATTCTCAAATTTTCTTTTATTTCTCAATTAATTTCACCTTAATTATAATCAAAATATCAAAAATCATGATATTTAATTTCCTCAAATAATTAATTTATTAATTAAATCTATTTGTTAAGACTTAATTAATAGAAAATTCACCATAGACCTTCATAACAAAATATGAAAATCCATCATAGGACAATTCACACAAAATCAGTCTAAAAGATTAAAAATCACGAAATATGTCATCCGACACATTCAGTGGGTGCTCAACTCTGATACTTGTCCCAACTCACTAGGACAAATGGTTTTAGGGTTTGGGATTTGGACTTGAGAATTTATCTCCCCTCTCTTATCAATTAGATAGTATAATAGGGTACGCTCATCCTGACAATTCAGGGAAGTCGATACCCGGTACCTGCAACTTGCAGAAAAGCCATGCATGTACATGCTATGTATGTATATATATATATATATATATATATATATATATGTATGTATGTATGTATGTATGTATGTATGTATGTATGTATGTATGTATGTATGTATGTATGTATGTATGTATGTATGTATGTATGTATGTATGTATGTATGTATGTATGTATGTATGTATGTATGTATGTATATATATATATATATATATATATATATAAGCTAAATAGACAATGGCAGGAAGTGGTGCATCGTGTAGATCCCGACTAAGCAGGTGACTATGACTCCCTTCCTTAACCACATCAGAAATGCCATACAATAAGAAAACACACACACCATACACATGCAAGTATGGGGTAAGTATCCATAATAAAACTCATGAAATAATAACCATCTAACTAATCATCAACAATAACTAAAAATAATATAATGATCATCATACATACATGAAATGTAAAGTCTAAATGATCTCATCATATAATAACTGAATCCATAACATAATTTCTGATAGTGTCAAAACAATACCACTAATCCATCTACATAGTACTAGTCCATCAAAGTCTGATAATAATAGCAATAATATATCTAGAGAAGATGTGAATGAGGGTAGGCACTACAAATGGTGCTTTATGGTCTTGGCTGCTAGGGCTCATGTATCAATGTAGAAGTTTTGTGTTGGCATGTATTATAATCCATTCAATTAATTTTTTTGGATATGATACCACATTGATTTATTATGAATACAAGTATGCCCTCTTCAATAGTAGCCCAAAATGGTGTTAGGTGAGAAAACAATGTCTTGCATGTTGGATTGAAAATGGTGGCCAATTCTTCTATGGTGTGATTTCCAAGAGGGAAATGGTTTATGATATCTTGTCAATGAAATATGATACGATCTTCCCTATATTGCCACACTAGATGTTTTAGATAAACCAATTATTTGTTTGTCACAAATGGGGATAGAACACAAATTTGATTAGTGTTTTGTAGTAGATGAATGTCTCTCCATCCATTGTATCTAAATAATAGAACATGGTTATCATAGAAAATATTTCCAATATTTTTATTTGACATTCATTTAGAAGTTCTAGAATTTTTTCAAGGATAAAATATTTTTCACTTTCAGAAAGATTATTTCTTTCATGATCTAATGTATCAAATGCATTAAGAGAATCCATTCTTGTGCAATGTGGAGAAATAAGACCTGTTTGCAACAAGCAACATTTCTTAATTTCTCAAGCATTAATGAATAGGAAGATATAGCTTAAATTTCGTGTCATTCTTTCATAAACATGTTTTTTTATGGTAATAGTAATAAAATATAATTAATATAAATGATCTAATACATACACAATACAAGTATACAATAAATGATGAAGATGTTGTAGAGGAAGGATGTGCATAATATATATAATAAATGTTTACTTTCTACCTGTATATTTCTCAAATGACAATGCATTCTACTCATACAAAGCTCTATGACCATAATAGTTTTAAGCATGAATAGCATTGCATGTTGGGTAGGAAATACATAATTTAACAATGCACTCTCTGATAGCACCCAGTCTATCATTCAATGCAAAAAAATCACTCTTTAGGTTTTGAAGTTATGTTCTAATTTTTAAACATATGTCACAATATCTTTGATCTCTCTTGCTAAATATTTCACCTCTATTGTTCAAGGAATTCATCTTACTATATGGGTGTTTGTAACATTGTCACTATAGTGTAAGAAATAAGGTGCAATGCCACTTTGTAATGTTGAGACAACTACATTCCTTGTCATCTAGATAGAGATAGCTTTAGCGGTGATAATAGGAGTTTCTAAGCTTGATTCAATCACCTTTAGACAATCAAAAAGGCTTACTACAATATTGTCACCACAGTACAACAACTCATAGAGTGCACTACTATGCATAAAAAAATGAGTTGCATTTCTTGTCAAATGCACATTGTCTTCTTTAGAGGCAATAATAGGATATTCCAAGGCATTGTCCTTTCTCTTTTCCTAGTTGTCAAATATTTATTTCCAACTAGTGTAGACCTTGAGATTGATGTTCTTTAATGTAATTTGAGCATTTTGAACTCTTGGAGAATAACTTTGGTTCTCTGTGTCATGCCCATCACATAGTGCACAATTAATAAGACTTTGCGATGACAAGTAACTATTGACCATGTCATTCAATAAACCTTGTTGTGAAAGAATCTATACGAGGTGTTCTAGAGAATTAGACACTGGATTTCAATTATCATTCAATAATGTGTTACTGGTTTGACCTTGTGTGAAATTTTAAGCCAAATAAGTATTAGCAATGGAAATGGAATTTTTGTTGGATAATATTTCAAGCAATGTATCACAAGTTAACTCTACTATTGTTGAGGATTTACAATTAAGGTCACCTAAAATATCAAAGCATGATTTGGAACAAGAACTTGTGCAACTAACATCTCATTTTTTTTTATCATTATTGAAGATGGATTTGCATTTTCCATGATTTTATTTTGTACTTTCAATGTGTCATTATGTAAATACAAGTTCACTCTAATGCCTTTCATTGAAACTGCTACATTGTTATATGCCACTATGATGTCCTCTACTATATCATATGTTCCAATCTAATGATGATGTTTTGTTCTAGGGTCCTTTATTTCTACACCAAATATACCCCATGGTTATTTTTCACTCCTTTATATGGAATTTTTGTTCCAAGTTTCCTTTTATGCTTGAAGTTTGTTATTGGTTATTGATATTTATTACCATCTCTAGCACAATCTTCAAAGATCAATTTACCTTGTAAAATTGTTCATTGTAATTTTAGAAACTATAGTTAAAATAAATAACCCTATAAGGGCATATTCAATGAAGGGTTGGTATAATTAGCATAAAAAATACCTATCTCAAAGTTCACTATAGTAATTATAGTATCCTAGGATTACAAAGAATGAAATTTAACTAAAGGTAGAAAAGAAAATTTCTTTCATATTCTTTATTCATATATGGATTCAATAGTCATATATTACTTGTAAATATTTTTTCAGTCATAGGATAAAAGGGCCCCAATAGAGCACATAGTCTTTACACTAGCTTTCATACCTTGTATGTACATACAACAATAGGAAAAGGACAATCCAATAATCAAACTAGGAAATATTGTATTGTAACCAATAGATATAATATACCAATTTATATTCATGAGGAAAATAGTCAATATAGAGCCTCAAAAAAAAATGAAAGAGTCATATAAATAATGAGGAGCTTGCAGTTGAAGGAGTTGGACTAGTCAGATTTGCTTCACTTGAGAGAGGTTGTGCAGATGGGTGATTTTTTTCACATGGAAATCTAGTTCCCTAGGATAGATGCATGTATAGATATATGAATGCATTGTACACATTTGACACTCTTATTGCAAGACATTCACCCAAGTGAGCAACCTGTGCATTTAATGCAATTACCATAACAAGATAACATTCATTCATAAAAACCTTTTGTAAAGAACTATAAACTCATGATGTAACATACATTGTTCAAGTGTCTCATTGGTAAATAAGCCACCAACAAGAGTTGTATGTTGATTTTCTCTATATGCATAGATTGCTTCATAATATCCATCTAGTGGTACAAAGTACTCTTATACATAAATATTTTCTATTTTCTCAAGAACTCTTTATTTTTTTATGAATTCCATACAATTCGACAAGAATTGTGAAAGAATATTAGCATAAAATATTGTTCCCATAGAATTTTTCAAAAAGCCTTTACCAATCACCATCCTCATAGATCATTTGACACATGAACAACCAAATAAGAAAACATGTCACATTTTGGTTGACTCAATTGGCCCTATAATAGGAAAGTCCCAATGCGACCTTGGAATTCATATCCATTCATTCATTTTGACATTGTACTAACTATTGTACAGTAAAGATCAATAGGAAATATTTGGACATGTCAACAGGCTATCAAAATATACTTTCAATAAGTAACTCACAAAACTTTCCAATTGTTAGATCCTACAATCTTTGATTTTAAAATTCCTAAGATGAGAAAATACATGTAGTTCATGTTATTAGAAAAATGGAGAATATGTAGAGAAAAGAGATTTAGAATATATACCCACATAATGAAGGAATCTACGGTAACAACATGTAGAGTGTACAACTCATTTAAACCACATTTTAGGCTTCTCGTTGAGAACATGGATTCAAATTAAATTCATCAAAAATTTCCCTTCAAATTCATATATGTTTAACAAAAAGGTAAAATAATATTAAATGTCATAGCTAAGAGACAAGCTTTGTAATTTCTAAGATTAAAACTCATATTATACTTATCAGGGCTAGATAAGCATGAATGCTTTATGGTTATTTCATCGCCATGATGGGAGTTTTTAAATGGGTGTTACACAATTTTTTTGCCAGAAGATAGTTGACAAAAATAATAGTGTTTTTGTCATTATTTATTGAAATTTAAATTACTATCATCATTTCACTTTATATTCTTAAGTCATTATTAAGTATTATATGGTTACTCTATTTTTCCTTTGTAGTTAGTTAGACTGCAAAACAAAAATTCTCTGTTATTTATTTAAAATGCACATTGTCAAATATAGTATAGATCAACCAAATGAAATTTATTAGAAGAACTAATTATATCTACTTGGTGTTGGATCGATCATAGGTTTACATAAGTATGAGATGTGTTTTTCTCCAAAGTAGGGTAGTTTAACAATCTATTTAACATTTATTTTGGCATATAAAGTCTAATCTCATACAAGTTCTATAGATGTGTGATTCTTACTCAAAGTAAAACTTGATGATATTATTGAATTATGCTTTAATTTATATTTATCTAATTATTTATCTCAATGAAAAGTTTTCCTTGATGTGCCTACTTTTACATTACAAAGAAAATCCATCCTCAACAATTTATTGACTCTCTCAATTATATTATTGTTCGTGTAACTTCTCTTCACATTCTTAGTTAAATTTCTTGGTTTCCATGCTTCCCAAACCCCCTCTAGCTATTCTATGATTTTAGAAAGCTTCTTTTGCAATCCTATTTTCTATACTTCCTCATCCTGAAGATAGATCACCAAGTATGATACAAGACACTAATACAAACACAACAAACACAATATTTTCCATCTCTTCTTACTCACATGTACCATGAAAATACAAGTTCACAATAGACTAAATTGTTTATGCCATTATAAAAAATATTTAAGGCATTGATAGATACATGTACGAATGTATACATTAAAATAACATGACTTTCTTACATCTTGATAATTTTTTTTATAGATTAAAATAAAAGGTATCCAAAAATCAAGATGTTTGTGTTTATCCCACTTTATAGTCTCAAAAATATCACATGTCACCCTCATCTATTCTTTCTTCTTAAAATCAATGTAGTCATGCTTGTTATCAACATGATTGTATGTTAAAATAATATTCAAGAATACACTATAGCAAAAAATTGATAAATAAATCATATAATGTGAATGACCAAAGTAAGCCAATAGGATTCAACATTAAAGATATAGTAAAATTGTCACCACAATTAAGCCAGCCTAAAGCATCCCTCGATTGAAGAAAACTACTTCAGAATCATAAAATAAAATGTAAAAGGATGACTTTTATGCCTTGATGATGGTGGGTTTAGTAGAGAGGAACAAAAAAATATAGTTAACATGCTACACATTTAGATCCATAAAAGATTAAAAGAAAATGTATTATTGCCAACACGTGATGAAAATTGGTCAATGCATGCTAAAAGCACAGATCTATATCACCATTTAGGATACCAAAACCTATTTTGGTCAAATCTCATTTCTCTATCAAAAATCATTTTTTTTTCAAAAACTAAAAATGCCCTTTTATATATCTCAAACTCAACATCATGATTATATAAATTTCTAAGTATTTTGATTAGTTATATATGTTATAATTTCAAAATATTATAAGTCGATATTTCAACATTTCAAAAGATGTTCACTCAAAAAAGGAAAAAAAAATAGTAAATCATATTAAAAAAAAGTAAAAATTATATTTATTTGTAGAGGAGAGAGTACTCTTCATGAATATGTAATTGTTTTCAAGAAGGTGTAGATTTGATAGGGAAGTTTTGACGAGAGGAAAAAACTATTGGATTCTGATAAGGTCAAAGTTGAGTACTTAAAACAAAGAAAATATACATAAAAAATTATTATTTATTTTTTTGTTCCCTAGCTATACATGTCATCTATAAGATATTTTCAAATCAGAGCAAAAAAAGATGATTTGCATATAGTTGTTTGATGGAAACTACACCCTATATTTTTTATAGTTAAAAAAGGACTTCAAAATTTTTTTAAAAAAAGAATAAATTCTTACTCAAAAAAATTATAAAAATTATAGGCATAAGATTCATCCAATTCTACATTTTCATCAATTTACATCATCTTCAAATTCTAAACACAAATATGATTGTTTTTGTCATTAATGTTGAAGTATAACATTCTAATATCCTATTTCTTTATAAAAGGTGACATAGGTTTGTGCTTTTACTGAGGGATTAGGAGTATATAAAACATAGAATAAATTGAGGGAGCAACAGATGTATTTTTTTAAGCTACATGATCCACAACATGGTTGAACTAGGTAAAAAAATGACTAAAAGAACACAACCTATAGTTAATCATACTACTTTAGTAAAAAAATCATTAGTCAAATTGGTAATTGAGAGTCCCCAACATATAATTTGAAAATGTCATCTAGAGAATGGCTCTTGTCAGTGCTATAGCTATAAGGAGCTAGTAAAGGTAACTCTTAGGGTCACATATTGCAATATGGAGATCTTGAATATTTTGGTAACCTAAGGAAATGCAATAGAAAGAAATTTACAATAGGCATAGCCTACACTATCAAAAAACTCATATTGAATTGTGTACAAACAAAATATAAAATAAAATGAAAATATTGTTGATCTCAACAATACAAATGAGTTAAACAAGTTAATAGGTCTAGAAAACAATGAGCAAGGGTCAAAGACTAGAGTAGCACATTAAAGAGATGTGGTTCTATAAGCTAACTTAATCATCCAAAATAATAAACTTAATCTAATATTTATTTTAGCTAGAAAGTTTGGTAAGTAATGTATAATTGATCAAAATGTGACTTTGTTAGAAATCTTCAATGGGCGTTAAAAGATGTAACCATCTTTGATCATGACAATATTTTAATTTCTAAGGACTTTACATGTTTTTTGATAGTTTTTGAATCCCATTAAAACTACCATTATAGAAAAACAAAAAGACAACTACATTGAAAACCCAATAGCCAATTTATTTTTTGAACCATTTTTACTATTTCAAGAATAATGATCTTTTAAATATAAACATAATTCATAGCTAAGGAGGAAAACATTTTCCAAAAAATATAATGCAAAGATTACTTCCCTCTGTCTACAAAACCAACCTGAGTAATACTCTAGTTCAAATCAACGATTCAATAACAAATCCTTCAAGTAGAGTCTTCCTTAAAGCCCTAGTCCCTAGAAATTTTTGCAGCAACAATAGATAAGGATATAATCTAGATTGGAATATCCTAGACCCATAGAAAGAGCTCTAGAAAAAGAGACAACAAAACCCGAATTTTGGTTCTCCTTCAAACCTACAAACTCATCATGGTATCCAAAGATAAGAGACAAAGGATCCAAAGAAGTAGAAGAAATGGTGGGTCATCCTTTGGGAAACATTGATCAAGGCTCAATTTTGTTGGATACCAATGGAGAAAAGGGAGACAAAGAAGAAGGATTTTTGATGAAAGAAAAGTATGGACCAAGATTGAGCAATAATACAATAAAAGTGAAAAGTCTATGGGAAGTATAAATGATAGGGTTGAGGAGATGGAAATTGTTTTGAGGTAGGTGAAGGAGCCTAGGTTGAGGGGAACTTATTTAATGGACTCAAACAAGTAGGAAAGGTATAGGCTACATAAAGAGAATACTAAGGTTTATACTAAGAGCATTCAAAAGTAGTTAACACTTTAACAAACTTATCAAAAATTTCTCTACCTCTACAGTCTATAGGGATCCTAGAATAAAGTATGGAAATCTAAAAATCTTCTCCACAAAGCCCATCAAATCTAAATTCCCCTACATGTGAAATAGTAAGTACTTTGTCCATTTAATTGAGGATCTCTGGGAAACTAAAAGAATAACTAGAGACTCTACAAAGTTATATGTGTAAGACTACTAAAAAACATAGTTCCAAATGAAAGTAGAATTGGTAACTCGAAGAAAGTCCAATTCAAAGCCTCTTAAAAAAATAGAGGTAACACAATTTTTCTCCCCTCTAAAAAATGCAAAAGGAGCTAGATTTGGAGGAGATGAAAGGGGTTCTATGATGGAAGGAAAAAAGTGTAGTGATGAAGATATTATAGGGAAAAAGAGAAGTGATGAGAATGAAACAAAGTAATTACAATATCTTGAACACAAGTATTAAACAAAAATAACCTTCTTTTGTTCAAAATCAATTTGAAACATGACTCAACCAATGCAAATAAATGAAGATAGTAAATTAAGAAGAGGTGTATGGATTAAGAGGTTTATAGAGGAAAGGAACATTGGAAAACCTCAATGAAGTTTTGTAGGGTTAATACGTATGAAAATCCAATAAAAAAAAAAATGTTGCAGGCCTAAACACATACCCGATCTAGTAAACAAAAGAACTATTTGAAAAAAATAAATTAATAATATATTATGAAAGAAAAAGAACAAAGACAATTTTGATATACCTTGTAATAATGTAGTAAAATCTTAAATCCTTGAGAGTAGATTTAATTAAAAAACCATGAGTCAATACTATAAATAGATCATGGAACTCTAGAGGAATCAATCATCTATGCAAAGATATTATATTGCATAGGACAAAGGTTGACCTTGAGAATAATGTCTTGCCACAAATTTATTAAATATCCCATAGTATCTAGGATAAATGATTCTAATGCAAAAAGATAACAAGTGAGGACACAAGGAAGAAAAGGTAGTGGGAGAAGACAATAGGAGAGGACAGAATGGTGACAACCTTCATGTCCTTTGCAATACTTCTATATGGTTGGAAGAATCTTATTTCTTTTTTTTTTCTTTAGAAATTAAATGCACACAGTCTTAATATATAAATTCTTCGTAAATGGAATCCCTAAAATTTGAAAAAATAAATGGTTAATTTTATCTAAACCAGAAGACAAAATGCACACACATGGTTGTAGCAACCATTGACAAATCACATTAGAGAAAAATACTTTCTCTTAAATTCTGAAAAATCTCTAAGAAATTAGAAGTCTATAGTTGGAAAAAGGTGATCAAAATAAAGTATTATGACTGGACAATTAATTGAGCCACTTGCTTTTCAAGAGTCAATAGTTTCGTGCCATGATGTGAACTAATAATAAGTTAAATTTTTAGTAGAATATTTAACATTCTATAACTTAAACATAGTAAAAAAGTTAAAAATTAAATACAAGAAATCAAATATCATTTATAATGTATTTGAATATTTAGAAAAAAGTAGTTAAGACTTGAATTGATTAGTTGAATATATAATTGTTGAAGTACAATTATATATTGTGAAAAAAAATTCCTTTAAATTGAACAAATGATCCAATAATTAATTTACACACTCTAATTTTACATCTTCTAAATTTCTAAACAACTTTTGGAGATATCTGAAATTAATAAATATTAACATGTTTTGAAAAGTAAACTAAAATAAATGAATTCCTTCTATCCTAAACCTTTTAAAATTATTTAGATTTTGTGACAATTTGAATATGTATATTTTAATAAAGATTAATATTTATTCTAAATAAAAATATTTTCAATTTGATTAAAATAACAAACTTAAAATCCATGTATATAGTTCCATAGAACGAACTCATAATAATAAATTGGATTTTGTGAAACTCTTCCTAAAATGTTATGATTGAAAGATTTTACGCAAAAAAATTATAAATTAAAAATAAATAAATAAATAAAATACTTCATTTTTTTCGCCAAAACTAATGGTGCATACTTTTAATAACAAGAGCTTTGTGAGAGCTTGATTCCCTACCTTGGCTCGGGTGAAGAGGTAAAAGAATGCTAAAGACAATTTTATATAACATTAAATTAATAGTTAAAAGAGAAGGCACAAATATATGGTTTACATCATATTTTGTAGTACTATAAATACATATGAATGTAATATAAAATGGTGGTCATATTCTCAAATAATTTTTATTATATAAAGATTATTTAAATAATCTAATTTTTAGTATTTATTTTAGTTATAAATTAACATTAAAGATTGATATCAATATTTTTTTAAATTTAAATAAAATATATATACATTTTTGGTCATAATAGATATATATTAAAAATATATATTATATGAAGTTCATTGCCTCAATAGAGGACACAACATCTAGCCTATTAAGACCCCCCGAAACCACACCCTTGAAATATCTGCCCATGCACAATACATAAATTTTGAAGCATACTATCAACAGGTTCACAACACTACAAACAACAACCTAACACATAGGTAATAACATACATATCATGCTTTTTTATATTTTCTTCTCTTTGTATGAAAATAGAGAGTCATATCAAATGAAAGCATCTTTTCCTTCCTTCTCTTCTTGTGTTTAACAATGTGCCAACTCTCTTCCATCCTCGCTACTACTATATGCCAAACCATGGAGCCATCCTAAGTTTGCTCCTCAATAGAATCCTCCTAGGTTTTCTTACATCCAAAGTGTCCCTTTTGATGGGGAAGAAATCTTCCTTCTACCTCCATATCATCCATTTCCCATGTCCCAACTGGAGTTTGTTTCTCTTTTCCAATTGGAGTAGTAACCCCATCATTCTTCTTTGCCTCCCCCAAACCAACTAACACATCCCTAATCTCATTGGATTTTGTGAGTTGTTCAACTGACTCCTTAGGAGACTTCTGGTTTTTATCTCTAGAGATTGCTTATTCGAAACTCATTTGTTGCTCCGCCTTCTTCTCTACTAAATAGTGATTTGCTACAACATCCTTCCACCATTTCGTTGGCTTCCAAAATCTCCCCTTATCACACTTAGCTACAATATGTCCACTGTGAAAAAATCTTGCATCTAAAGGGAATCCCTTTATAATCCATTGGTTGGCTTCAACTTCCCTTTCAAATTTTAATCACAATCTCTACTGGGATCTCCTCTATACTATCCATTTCCACAAGGATTTGAGCATAGGGAGAATGGAGTAGGTTTGATGATCCCTTATCAATCATTAGAAATTTCCCTAAAGTATCACCTATAGCTTCAAGACAAGAATCAAACTAAAAATGTAAGGGTAGGTTAGGCAACCTCACCCAAACAAGAAATTTCTTAAAGACTTCCTTTGCTAGATTGAAATCTAGATACCATAGTTTTAACATTAGAGGAATTATTTTTTCCCAACACCATTTATAATCAAATAGGAGCCTATTTTTATCTTGTACAAGTTCAAAAACAACAATAAAAAATAATTTGGTTGTAGGGTAGATTTTCACATAACCTTCTAGAATTGGCTTCCAAAACTTTGAGATCCATTTGTAAAGATTTATCAAGCTTGGCCAATACCCTTTTAATCGACCAATCAAACCAAGCTTAATGAAAATACCCATATTATGAATGAAATTGTCCTCCAACTCTACCGCCAACACAAAAGAGAAAGCCTTCTATGAAGTGTTATGTCTCTAACTATTTTTCCAATAATTGAAGGATTTGAGCAAACACAGAAATCAAATCCAAAAGCCCTCGAATACCTACATGCAAAAAACCTGTCACAGAGAAGAAAAAGACAAGAAGAAGCAAAAGGTTTTCTTTGAAAACACGAAAATTATATATTCATATGTAGAAAAGATAATGAAATACAAAGAGATCAATCCTTAAAAGAGGAGATCAAAACCAAAGAGAGTAACCTAATAAGTTACTAAAGGTAACCTAAAGGTGAAAGCTATTTAATAATTACTAATTAATTATTAAATAGAGAAAGTTGAAAAATGCATAAAGTGAAATCTTAAGAAGGGAGAAAAGGTAATTTAATAAATGAAATTAAATTAACCTTTTTCTCTAATACCCCCCCTTAAGATGAGCAACAATGCAAAAAGAGTAAGGAAACTACAATGCTGAAAGAAAACTTGGGTCCCAACAACAAGGCCTAATGAGGTACCCAATCACAACAAAATTATTTGTGAAATGAAGAAATAGAGAAAATCTAGTGGGAAAAAATCTACTCCAAAAATAGATAGCTAAAAAATCTAGCAAAGGACTAAAGAAGCCTCCAACTAGAGGAATGTCCCAGAAAATAGGAACGAAATGATCATGAAGAACATCACTAAAGCATGTAGAAGCTACAAAGCTCTGTCAAAAGATGACTATTGATATGAAGAACCTCCATTGAAATAAAACCAGACTAGGTAGAGAAGACTGTAATCTACATTGAATCAGAAGACAAACAACTAAACTCAAAAAAAATAGATGGTATAAAACACCAAAGCCTGAAGAGCTGATTAATTGAACCAAGGAAGCATAAGAAACAATAGTAGAATCCCCCTAATGCAAATAGGGTGAGGTGATAGGAAATTGAGAAAGTGGGCCAAAAAGAATTGCATGTCAAGGAACCACGATCAAGATGCACAAAAAGGTACAGAAATGTATATTGAGGTGATCAATCATAGACACGTCATGAGGCTAATGCCATGGAAGGGACACTCACTTGGACAAAGGAAGATGGAAAAAAAAGAAAAAACATCAACCCCCTATGACACTTTATCAAAATAGTGCATGTACAATAAGGCACAAGATATAATGAATCCAAAGAATACAGTGATATGTAGGAGTGTCCTTAGATGACACTACTCAAATCAGAAGGCAAAATAAGGCAAACAACTGAAACAAAAAATATAGATGCAATATGGAACTTTATCTTAGTGCATTTGCAAGAATGCATACAAATGATGTCTACAAAGATCAAAAAAGGCATAAGACTGATACAAAAGATAGTACAAGTCATGACAAATCATCTAAAGCAACAAAATCGATCCCTAGACCTAAAACAACTAGGATATCCACTAGAATGCAAAAAAAAAAAAAGAATTAATAAAATATTCCTAGAGTAGAATCTAGAACAACAACTAGCATCACTGTAAAGAGCACAGAAAAAACTTTCCAATGATATAAAGAAGTCCCAAATCAGAGATCGGATGCTCAAGATATGTCTCCTAGAGTGCAAAATAGAACATCCAACTTTGACTGCCAAAACAAGCAATCAAACTGCATCAAAACCCAAAAAAGCCTATGTCAATGTCTTTATCTTAGAACCAGCTTGTTGATGCATTTTTTGGATTGAAAAAATATGTCCATATACTCAAGTTACGAAAAAAAACCTACAGGGCCCCTAAAATGCAAGAAAAAATATTATTTTTAATAAAAAGTAACAAAAAAAAAAAAAAAAACATATCCACCACCACACCACTGGCAAAGAAATAGCTTGATGGTGGGTGGGCAGAGGGCTACCATGGGGTGGGGCTATGGTGGGGCCGTTGGTGATGCCACTACGGGCCAGTGGGCAGTCCGCTAGCAGTAACAGCCAGCGATGGCTGCCAGTGGTGACCACAACAGTAACTACTAGCGATTTTCTAATCATCGTGCTTAAAACTATGTAAAAATCTATTTTTTTGTGATTTTTTAAAATTCTACCTTGGATTGCATGTAGAGGCCGTATGACCTTGCCAGGCAATATTTTTTCCTCTCGGATCAACGTTGTCCAAAATAAACAAACTTTATATGGAAATGAGGGTTTTGACACCTTCTAAATCCATCCATGACATCTATTTGGCCTCAAGTAGCTCCAAAAATTAGTAACCCCCTATTTTCTCAGAAAAAATTGAAAAAACACCAAATCTAATCTGCCAAACCCTCATTCTTTCTTTTCTCCAAATATTGAATAAGCTACAATAGATCTAGCTTTGATACCATGACAGATTTGAGCAAATATGCAAATCAAATCCACAAGCCCTTGAATACCTGTATGCATAAAACCTATCACAGAGAAGAAAAAGACAAGAAGAAGCAAAGGGTTTGCTCTAAAAACATGAAAACTATATATTCAGATGTAGAAAGGATAATGAAATACAAAGAGATCAATCCTTATAAAAGGAGATCGAAATCAAAAAAGGGTAACCTAATAAGTTACTAAAGGTAACCTAAAGGTGAAAGATATTTAATAATTAATAATTAATAATTAATTATTAAATAAAGAAAGCTAAAAAACACATAAAACAAAATCTTAAGAAGGGAGAAAAGGTAATTGAATAAATGAAATGAAATTAATCTTTTTCTCTAACACCCCCTCTTAAGATGAACAACAATGCAGTTACAAACAATGCAAAAAGAGAAAGGAAACTACAATGCTGAAAGCAAACTTGGATCCCAAAAACAAGGCCTGATGAGGTATCCAATCATAACAAAAATCTCTATGAAATGGAGAAATAGAGAAAACCCAGTGGGAAAAACTCTACTCCAAAAAGAGATAGCTAAAAAATCTAGTGAAGGACTAAAGAAGCCTCCAACTAGAGGAATGTCCCAAAAAATAGGAACAAAGTGATCATGAAGAACATCACTGAAGCATGTAGAAGTTTCAAAGCTCTATCAAAAGATGACTATTGATCTGAAGAACTTCCACTGAAATAGAACTTGACCAAGTAGAGAAGACTATAATTTGCATCAAATCAGGAGACAAACAATTGAACTCAAAAAAAATAGATGGTATAAAACACCAAAGCTTGAAGAGCTAATCAATTGAACTAAGGAAGCATGAGAAACAATAGTAGAATCCCCCCTAATGCAAATAGGGTGAGGTGAAAAGTGACTGAGAAAGTGGGCCAAAAGGAACTGCAAGTCAAGAAACCACGATCAAGAAGCACAAAAGAGTACATAAGTGTGTACTGAGGTGATCAATCTCAGACATGTCATGAGGCTAATGTCAGGAAAGGGAAACTCACTTAGACAAAGGAAGATGGAAAATAAAGGCAAAACATCAACCCCCCATGGCACTTTATTGGAGTAGTGCGTGTACAATAAGGCACAAGATATAATGAATCCCAAGAATACAGTAATCTCTATGAGTGTCCTTAGATGACACTACTTGAATCAGAAGGAAAAACAATGAAAATAGTTGAAACAAAAAATACAGATGCAATATGGCACTTTATCTCAGTGTGTTTACAAGAATGCATACAAATGGTGTCTATAAAGATTAGAAAAGGCATAATACTGATACAAAAGATAGTACAAGTCATGATGAATCATCTGAAGCAACAAAATTGATCCCCAGATCTAAAACAACCAAGATATCCACCAAAATGAAAAAAAGTAGAAGACTAAATGGAATGTTCCAGAAGTAGAATTTGGAACAACAATAAGCATCATTGGAAAGAGTGTAGAAACAACTTTCCAATGGTATAAAGAAGTCCCAAATTAGAGACCAAATGCTCAAGATATGCCTCCTAGAGCGCAAAATAGAACATTTGGTAGTGACTACCAAAATAGGCAACCAAACTATATCAAAACCCAAAATCACCTAAACCAATGTCTCTATCTTGGAACTAGATTTTTAGTGCATTTTTTGGATCGAAAAAATACATCCATATGCTCAAGTTACGAAAAAAAACCTACAAGGCCCCTATAATGCACAAAAAAATATATTTTTTTAAATAAAAAATAAAAAATCAACACCCCACCATTGCACCACTGGTAGATTGGAGGCTGGGTAGTGGGTGGGTGGATGGCTACTATGGGGTTGTGGCAGGGTTGCGTACAGAGCTGATGTGGATCGTTGGATTGACTGCCAAAGGTGACCGCAACGGTAACTGCTAGCAGTTCCATTGTGATTTTCTAACCACTATGCTTAAAACCATGTAAAAATATATATTTTGCAATTTTTTTTAAAATTCTACCTCGAATTGCATGCAAAGTTCATATAGCCTTGCTAGGAAAAAAAAATTTAGACTCTCAGATCAACGTTGTCCAAAACAGACAAACTTTATATGGAAATGGGCATTTTGATGCCTTCTAAATCCATCTGTGACATCTGTTTGGCCTCAAGCAGCTCCAAAAATTAATAACCCCTTATTTTTTTAGAAAATACACCAAAAAAATACCAGACCTGATATGCCAAACCCTTGTTCTTTCTTTTCTCCAAATATCGAACAAGCTACAATAGATCTGGTTTTGATACCATGAAGGATTTGAGCAAATATGCAAATCAAATCCACAAGCCCTCAAATACTTGCATGCAAAAAACCTATCACGGAGAATAAAAAGACAAGAAGAAGTAAAGGGTTTGCTCTAAAAACACGAAAATTGTATATTCAGATGTAGAAAAGATAATGAAATACAAAGAGATCAATCCTTATAAAAGGAGATAGAAACTTGAAAGTGGTAACCTAATAAGTTACTAAAGGTAACCTAAAGGTGAAATCTATTTAATAATTGCTAATTAATTATTAAATAGAGAAAGCTTAAAAATGCATAAAGTGAAATCTTAAGAAGGGAGAAAGAGTAATTTAATAAATGAAATTGAATTAACCTTTTTCTCTAACAATTACCAATTCTTGCCTCACACTACCCAAGCCCACACCCCATTCACTATTCTGTGTGCTCATTTCCTTCAGCTTTGGATCTATTGAATGAGCCAAATCATTTGCACAAGTTGTTGCACAAGATGGGCAACCTTCTTCAAACCCATAGAAATCTGGCCACTTCATCCTTCACTAAAGATGCTCGGGGTCCAAAGCTACCATAGGTGTGTTGCATAAGATTTTGGCACTACCATCTTCCATTTTCAAACCTCTAATGTCTTGACTTTCCTTTGGTATAAAAATATTAGTATTTGTAGAAATTGGAGAAACCCTAGCTTGCATGAGTCTTCCACAACCGAGTTCCATCTCATTTTTTGATAAATTAAATAGATTATTTTACATAATATGACTAATAATTAAAGTAAGAAGGAAAGAAGAAATGTGTTTGTGTGTGTGTGTGTGTGTGTAAGAACAATCCATTCTAGACCCATTCCTCCTTTCAACAATCCCATTTTGTGGAGGGGTCCTAGGTGTAGAAGTTTTTCTTTTGATTCCTCTACATTGCAAAATTTTTTGAACTCATTTGATGTAAACTCTCCACCTCTATCAAATCTCAAATATTTCAATCTTTTAGTAGTTTCCTTTTTAACTCTTGCTAGATACAATTTATATCAACATATTTCAAGGACCGATTTTGGGTAGAAAATTCACAAGGTAGAAATAAGGTCCAAGAAAATGAGGAGCACCAAAGTTTTTTTGAATTTGAAGGGCTTTGCTAATAGTTAGAGTTTTCATGGAGGAGGATAACATGGTGGGGAAAAGACAGAGGAGGGAACCAGAGGATGGAGCCCAAAAGTAGTAGAGGCATTCCAAAGTATGGAACATTCTAAAAAAAGGGGAAATCATGAATTTCATTGAAAGACTCCATGGTTGGAAACCATCTATTACTAGGAGTATGGTAAAGATTTGGAATGAGGGAATAGTTAAAATTGATGGGGTGGACTTCACGGTGATAGAGTATGTCATATTCGCTATTACTGACATTCCCATCATGGGAAAGAAATTCTACAGAGATAAGAAAATCTCAGGTCAAGCGGTGGTGGAATTCACAAAGGATCAAGAGGAAAAAAAGGTGTTTGTTAAGAAAGGAACGCATTATCTTCTGAGCTCATCAAGCCATTATGGAGGTTCATGCTATGGGTCATCATCAAATATATCTCCCTCGATACCAAATTTGACCACCTTTGCACCCACCAATTTGTGTTACTTAACCACTTTAGGTATGGGATGAAAATTTCTATTCTCTTCTACCTATACTCTTCTATGAAAGAGAACATTAATGATTATCAAGAGAAGCATACTAGGAATCTGGTGCTTCATGAGGGGCTTTTACTATTAATCTCTAAATTATTTAAGCCTAGAGCAATGGGGAAACAAATTAAGTAGAGGAAGGAGGGAAAGAAGGGTAGAGGGGACTCTAAAGAATTGGAAGCAGACTACTTTCCTTTTGATACTAAGGATAGCCTTTAGATGCATATGGACTCAGAGGGGGATGACTCCTCTCATTGAGGCTTTGGCAAAAAAATCATCAAAATAGAAAGGAAGGAGAAACAAGATCTTCCCAAATGGTCCTTGACACCTCCTCAGACAGGGACTATAATGAAAGTGGAAAAGGAGAGGAGGATCTTAGAGAAGGGGAAGGCATGGAGAGGAAGAGGGGTAAAAGAAACATCATCATCAAAATTTTGACTAACAAAGAGGATGAAGTCACAACATCCTAGAGCTAGAAAAGGAAACTCTCAAGGAGGATTAAAATGGGCTAGAGAAGGAGGGGATGGAAGGGGACCTCAATCAGAGTGATAGGGAAGAGTAGGAGCAGGGCTTTGAGGAATTTGGCACCAACAAATATAGATGCTCAATCATGGGGAAGGATAGGAATATGGTGTGGTAGAATTTTGACAAAATTTTTGTTGGAATGGGTATCAATCATGAGTTGATTATAACTCTAGTCAAAGAGAATGAGGAGGGTAAAATAAAAATGGAAGAGTCGATTGACCCTTCCCTCATGATTTTTAGTGACACCACAAAGGAAAATCTAGATATGGATGTCCTCAATAATGCCAAAAATAGTGTGGTGGACAACTTCTACACCACCAAGTGGATTTTTCATGAAATCTAAGAGCTCAAATAAAATGTGAGTAGCCTAGAAAGGGAGAACTATAGCTTGAAGAACAGGATAATGAAGGAGGAAAAGAGCATAGACAATACAGTGGAGGAGGTCAAGAATAGGGTCCAAATGATGGAGAGCTCAATGTTGATTATAGTGGAACAAAGCTACAATATTCTTAAAGAGGCCAATGAGAATATTAAGCTATTCATTAACAATATAGAGCAAAGAATTAGTAAGGATGACGACCCTAGCCCCCATAGCACAAAGGATAGGACCCCTGATGATAGCTCGAGGAAGTACAATAGATCTAACATGAGGAAGAAGGACACCTTGGAACCTAACTGAGAACTATTAGACATGAAGGAGGTGGATGGTAGATTGATGGAGCTAGAAATAAGTGTAGAAAAAATGTTGAGAGATATCTCCTGAGCACCCTAGCTTTTTTTGGCTAGTCCTAGTTTTTTGTCTTCACTCCTTGGCCTTTTACTAGTTTTATATTTTAGTTTCAGGGAGTTGTTTTAGCTATTTTCTTTTGATACTTTAAGCATTCTTCTTTTCTTGTTCTATGTATTGTAAGGGTTTCAAGGCCTAGTTAAATCTTGTTTTCCTTAATAAAAAACATTTGAAAATCATCAGACTTTTCAAATGTTGATTATAGTGGAACAAAGCTATAATATTCTTAAAGAGGCCAATGAGAATATTAAGCTATTCATTAACAATATAGAGCAAAAAATTAGTAAGGATGACGACCTTGGCCCCCATAGCACAAAGGATAGGACCCCTGATGATAGCTCGAGGAAGTGCAATAGATCTAACATGAGGAAGAAGGACACCTTGGAACCTAACAGGGAACTATTAGATGTGAAGGAGGTGGATGGTAGATTGATGGAGCTAGAAATAAGTGTAGCAAAAATGTTGAGAGATATCTCCTAAGCACCCTAGCTTTTTTTGGCTAGTCCTAGTTTTTTGTCTTCACTCCTTGGCCTTTTACTAGTTTTATATTTTAGTTTCAGGGAGTTGTTTTAGCTATTTTCTTTTAGTTTCTTTTGATACTTTAAGCGTTATTCTTTGATTTTTCTATGTATTTTAAGGGTTTCAAGGCCTAGTTAAATCTTGTTTTCCTTAATAAAAAACATTTGAAAATCATCAGACTTTTCTTTTGAAAACATTACTCTCATCACTCTCGAGTAATCATCAGCATATAGGATAATGTACTTATCATGTTTGTAGCTTTGCACATCAATTGGTCCACATAAATTGGTATGAACTAATTCCATAATTTCTTTTGAAGTATGATTCATCATTTTAAAACTAGACTTTGTCATCTTGCCTAGCTAACATTGTTTGCAAATCAAATTATCAAGTTTCTTCATTTCTGGCTCTTTTCATTTTACTGATACTAACCAAAATGTCAAAATTTACTTGACATAACCTTTTGTGCTATAGCCACACATCATCAAATTGTATAACAAGTAGCATCATTCATGTCAAGATAAGATAGATTATCTCTAGTCTAATCCCCACTTCCAATTAGTTTTCCATCAGTGCCATAGATCTTAGCCTTCCTGCCATCAAATTCAACTTTGCATCCTAAACTATTCAATTGTGACACCCTCAAGATATTATAGTTAAGTCCTTCCACATAGTAAGCATTGTCACACATGATCTTGTCTATCAATCTTATTGATCCTTTTCCTTTTATTACAAAATCTAACACTATTTCCATTATAATACTCAAGGGTAATGAAGTTACTTTTGTCTCCAGTCATGTGATGTGAACATCCACTATTAATGATCCATTTATCACTTTTGTTCACACAAGATATCAATGTAGTTTCTTCATCTTCATCAAAATCATCTTTCATGGAAATATAGACAACTTCATCATTATGATCATTAGATTCATTGTTGGATTGTTCATCAGCAATTTGACAAGCCTTCTTTCCCTTGTCCTTATGGCCTTTGTTACTATCATCTTTTTTGCCTCTAAATTTGTCTTCATTCTTTCTCTTCTTAGGACATCTTTCTGCAATATGACCAACCTCATTGCTATTAAAACATATGATGGGTAACGTAACTTTGCATTTTCCTTTGCCTCTATGAAATCTCCTAGCCAACAATACTTCCAATTCTTCTAGCTCTTCATCATTAGTATTACTATCACTAGCAACATGTTTGACCTTTTTATTTTTCTTAACTTTAGGTCTTTTCGTGTTAGCTTAGCTTACAAAGAAGATTAAACATTCTCAAATTTGAAAGTTCAAAAGTAGTGAGTCTACGTAATAGTCCTTCAAGAGTCAGATTACTACCAGGAGTACAACTCAGTTCTTGTATAGAAGAGACTCTAATACCATAAATAGGCAATAGGGTTCTTAATACTTTGTTAATCATAGTCTCATCTTCAATCTATCCATTAGATCCTCAAATTGAATTAACAACATCTTTGATTCTTCTACAGTACTAGACTATAGTCTCCCCTTCTTGCACTTTCATATCATCAAATTTTCCTCTAAGACTTTCAGCTTTGGTTCTCAATATATTCTTGTCTCCTCCATAGATCTTCTATAGGACATCCCACATCTTCTTAGTAGAATCACATTCTTTGATGTCATCAAACTTTGAATAGCTTAGGGAAGATGTAATCTCCAACATTACTTGATTGTGTTCTTTCTTCTATTTGAGTTTCTCAACAGAGAGGGCTCCAACTACTGCAACATGTTTAGTGGTGATAGTTTACTATGCATAATCTCCAAGTCCTCCTTGATGTAGCTTTATCAAACTTTTCAATAAAAGAAATTTTTCCTTGTTTAGCTTGGGAACCTTCTTTTTGCATTTGATCTTTAGCTTTAAGTACCTTCAAACTTCTTCACAAGAACTTGATGCTTTGATACCAATTGTTGGAATACTTTAGAATAACTAAGAGGGGGCGACAGGGGGTGAATTAGTTATCCAAGGTCCAAATGTACTAATAAAACTTTTTAGTTCTTCAACTTATGCATGCATTGATCATTCAATATCTTAAAACTTTTGCATATTGCTATCCTAGGTCAAAATAACTTTGCAGAAATGTAAACATGAAATACCACAAAATTAGTCACATATTTTGGCACAAGAATTTTATGTGGAAACCCAATTTGGGAAAAACCATCAATAACATGCTACCAATTTTCACTCTTTTGAAGTGAGCCCTATAAGTAGCTAACTCTATTAAAATTTACAATATATACTATTAAATGTGACCATGGTCAAAGAATTTCAATCACCTTGTTAGGAGTGAGCCTTGTTAGAGGAATTTAGAACATTCCATTAGAATACCACCCTATTAAAGGATTTATTAATGACTATTAGGTCAACCTTAGTCCAAAGGATATATCCAGACTGATATAGTTGTTAGAAAGTAACAACAATACTTGATGTGATAATTAGACAACTCGCTTGTAGATTATAGATCTCACATTTAGTTCTCCATTTTTCTTGGCATTCAATCCCCTTTATCTCTGACAACTTGTTCACCCTTCAAGAATTATTTCTTACTATGCCAACTGTAGACTCTTTCATTTGGCCACAATATGAAACAACACCCTAGAATTCTTTTCTTTCTCAGGTTTGCACTCTTGAAAAATTTCTTCTATCCTATTATCTCCTTTTATAGAGAATTTAAATCTTTTTTTTTCTTAATCACAATTGTCCATTTTAGGGTTAGGTCAAATTCATTGAATCTACCCATCTTTCCATTTTATTCCCTTGTAGAAACTTCCTCTAAAATCCTCTTTGAATTCATCTCAAAATTATTTATCTTGAATTTTGTGCCACTAGCTCATCATAGTTATCTCCCACACACTTCACGCAATTTAAGAAATCAACTTTGGTAGCACAAATTTGTCAAATCTTTAATCAAACTTATTTTACTATCACTAGGCAATAACATGATGTTTGCTTGAAAAACACTTTCTAATGCTTGATCAACACTAGGTTTCTCAACATACACTAAGTTTCACTTAGCTGCTACTACCATCTTCTGACACTCGGCACATTCTTTTCTTGGCTTTTACTAAACTTACTCAACTTCCATTGTTTGCTCGATCAGGCTTGGCAGAAACATTTCTTTTCTTGGCCTCCTTCTTGTCTTTACTCAAGTATTCTTCCATTATAGGCTTAAGTAGATAAACAATACACTATATCATCAAAGCCTTTCTTGGTCTTAGTGATTCTTTTATACAACATATAACTCAACCTTTCTCTAGGTTAGCCTATTATTCTTTCTATGCAAATCCTCTTCATCAATCAATCAAATGATAGTATTCAGACCAAAGTAAGCAATTGTCTCATCGATGAGTAATAGGTTTGACATCAATGACAAAATAATTATTGTTCCATGATATGTTTCATCAACCTTCTTCATCTCAATATGTTGATCTTAGATTGGTTTTGACAAGTGAGTATCAACACACTTAAGTTATTTACTTAGTTCATGCCAAACTAGTAGTACATGTCGAGTACAACATGTAAATATTAGACCATACTGAGTCATAGTGAGTGTTGAGCCATTCATGTGCCGAGTCACTCAAATGTCGAGTAGATAGACCATGTTGAGTGATTTAGGAGATGAGTAAATAGTGGATGCTAAGCAATACAGGTGTTGAGTCAAAATAGAAAGATTAGTACATGCCAAGCATCAGAGACTTCATATGCTAAGTAACACAGTTTTGACATATTTGTTTGTAATGGCACAAACAACTATGTAAACCATTTTGAGCTAACTTAAGTTTAAATTTTGATATTTTGGAGATAAGGACAAATCTCTAGTTGGATTCCCTATGCAATTACATGCAACCAATCAAAAATGGGAAGGTTTAAGTGGCAAAATGGATGAATATCTGTTGTAGATTCATACCTAACCCTAAGTCACTAAATCTTCTTAAGGAGGACAAAACCCTAAACTCTTCATATGAGTATGTAAGGAATTGAAGAAGAGAAGAGTATAGTTTACATGCGCAAAAAAAGTATTCATAGTGACTTAGAATTTATGAAGTGAAATTGAATTGCAAAATCAATTAGAGAAGAATGGAGGATAGAGAAAAGGATACAACATAAAGACATCTGATTGAGAAGGATCAAGAAGACATTGTTTAGAGGTGATCTGTTATCAAGAAAACAAGTGCTAACTACTGGATTAATGCTGAGATATTCCAATAGGTGATTTGAGTCAAAATATCTTAACAAAGTAGTCCTAACAAGCTATATGAAATCCTTTAATAGGATGCTTACTTAGTTGTAAGTTAAAGTCCTCTAACAAGGAACACTTCTAATAGGGTGTTGAAATCCTCTAACAAGGTGAGACTTAACAGTCTTTGTAAGCCTTTAATAGGGTAGACCATGTTTCATGATGAAAACATTGTAACCTTCATTAGATACACTTTATTGTTGTAGTAGTGAAGATTTGTGGGTGTCATCCCCACCCCAATTTTACCTTCTCACTTGGAGGGTTTTTGGGTAATCACATCTGGTGTTATGTGTGTGAATGCTTACATGTTTACATGATTTAGATATATATGCTTTACACGTTAGATTAGTTTACTCATTGAATGCATGAGATGGATGTATGGTGAAAGTTTTATGGATTAAAGTTTAAGCTATTGATTCACCACTCCCCCCCCCCCACCCTTAGAAGTCTACCTTTCCTATTTTAATTCCAACACAACAATCTTCTTTTCAACAACTTGACTACAATTCAATTTCCTAATTTACCCAAAATCTTGGAGATCCATCCATTTTCCTCTACAAAATTTTCTATATCCATTTATGGTAGCTTAAATCTTTCATAAATTACAACTTCACTGATCCTTCTCATTATCTCAATTCTATCTCTACACAACAGTGCAAACATTTTAAATTCAAAGGAAAACCCTTATTCAACAATCACACAAACATAAAATAAAAAATCCATGGTAAAGTTAGGCCATCTGAGTTTGAATCTCATAAAAATTGTGTTTAGGTATATTGTAGTAAATACAAGATAATTTATGAAATCTTTCCTACTCCTCCCATTCCTAATATCAAGATTTTATTCATGGCATGGGATATCCACAACTTAACTTTGATATGAAAGTTTGAGCCAAATGTCACCTTGTTATCTCTACATGCACCTTCCAATATCTATGTTGTGTTCTAGTTGGTTATTTCTATTACTTTGAGATTAAAAAAAATTGAATCTTTCTATTCTAATCACTCATTTTAGGGAGTGGATAGAGTTGGTGATAAAGTGGAACAATGAAGTAGTTAAATGATCAAAACCATATCTTCTAACATGAATCTATGTAATCTTCCTCCAATTTTTTTAAAACCAAGATATTGAGACTCAAAAGCACCAGCACACTTAATGTTTGGAATGAAGGTGGGGAGAAGATTCTTGACTTATCCATTGTTGTTTGAAATGAAGGTGTAAGGAAGTTTCTAAAAATTAATTAGCATGCAAGTAATGAAAAAAATTAGTTCCTTGCCTATCTATAGACATGGACTGGTAATAAAAAATTTAATTGATAACCTCCACTAGATTTTTTTGACATTTCATGAAAAGCATGGGTTAGGTCTCATTTGTTCCATGAAATGGGATGAAAAATCAAGGTATAAAATCAAGTTAGGACTATACTATTTTGAAGTGTATTGGGTTTTTTATGTTTAAAAAAGAAATGTCCAAATCCATAACATATGTCTTTATTTTATAGAGATTTTTGAAAATAAATTCCATAAATCATAATATTTCTTGTATTTGAGGATAGTATTCCTTTGAAGAGAGAATGAGAGCTATTTTAAAAGATTATGTTCACAAATATAGAACTATTGTAGGCCTTTTAGTCTATCCCTTTTGATTTTTTGGTGTGATGGCTTTTATTGTAATTTTGTCAAGTTGATTGTCTAGGAAGCTCCTAGGTGGCTCTCTTCTCATCAAGCTTCCTAAGTCTCCCACTTTGTGTCTTTTCTAAGTTTCCATTTCTCCACTTCCCCTTATACCTCCATGCAAGATCCTTGTCATTTTAATGCATTAATGTGTTAGGTGATCTAGGTATGGATGGGATGTTGTTTGAGCATCTGCCTAATGAGAAGGGAGTCTTACTTGTTTCCATGATTATATTTCTACCTCAAAAGGCATGTTCCCTTCAGATTTTGAATCATTCAGCTAGCTATCTACTTTGGTAAACTTCATTGAGTAAGAACCCAAAGAACAGAATCATGAGAGTATTTATAGATGTACACTCACTCTTTTTATGATGAAATGACCAAGAAAAGTGAAATCTAGAGCTACGAAAGTTTCAAATCAAAGTTCCAAGGTCAGAATTTATTTCTATGTAGAGAAACAGGGCTGCATGTTTTCAACTACTCATTTGTTGGAAATATACATTTTCTATTCTGTTCCTAAATGCTAAGAAAAGCCCATGCTCCATTCAAAGATTTTATGCATTAAAGTGGGAACTAGGTACAATGTTGAAAAGAAATAAATTGAGCCTTTTTTATACATCACTAAGATGGTGAATCCAAGGCAAGGATTTTAGTCCAAGGATACACAAGGTAACTAGCCAAATCAAAGGAAAATGCTTCAGAGTGGTTCTTCCTCTAGAAAGAAATGGTCTCAATGGTGTTATTTAGTACTTTGGAAATGTTCAAGGTTACTTCTCTAAAAGACTAGAAAAATAAAGAACTATGCAAGTATAACATGAGGATATTCTATAGAGATGCCAAAAAGATGCTTCTAGTGAAGTTAGTCACAAATGTGCACCCCTGACATAAAGGAAACCAAGTGTTCATGTGCTCGATGCAGAGAACAGTGCAATAAAATACCCATGGGGTCAAAGAAGTATTTCCTCACATTACAATCCTGAATCAAAGAGAAGGCAAGCTTGTAGAAAGATGGGTCTACGCTTTCTCCTCTGCATATAAAGAATTATCATGTAAGCCCTTATTCTAGATTCTAAACCAAATAGGGGCATTCCCATTCAATTGAAATCAATTGGTTTAGTAAATGGCTATTATCACTACAGTATGACTTTAAGTGAGTGATATGGTTTTCAGACTTGTGAATCTTTATATGGGTAGAAGTAAATTTTTTTAAATGCTTGTTAACTATCAAATTGATTATGAATCCTACCATTATGACCATTAGTTGTGTTTAATTTCATTCATGTGGTGCCAACATTCATATTTTTGCATCTATTTGATTGGATATATCTCAAACTTGCTTCCTCATTTTTTTAATAACTATTTATCAAGAAATTTTCCCCTTTATGAAATCATAAGAAAATGGGAATCAAAGTAGCAAGATAAGATTGACTAATTGGCTTGGAAAGTGGACAGAAAAACTTCACAGATACTTCATTCAAATTTGACAACTTGGGCGATCTCCATAGAAGACTTAATTCTCAGCCTATTCAGCCAATAACCTAGAAGCTAAATGAAAGTGGATTGGTTGAAGCTACTAGGTTCCCCATGGCTATGCAAGCACTAGAGCTAGTGAGAGAATGTATCGAGAGATATGATCTAGAGACAAAGAAAATCTTACTACCTAATCTGTCCATCCTTCTCTTGATAAATAAATCCCTAATGCAATTCGTATTTGGCATACCAATGAAGGAAGAATATTGTGACATTAACATCTCATCCTTTACATTGATGTTCAATGAAAAGAAGACTTTGAGAAGAGAGGATATGCAAAGAACCTAGTTCTAGATACCTTATTCCAAAAAAAGTAAAATATTGAGGACTCTTTTTGGAACTAATTTGAAAAAAATAGATTGTGGACATCTTGGCACTGTTGGTGAGATTGAAAGGAATAGCGGAAATCTTATATTTCTTTGAACACCACTTCTTCTTGGTGCATGCCATATGTGCTAACAAACTACAGATTGACTAGGTTGAGATCATATGTGAAGAGCTTTCTTCTTGGCTAGGTTCAACTAAGGCATTTAGACAATCCTATATGTCTTTGTACTTGATATATGCCTTATCCACACATCACCTTTGGATGGGTCTTCCCAATATCAAAGACTATGATGAGAATACAAGGGTGTATGAGTTCTAGCCCCACCTTTAGCCATAGAGGAGCTTTGAAGAGTATGTGAAAGTTAATGATACCTTCATGATGAGACTGTGTTGGGAATTGCAAGGCTACCCTGAGTGAATATTTTCACTTAAATATATTTCAGCTATAGGCCATTTTTAATGCTCTTTCATCCAATTCCTGACCTTCTCCTACTTGAGGATTGGTGTATTTGATGGGTTTCCCAAAAGGATCCCTAGGTATCCCTCAAACAAGGTTATTCTTCTCAAGTTATGTCGACAAATATTAGAAGTAAATAGCTTATATTTTAATGTAAAAAAAATACAAAGGATTTCCTTCCCAACAGTGGTTGGACCTTACTCATATGCTTCTAGATCTGATGCCCAAAATTTAGTTAAAAGTTTTGAAAGAAAAATTCAACTGGTTCATTATGAAGTGTTTAGGCCTTAGTATGACCTAGTTAACTTCATGAGAGATCATCTAAAGCTAGGATGTGCTCATAGACATGTTCTAGACATTGAAGACTACTAGGCTAGATGCTATGATGAATATCAAAATAGGGAGAGGTATTGGTCTAGGATAATAATCGATGAAATTAAAGTTTATAATGACTCTTTTGATGTTTTTGATCTTGCAAATGATGGCTCCTACATGCATCCCTCATACTACAAGAAAATTAAAAAAATTCCATTGTGTCAACTTCACTTGAAGGTCCTATTATTCACATAATGGAGTTCTTAATGCATGGGATCATCAAAAGGATGAATAAATGGGTGCAATAGACTAGAGAAAGAAAGAAAAGTATGGGAAGTACAGGTTCTACTGGTGGAGTAATTTATATAACTACTTAGTCAACTGCAACTACCTCCACCACTAGTGCTACCTCAACATCAATGGGTCTAGCCCAATCCATTGGTGGAGGTAGAGATCAACCTCCAAAAAAGAATATCCAAATTATGCCAACTTGTGGAGGAGGAACTCTGCCAGACATAGGAAAGGTTGGGGATAAGGAAAAGAACAAAGAGAAAGAGCAAGAGAAATCAATGGCCAAGCATTCCTTTCCTATACAAGTCATCAACCTTGATCGTGAAAGCAATCCAATGGATGCTTAGGAACAAGATGCATCTCAGTAGGGTGATAATTTGGCCCTCTTAGTTACTAAGGTTTCTAATTTCCCCACTGCTACTCAAAGAAAGGAAACATCCCTAGTGGTAAGGAAAATCTTCAATCCTACTACCCTTCAGTCACCAATCAATGTCATTTCAAATGAGTCATGGTTGGAAGAGACTATTGATAGGAAGAAGCAAACATATGAGGAAGATTTTGCATCTGAAGACCTCACCAGGAAAGCAACCTCATCTTAGCCAAAATCAAAGAAGATAAAGAAGTAGGAGAAAATATTATTATTGGCCACTACTTCTTCTACTATTCATATGTTGATGGAGATAATAAAACCTCAGAAGGAGGGCAAGTTTCATGAGCTCACTACCAATGATTTTCATATTAGAACGATCACCATTGGTATTCTCATGCATGATTCCATGGTTAACATATGGAAATCAACCAATGAGAAGATTGAAGATAGACTAGAAGAGTTAAGGGTAGAAAAAGAGGTACTCAAGACCTCAAATAGGGAATTGATGGTTACATCAGAGTTGTACTTTAAAGCACCTCTACAAGTACATTTGACCCAAGTGTAGAGGAGAACAAGAAATTTCTTTTTAAGATATAGTAGGAGTGACAATTCGATCAAATTGGGCACACATGGATTGATGAAATGAAGGCCCAAGGTCCCCCTCTCATTGAGAACCTTGGAAACTTGCTATTAGATACTAACAAGTTAAGGGAAGTGATGTCCAGTCATCAAAATACAATTCACAAAGCATCAAATAACTTGATAGAGCAATTGGCCTTGTTGCAAGAGGTAATTGATATGAAGACCAACATTACCATGACCCATGGAATTCTTAAAATAGGTCAAAAACTATTGCTTCATTGGAAGAAATCATTAGAGTTCATAGTGGAAAGCTTAGTAAGATTTTCAAATGAGCTTAAGGATATGCATGATCTAGTGCAAAAATTGTAGGGTAATCTTTAAGAGACCCCTTCGAAAAAAATTCTATTCACGAATCTTTCAAATTTTTAATTTTAAATATTATTTATATTGGCGATTATTTTGGAATCATAATTTTTATATAGATAATATTGGTAAATCTCAATAATAATAGAAATTTTATTAATCACCATAGAATATTACAAATGAAAATTGAATATTTTTTAACTCATTGGAATATTATGAGGATCATTACATTATATTTTAAATCAATAGTGAAAACTAAGTATTGGTGATATATACCTAAACTAACTAACAATTATGATTATTATTGGTGAATTAATTTTAATTTCTCCAATAATCTATAATATTTAGTTGAATAACAACTAATCATATATCAAATATTATGACAAATCTTTGAATATAATTTTTTTAATAAAATAAATTATTGAGTGATTTAAAATA
Source organism: Cupressus sempervirens (assembly GCA_028749045.1). Classification (NCBI taxonomy): domain Eukaryota; kingdom Viridiplantae; phylum Streptophyta; class Pinopsida; order Cupressales; family Cupressaceae; genus Cupressus; species Cupressus sempervirens. The sequence continues at coordinate 629,324,087 of CM053791.1, read as the reverse complement.
TTTTAGAGCTAAAATTTATAAAAATATGGCGATCTAGGTTGTTGTAAATCTTAAATTATTAGCCAAATTACCAACCAAAAAATTCTAAAATCAATCAATTGTCAAATATTAGCCACTAAAAAATACATTGGTGGAAAGTCATGGAAAAAATATTTGTATATCTAAAGGTGTCGCATATGGAATCATATGTCACTAGTAATGGTCAATTGGTGGACATTGAGCAATGAAAGTCAAATTTATAGCATTTGTGGAGGAAGCCACTGATCCAGCCAACATCCAGGTGTCAAAGATTTAAGAGCTTTCAGTAGGAGATTCCATGCTAAGATGTGCATCAGAAAGGCTTCAATCAAAGATCACTAGAGTGGAAGAGTTGGCAGAGATGCATGATTACTAGATGATTCAAGCTAATAATATCATGATTCTAGGTGTCAACGAATTAAACAATATAACTAATGCAATGAAAATATATAGAGCTAAGGTTGTGACCCCAAAGAAAGGTTGATTCTCTAATGCTCTCTATTACGAGTGTCACCTACTCTCATTTCTCAAATTCTTCTATTGTAGTTTTTTTACATTTTCTCCATATGCTTAGACTTTGTAACAGACACTAACCCAGTCAAGTCCTATTTTTAGCATCCTCTGTTCAAAGATTCTCTACATTTTAATCATCAAATGTAACTGGCGATCCCTAAGAGGCCCATATATGTAACTTTTTGAAAAATTAATTGCATTAGAAAATTATTTTGTGGACAAACCCCTATAGTTGGAACTACTATGTGAGAATCTAAGTCTACATTTTAATTTTTCTATTCATTAGTTTCTATATGGTACTTGGGATGAATGTACTATGAATGAAAATTGAAAGATTGAAAATAAAGTTGGTTTTATTTCTTTTATTTTAGTAGATTGTAAGCTTTAATTTCTTCATTACAGTATTAATTTATTCCCCTATTCTATGCATATTAGTTCATATGCATTTCATTGGTTGTATGAGAAGTTCAAGATTTGATTAATGAAGCAGTTGAATAGGAGTGTTATCAAATCTTAGTCACTTTAGCAACCCGAGCATTGCCAAATTAATCATTGTTTTTCTTCTCATGCTATGGTAGATAGTCTTATATTTTTTCAATCTTGTATCCAAGGTAGAATAGATTGCATATTAGGTGTTATATTTGAAAATTTCGTAGATTGTTTGAGGTATTAAGAAATCTAGTTTTACCTCTTTTGCTCTTTGGTTAAGAGCATACCCCAAAACCTAAAACAAATTCATTGCAAATCTTTGCATCATAAGAGAGTTGTACCTTTCAATTCAGGGGTCTTTGACAGATTACTACATTGACCCATTCTGTTGTTAACTATTTTGTTTTTCATCATTATTGGGCACATTATGAGTTAAGGTACAAACCAAGAAACTAGGGAAGACAAACTGATAACAAAATTTTTTTGTCAACTTTGTTGGGGAAACTACTTTTCAGAGTCTCTAAATCATACCTTTCCTAGTATCAAAAGATAAAAGCCTGTGCCTGCTACTTACTATATGAGTTTCTTTAGTAAGTTTGTCTATGGCTTAACTAGAGTAACTTCTAATCCTCCTTGTTGGCACTCACATTTGTCAAATCATGCCTATCATTATATGAGGAAAAATGTTCTTACCTCATGAATCATGCATTTAATGGTCTATAATAAATCTTTAAATCATCCTTATTTCATTAAAAATGTGGACTTGAAGTGTCAAATCTCACTTTTCTTGTAGGTAGATAAAAATGTGTGATTAGCTATTACATTTTGTGATATCTTGCATAATGGTGGAATTTTTAAGGGGTGATCATTTGAATTGCTAAGGATTAGATAGGGGTATTTTCATCAACAATTTTGATATAATCTTGGGCGTACCTATTGGAAACTATAATTGGAACAATTTTTATGTTGTCATTTATGTCCAAAATTATTAGTGAGACAATTTTCTATCTGATCTAAGTGTCATATCTATTGGAGTTGAGGAAAGCCAACTCTGAAGATGCCCAAGATCACTTGCATGCGAGAACCTGTCAAAGAGAATCCAAGGAGAGAAAGAGCATGGAGCAAGGGAAAAACCCTAAATGGACATGAGAGACAAATATGCGTAAACACAAGAAGAAAATGTATTTACAATATGCACAATGCCTTATGTTATGAAAATACAATGAGAGAGCCCACTTATAAAGAGCTCATGGAAGCTTGTAGAACAAGTTAGAAGGTGGAACATGCTAGAAGGGAACAAACTCCCGTGTTGTCATCAACTAACCACTACAACTATTAAATATAAAATATTAAATAAATGCATTTACCTAAGTAAGCTTAAGTAATAGAATAAATAATTAATAAATACTTAATTATTTACTCTAACACCCCCCCTTAAGTGAAACTTAGGGAAATGTCTTAAGCTCACAAAACTAAGATGAAATGCAGAATGGGTCCCGGCAATGAGGCCATTTTAGGTACCCAAGTACAACGCAAGAAAAATGCAACCTATGTAAAATGGGGAAAGAGAGAAAACCACGTGGGAAAAACCCTCCCCCAAAAAGAGGTAACCTAGTTAAGAACTGAAGAAGTCTCCAACTAGGGAAATGTTCCCTAAAACAGCAACAAGGAGTGATCATGAAGAAGCATGAAGAAGCCGCAAATCTGCCAAACTGCTGATCTGAAAAATGTCCATGGAAGAAGATGGCATGAACCGAGCATGTCTATATGGTAGACGATCCATCTCATCGAAATACATAGGTAGCCAGCCACTACAATCACCTTGTATATAGGATCAACCACTGAATACATAGTTCACACTATCGAACCATCAAACCACGGATGCATTAGAACAACAACATAACCCCCCCTTAATGCAGATGGGGTGTAATGATAGGAAACTGAGAAGGTGGGCCAAAGTCTCCTGCAAATGAACCAAGAATGATGAGAGAGAAAAAGACGTACAGACACCTATAAAGACACAGTCAAACAGACTCTGCATGGGGCTAATGTCGTGGAAGGGACACTCACTTGAGAAAGGGAGAATGCCTAAAATAGCAAACAAAGATCCCCCCATGGTGCTTTATGGAAATAGTGCAAGTACAACTGACTCAAAACAATGTTCATGATCCCCAAAATGCAAAAGTGGCACTTTATCTCAGTGCGATACAAAAAGTGCTTCAAAATGATAGCTACAATGATCAGAACTAAAAACAAGCTGCAACAAAAGAAAGTATAGCCGAAAACAAGAGAATCCATGCTAGGAAAATGATCCTCAGGCCTAAAACACTCAAAATATCCACCATATAGCAAAAAAGACAAAACTATGATAGAAATAGTAAGGGCCAAAAACTAAAGAAAAGGACTATATTTCTAAAAAGGTGACAGAACCAACTTTCCAAAAATATAAAGTTTTAAAAAAAAAAGCATGGGATGCAAAAGATATGCTTGCCAGAGTCAAAAAAAGAACTTTGGACTTTGACTGAAAAAATAGGCAATAAAAAAGTATCAAAACCTAAAAATACCTACACCAAAGTCTTTGTCTCAAAACTAGCTTTTTGGTGCTTCTTTTGGATCGAAAAAATACCTCTGTATGCAAAAGTTATGGCCAGAGTCAAAAAAAGAACTTTGGACTTTGAATGAAAAAATAGGCAATAAAAAAGCATCAAAACCTAAAAATACTTGCACCAAAGTCTCTGTCTCGAAACTAGCTTTTTGGTGCTTCTTTTGGATTGAAAAAATACCTCTGTATACAAAAGTTATGGCCAAAAAACTACAAGTAGGTTCAAAATAGAACTTGGAGAGGTGCATGCAAGGTCTTGGATGCTGATGATGTCATGCTGATGTCAGCAAGATAGAGCATTAAAATTGATGGCTAAGTTGTCGTCATAGCAAAAAAGGGTGCCACATGGCAGAGCCACGTGGTATGTACAAATGACGTGGTGAGTGATGTGGCAGGGTCCATGTGGCACCCAGGCCACATGTCACCCCCACAACTGTTGACGTGGCCTGTGACTGTGCCCTAAAAAGTTGACACAACACTGAGCAGACTGTTCAGTAGAGCGGCGGGTAGAGAACTGAAGATGCGCCACTGACGGAGACGCTCAGGTGGAGAAAATGCAGAGCCACTGGTGTAGGTGGAGCGCGGGCGACCCCGTGATGGCAGCGGTGGCGCAACCCTAAACTATTTAAAATTTTTTTTTTGATGAAATCGTCTGTACGACCGTATGACAGGGGCTTGCATCTAAAAAATTTTTGCCTCCCGGAGCTTTGTCTCCAAATTTGACAAGTTTTATATGAATCCTGACTGCAAACAGCCTTCTGGATCCAATGGTGATGTTCGTTTGGGCCCAAAGTGCTCCGAAAAAATGTTGATCCCCTTATTTGAAGAAAAAATGCACAAACAAACTAGGGTTTGTGACTCCAAATCATGGCTTTAAAATTCTTCAACCAAGCAGCAGCAGGAAGGCTCTAATACCATGTTAGAGTTGAGGAAAGCCAATTCTAAAGATGCCCAAGATCACCTACATGTGAGAACCTGTCAAAGAGAAGCCAAGGAGAGGAAGAGCATGGAGCAAGGGAAAAAACTTAAACGGACATCAGAGACAAATATGCGTAAAAACAAGAAGAAAATGTATTTACAATATGCACAATGCCTTATGTTATAAAAATACAATGAGAGAGAGCCCGCTTATAAAGAGCTCATGAAAGCTTGTAGAAAAAGTTGGAAGGTGGTAGAAGATAAGGATGACAACTCAACACATATCCACAAAAGGTGGAACATGCTAGAAGGGAACAAACTCCCGTGTTGTTATCAACTAACCACTACAACTATTAAATACAAAATATTAAATAAATGCATTTACCTAAGTAAGCTTAAGTAATAGAATAAATAATTAATTATTTATTCTAACAATATCTATTTGATTGATAAAGAAGATTTCATAAGTTGTTCACAACAAAAGCATATAGAGGAAAGGTTGACTTATGGAGAGAAAACTAATAATAGACACTTGATTAGTAGGAATTTGACAAGATAAAGTGATTATTTAAATCATGTTACAAGTTGAGAAGACAGTTACACTAAAGCCTTGAAGAAGTGAACAAAGACAGACCAAATGTATAGGCTTGATTGAGCAATAGATCGAAAGATTAAAGAATTTGAAGTATAAGATGAGTGATGCTAGTATTGATCGAGCCAGAGTAAGTGTTGAGCATAAATAGTGTTGGCTGAGCATATGTATTGACCAACTAACAATATATGTGTCAATCAAGTCATTTAATAGTGATCAAGTAACCCAGTGATCACCGAATATCAAGACATAGTATTGGCTGAGGAAAAACATTTTTAACAATTTATAAGAAATTGTAACTTCTATATGAAAAAGTTGATTTCTTGGGATATGGAAAGCATGCTAAAAATAAAGATAGATGAAGTGGAACATTTAAATCTAGGGAAACTATGTATACACATTTCTATGCAAGGATTCAAAGAGAAGTTTGTAGAAAAAAGAGGATGAACAAGAAGGTGGATAGATTCATTGTATATGTTGAATCTAATTGTGACCCTAAGATCTACATGGTGTTTAAGTGGTAAAAGATCAGAAATACCTATTTCAAGAGGTAAAAGGGATAACTTTAACAAGGGTTTATTTGTTGAAAATTGGAGTAGGTATTGGAATTATTGACTGGTAAATTTAAGAAGAAGTTTGAGATGAATTGAGTGGACAAGAAGTGTGATTGCTTGAAGGGTTGCCAAGCAAATTAGAGACTGAGATGAAAATAGAGGCATGTTAGTGGATCACCATATAAGCTTAACTAATATCTAAATTTATAAAGTGAGTTGTACTTGATAGATCAAAACCTACTATTACTTTTAAACCATTGTATCAGAATTGAAATCCTTTAATCAAGGTTGACCTAATAGTCATATGTAAATACTTTAATCAAGGTAGCATTCTAATGGAATGTTCTAAAGTCCTCTAACAAGAAAATTAAATCCTTTAGCAAGGTCACAATTAATAGTGTGTTTTGTAACCTTTAATAGGGTTGGCTCCTAACAGAGCTCACTTCATAAGAGTGAAAAATTGGTGATATGTTACTGACTCACCCCTTCCCACTCTTAGTTATTCTAAACATTCTAACAATTGGTATCAAATCATTGGTTCTTGTAGAGAAAATTTTTAAGGTACTCAAAGCTAAAGACCATGATGTACAAAAAGGAGGTGCCAAAGTTGAACAAAGAGAATTTTCTTGCATGGAAAAGACATTGGAAACTTACAATTGGAACAATTTTTATTGTTTCATTGATGTCAAATCTATGGATGAGACATATTTCTACCTAATCCAAATGTGATATTTATTTGATTGATGAAGAGGATTTGAGAAGTTACTTATAACTATAGCATCCAGAGGAAATGTTGAAGTTATGAAAAAAAATTACAATGAACATTTGATTGGATAGACTTTGATAAAGAAATGTAATTGTTTATGTCAAGAAAGCTAACCTAAGCTGAGAAAAAGAGTAAAATACTAAGGAGTGTCGAGTAATGCTAGTGAAAACCAAGCTACAACTTGTGCCATGAAAATATAGTGTTGACCGAGTGTTAGCGTCAGCCAAGCAAGTTAGTTGATGTTGAGCTAGAAAAGCTTTGAATTTAGAGATTGTCAAGTGATAGTAAGAGAACAAATTCAAATAAACTATAAGATCAAGCCAACTAAATTGATTTCTTGGACGATGTAAAATGTGTTGAAGATATGATTGATGAGTTGGATCATTAAATTCAAGAAGGTGATTAGGTAAAGACCTAACAGATGGATTCTAGAGAAGTTTCTAGAGGATGATCAAGAAGATGGACAAATACATTGAATTGAGTTTAATCTGATTATAAACCCTAAGATCTATAGTGGATTTAGAAAATGGTAAAGCATGAATTTCCTATTTAAAGAGATATATAATAGATCATTTGGTGTCATGTCTAGTCAAGCTAAGCCGAGCCCAGCCAGTGTGTGTATGAACAAGTTTGTAGGTAAAGAGAGACAGACAAAGAAATGTTGATCAGAAACACAAAAAAGTGCGAATGTGAAGCTAAAGGAGAAATATTGTAGATATAATGTTGTTGTTGATAAGAAAATTAGAGTAGAAGGATTAAGCGTTGAATTTCTTGAAGGGTGACAAAGAAGATCAAGACCAGGGATGACAATGTAAGGCTTATTAGTGAACTAGCATAAGGATTGAACATAGATCTAAACCTACAAAAGTGAGTTGTAATCACATAGATCAAACCTACTATTTTCTTTCTTATCATTTTAGACAATTTGTATTGAAATCCTTTTAACAGAGGTTGACCTAATAGTCATCTAAAGACTTAACAATCTATTTAAATCCTTTAACTGGGTGAAATCCTAAATAGAATGATCAAAGTCCTCTTACAAGGCCACTCCTAAGAAGGTGATTAAATCCTATAACTAGGTCACATTTAATAGTGTGTATTGTAACCTTTAACAAGGTTGACTCCTTATAGAGCTAACTTTGAAAGAGTGGAAAAGAGTGACATGTTGCTGGTGGTTTTCCTAAATTGGGTTTGCATGTAAAATCCTAGTGTCAAATTGTGATGAATATTTTATGAATATTTACACTTGATAATGTTTTCATTATGCAATGCAAGTTAACATTTATGATAGTTTTATAGTAGAGACCAAACAATAGTAGGATAAGTAGAATAGTGAAGTGATTAATGTTTAATTGGTCAGGTCATACATATAGACATTGAGTAATTGATTCACCTCCCCCCCCCCCCCCCCCCCCCCTTAGTTATTCTAAAAAAATGTAACCATTAGTATCAAATCTCAGTGTTTACAGAGAAAATTTTGAAGGTACTTAAAGCTAAAGATCATAACAAATAAGAGAGATGTACCCAAGCTAAACAAAGAGAACTTTCTTGCATGGAACACCTTGATGAAACTACACATATCTAGTATTAGTGATGTTTGCTATCAAATTTATGGACAAAAAATATGTAGAAATAATAACTTATCCTCTAACTATTGAAGAACTAAGACAAAAGTTAGAACACAACCAAGAAATGTTAGAGATTGCCTCATCCTTAAGCTATGCCAAGTTTGATTACCTAAAATATTGCAATGCTACAAAGAAGATGTGGGATAGATTGAAGACCATATATGGAGGTGATGAAAATGTTCTAAGAGATAAATCAAAAAGCTTGAGAAGTAAATTTGATGACATGAGAGTGATGGAAGGTGAGAACATAGTACAATACTGCACAAGAGTTAAAGAGGTTGTTAATGCTATTCAAGGTGCAAATGGAGAAATTAAAGATGAAATAGTGATAAGTATGGTATTGAGGACTCTATTCCCTATCTATGCCATTAGATTCTCTATAATCCAAGAACTAAGATGTACACCAAGTAACAACTTGACTATAGAAGGTGTATTTGGTAGACTTACTACTTTTGAGATGTGAAGAGTGATAGTGATAGTTCTGATGATGAGATTGATGAATTGGAAGACCTCATTTCAAAAATGTTTGGAAGAGGAAGAAGTAAATACAAAGGTAAATTACCTATCATTAGTTTTTCATGAAACAAAGTTGGTCATATTGTTTCTAGATGCCCTCACAACGAAGATAAGGATGAAAAAGGTAAGAAATTTTGTTACATTACTGAAGAAAATATTGGTAATGAATTTGAGAGTAATGGTGATGAATTTTTCTTTGTTGTTATGAAAGAAGATCCTAATAAAGATGAGAAAACTATATTAATTTCTTATGTGAACAAAAGTAATAGATGGATAATTAATAGTGGATGTTCTAATCATATGATTGGTGATAAAAAAAAATTTGAAGGTCTTGGTCCTTACAATGGTGGATGTGTTAATTTTTTTAATGATATCCCATGTGTTATAAAAGGTAAAGGCATTATTCAACTGACTGTCAAGATAACATGTGACAATGTTTTCTAGGGTGAAGGACTTAACTACAATTTGTTGAGTGTTTCACAACTTGATGAAGGGTGCTCCCCTTAATACCATAATCACATAACAAAAATAAAGAAACAATAGAAAATGTGGGAATAAAATATGGACTTCTTACTATTGTTGCAAATGTGTAATTACAAAATTCACAAGTCCAATATGCTGACCCACATGGGCACCTTCATTACAGTATTCTACAAGACAATTTTGTGAACTATCACCTAGAGTTGTTTTAGACAATGTTCAAGCCTTTTGTTAAATAGACAATTTTATGCTGCTCAGGAAGGTTCTAGACACTCAAACTTTATACCTAGGGCTGAAAAATCTTAACAAAACATATAGAGTTGGCTAAGAGCACCTTAAAAAAATTATTTTAGAAATTTTGGGTAGCCCAGCTTTGGAACACCATAATTCTCAAAGTACTACTCTAATTGGCTATTATAACCACTTTTCGGAAACATCAACTCCTGATCTATAGGCTAGGAATTGTGAAAGTGCCCCTCCATCAAGTTTTTCGACCTCATCTAGGGCCTCTAATGCCTTCAAAACTAAGTTCAAATATTTTTCTCCAAAAATTTCCACCAAAAATCTGCAATGACTTCTATGATACTTAAGCTGGAGAAATGAAATTTTTATGGTAGACTTATAATTCTGAGATGAACCTTCATGTAGAAACTAAGAACATTCTAAGCTCATATGATAAAATTACTAAAAATAGTAAGCTCTTAGAAATAGCAACCCCCTATCTACTAGCCTTGATGAAAATAGAAAAGGCTAAAGATAAATGTATTTTTGGGTGATGTAAGATTGCTCTTACACCCAGGATGCTCCTACATCAGACACCTGGGGTAATTTGAGAATTGATTTCGTCACATCTCAGGTGTTCAGAGGAAAACCAAGATAGTTAAACTCTTCCCTTGTTATCCATGATGAATCCTCTATTGCCCTCCCTTTCCATTTAACTAGGCATTCTTCATAAGTTTTGTTCCTTGTACTTTTGCCAATACAATTTTCTAGTATCTCCTCAATCTCCTTTGTAGCCGAACTAGCTACTAGAGTACTCCACTATGCTTCTATAACTTGATCTCTATCACCTCCTTCATAATACTCTATCAAATCTAAAATATTAAATACTAGTGAAATATTCAATTCAATAGGAAACTCCACTTCATAGGCATTTCCAGAATCATACCTTTTCACTATCTTGCATTGTCCAAACTTCTTCATCTTCAGCTTATTATATGTACCCATTGGAAAACACTATTTTCACAAATGAACCATGCCTTCATCCATAATCTAAAATTTCTTATACCTCCTTATCACATCTACCTTAGCTTTATATTGTATATTCATCTTTATAATGTACTTCCTCACCTCTTCATGGATGTTCTTCAAATGTTTAGAAAAATCTTTTTCTTTAGCACCACTTATCTTTATTTTATCCAACTACCTCAATTTAGAAGCATTTATGGGACTACTCATGTACACAATCTAGAATGGTGATTTACTAGTACTCTAGTTGACATAATTATAATATGCAAACTATGCCTATGGTAAAATCAAATTCCATCCTTTTGGCTTGTCTCAAACCAAACATCTCAGTTAACTTCTCAAACTCCTATTCACCACTTCTATTTTTCCATTAGTCTATGGATGATGAAATGAACTAAACTTCAAATCTATCTTTAACTTCTTCCAAAATGTACACAAGAAATACCCAAAAAAATTGGTATCTTGATATGAAACTATACTCTTTGGCAGACCATGTAGTCTCACCACTTCTTTGAAAAATAACTCTACCACATGAATAACATTACCAGTCTTCTTGCAAGGAATTAAATGTGCCATATTTGAAAACCTATCAACCAACAAAAACATAAAATCATTCCCACACTACATCCTTGATAATCTAAGAACAAAATCTATGCTAACATCCTCCAACGGCTTCCGTAGTAATGGTAATGGTTGATACAACCTTGTGTTTTGCTTCACTGCTTTCGCAATCTAACATACTCTGCAACTCTATACAAAATTCACATCTTGTTACAACTATGGCCAATAATAATTCTCAGCAACCAAATCTACGGTTTTATCTCTATCAAAATATCTAACCAATCCTCCACTATGCTTCTTCTTGATGAGATTATCTCTCATTGAACTTCTAGGAATGCACAACTAGCTTCCTTTGAACAATATACTATCTTGGATCATGAAATCCAACCATTTTGTCATGTCAAGTGTAATAGATTCTATATAATCCTTCCACACTTCACCAAAATCAAGATCCTCTAGATATAGATTGTTGAGTTCCTCAAACCTAACCACCTCTATCTATATTTCTATTAGAAAAAAATGTCTTCTACTAAGAGCATCTACAACTCTATTAGACTTCTCACTCATGTGTTTCAAAAAAATTGTATAACTCTATGAAAACTCAACCCACTTCAAATGCGTTTGGTTTTTTCCCCTTGACTATTCAAATATTGTAAAGCTTGATGATTACTATAAAAAACAAACTCCTTAGGAAGAAGATAGTGTCTCCACTTCTTCAATGCTTAAACTATAGCATAAAATTCCTAATCATAAACAACATATTTTATTTTTTCATCATTTAATTTCTTACTAAAATAAGCAACAGGTCTACCTTCTTGGCTTAAAATAAATCCTATTGCAATACCACTAGCATCACAATCTACTTGAAACACCTTGTTAAAATCTACAAGTGCTAAAACAAGCTTCTTAGTAACATTCTATTTCAACAGATTAAAACTCTTATCTGTTCTTACAGTCGACTTAAATTCTTTCCTATCCCCTCTCATTATTTCAGTCAAGTGTAGTCTTACCACTTCTTTGAAAAATAACTCTACCACATGAACAACATCACTAGTCTTCTTGAAAGGAATTAAATGTGTCATCTTTAAAAACTTATCAACCGCCAAAAAAATAAAATCATACCCACACTATGTCCTCAGTAATCTAAGAACAAAATCCATGCTAACATCCTCCCACAATTTCTTTGGTAAAGGTAATGGCTAATACAACCTTGTATTCTACTTCACTACTTTCACCATCCCGCATACTTTACAACTCTATACAAACATCTTCACATCTTGCTACAACTGTGGTCAGTAATAATTCTTAGCAACCAAAGCTATGGTTTTATCTTTGCCAAAATATCTAACCAATCCTCCACTATGCTTCTCCTTGATGAGATTCTCTCTCATTGAACTTTTAGGAATGTACAACTGGCCTCTTTTAAACAATATACTATCCTGGATCATGAAATCCAACCATTTTTTCATGTCAAGTGTAATAGGTTTTGTACAAGGCTTCCATGCTTCACCAAAATCAGGATCCTCTAGATACAAATTGTTGAGTTCCTTCAACCCAACCACCTATATCTAAATTTCCATTAGAAAAAGGTGTCTTCTACTAAGAGCATCTACAACTCTATTAGACTTCTCACTCATGTGTTTAAAAAAAAATGTATGACTCTATGAAAAATCAACCCACTTCAAATGCCTTTGTTTTTTTTCCTTGACTATTCAAATATTGAAAATCTTGATGATCAATATAAAAAATGAACTCCTTAGGAAGAAGATAGTCCCTCCACTTCTTCAATGCTTAAACTATAGCATAAAATTCTTGATCATAAACAAAATATTTTCTTTTTTCATCACTCAATTTCTCACTAAAATAAGCAATAGGTCTATCTTTTTGGCTCAAAACAACTCCTATTGCAACACCACTAGCATCACAATCTACTTGAAACACCTTGTTAAAATCTAGAAGTGCTAAAACCAGCTTCTTGGTAACTTTTTGTTTCAACATTTAAAACTCTTATCTATTCTTACAATCCACTTAAATTCTTTCCTATCCCCTCTCATTTTTTCAATCAAGGGTCCACAAATATAGTTAAAACCTCTTATGAACTTTTTGTAAAACTATCCAATACATGAAAAGATCTTACCTTTGTTTCACTCCTTGGAGTAGACTATTCAAGGATAGCCTTCACTTTCTCTAGGTCCATTTTCAAATGTTCTACTAATACTACAAAGCCTAGGTATACTAACTCCTTCTTTACAAAACTGCACTTCTTTAAGTTTATTAGCAACTTTTCTTCCCTAAACTTATCAAACACCTTGTGAATATGAATCAAATGCTCTTCCAATGTCTTACTAAAGATCAAAATATCATCTAGGTAAACAATGACAAACTTACCAAAAAAATCCTTTAGTACCTCATTCATGAGTTGCATGAAAGTGCTCGATGCATTGGTTAGCCCAAAAGGGATGACTCACAACTCATACAGTTCTTCTTTTGTCTTGAAAGTAGTCTTCCACTCATCACCTCCTTTCATACGAATCTAATGGTACCCACACTTCATATCTATCTTTTTGAAATACTTAGCTCCATTTAAACAGTCCTAATATCATTCATCCTTAGCAATAGAAATATGTACTTGATTATGATCTTGTTGATAGTGTGAGAATCTATGCACATCTTTCATTCTCCATTCTTCTTTGGTGCTAATATAGCTAGTACGTCACATGGACTTAGACTCTCTCAAATCAACATCTTTTACAAAAACTCATGAACTTGTATGTTCAACTCTTAATTTTTTGCTGGTTTCATTATTTGCACTACCTTGTTTAGAAAATTGGCTCCTAGAATGATATCCATCTGGTGATTGATCTTCCTCATTGGGGGAAATCCATCAGGTACATTATCAAATACATTATCAGATACAATATCAAAAAAATCCCCCAGTATATCTATAAGTTCTATAGGTACCTCCTCTACTTCTTCTTACTATCTTTTGTAATTATAGTGAAACACATATGCTCACACTTCATACCTTTGAGAAACTATTTTCCATCAACAAAACATATTCTAGTAGCACTATATACTTTTTTCTCTTTCTCCTTCAATGACTTTAACTTATGCTTCACTCTATCCTTGGTCAAAGTGTTGGTATTTTCTCACCCATCTTGTACAAAATGCCTATCAAACTACCATTTTGTACCCAAAAATATATGATATATGTCCATAGGTATGATTTCACAAAGTACCTCATCCTAGTGGCTTCCAATCTTGAACTTCACTACTTGTACTGCTCAGTGACCATGACCTTGTGGTTATCTTCCACCCAAGTAATATAATATGGATATAGGTGTTTCTATCCATATAGCTTTAACTTTGTGACCATGGTTTTTGACACCAGGTTGTTAGTACTTCCACCATCAATGATCACATCACAACACTTCACATTTGCACCTGGTGTGAAACAAACTTCTCATTTCATCAGGTTCATTTTCAGCACTCAATAGGAATCTTTATTTAACTAGGACTTCTCTTTCAACATATTTAGAATGTGATGATATGACATCTTTATCAACATGTGTAACTTTGGCCTGGCCTTCAATTTTTTGATCAGTTCTTCCTTGGTGCTAGGAACATTCAAATTCTCTATGCCCTTCTTCTCCACAGTGAAAACATTTTCCATAGAAGCCTCATGTTCCAGATCCTTGTCTTCTACCTCTTCCTCTCTGATCTCTATTGTTTTAATCATGGAAGTGATTGGAATTATTTCCCCTCTAGATTTGACTACTACTTCCAAACCCATCCTTATTCTTTTGATCATCATTTCGACGCCATAAGATCATCCACTATATCTTCCACTATGACCTCTTAAATTCTTCTTGTTGTAAAAATTCTTGCTCATTTCTCCTCAACTCTTAGGGAAAACTACTATGGCTCCTTAATAATGTTCATTCAAACTAGACTTAGTTCATCCTAAATACCTTGTCTGAACCCATTTAGATAATGGGCCACTTTCTCCTTATCAACTTATTCATGGTAGGTTCTAATGAGAACTAGGTAGCACTCTTTGGTATACTACTGAACAAATTTTCTTGCTTTCTTTAACCCTTCCATTCTCTTCAATAGATCAAGCTCATAATTCATAGGAATGAATTGTCACTTCAATTTAGCTATCATCTGATGTCATTTGGTGATTTTTTCCTTTCCCTTTCTATTTCGCTCTAGTTGAACCTCCTGCCTACATATCTTTGCATGTCCCTTCAGTTTCACCTTCATAAACTTGACCCTATCAAGATCCTTAATATCTTCATACTCAAAGTATTCCTCCAATTCATTGATCCAATCGATTAGCTCCTCTTGGTTAATATTTTCCAAAAATGTGGGGACCTCAAACTTAGATTTTTTTCCAATCTTGGAGATGGCCTTAAAAAACCTCTCTTCCTCTACATCTATAATTTTCTCTGGTTCATTTTCTTCTTCTTCTTCATCCTCATCCTCAGTTTTATCCCATACGACAAGATTTATTCCTCTATACATTTGTTTTTTTAATGCTCACATTTTTTTCTAGAGGGCTCTAAAACCCTAAGGTATAACACCTACAACTCTTCTGCCACACTCTCTTCATGGAGGCATTTTCTCACTTCTATTGAAACTCTAGTGCACATTGACTCATAATCGGCAATCTATCTACACACTGAACCGAAATCAAGGTCCTAGTGCAAATTACCTCACAGTTGGCAATTTGTCCACACACTCAATGTAGTGCTCCCCTATAGTTTATTTTTCCATTATATTTACCAAACTCTTTTATGCCTATTTCATGGTTGTGTTAGTTTCAAAGATATAATTTCATAACTTGGACTTGAGATATATCAATGATGATTACTTAGTTGACTATATTTCATGTGTTGTTTAATGATTATGATTACTGATGCATTAATGATGAATTAATGATTCGTAGTTAACAAATATGATTCCTTTCATAGCAATGTCAGATGATACTTTAATGATGATTACTTCATATTCATAACAATGCATCATTTTATCTAAGCATTTGATGTTTGATTTATACTTATTATGGTACTTACCCCATACTTACATGTGTATGGTGCATGTATCTATTTTATCTTTCTATTTATCGTGTTTGATGTGGTTAAGGGAGGGAGGCATAGTCACCTGCTAGTCAAGATCTACACAATGTACCACTCCTTGCCATTGCTTGTTTAGTTTAGATACACATGCTTATCTTTTATGCAAAATGTAGGTACTAGACATTGACTTCCCTAAATTGCCAGAATGAGCATGCCCTATCACAATAACTCAATGGTAAGAATGTGGAGATAATGTTTAGGTCCAATCTTAGCCATAGCCTAAATACTTTTCTTACAAGGAGGACTCATAACTGACTTTTCACTCTTTTTAAAATTCATGAGTTTATCTTTGTATGTGTTGTTTGATTTTGAGCTTTTGTCTGATTTGGTAATGTTTCTTTTAGGTGGATTTCGCTATGTGAATTATTTGGTAAATGATTTAATTATAATATTTGGGTTAATCATATAAGTAAATATTATTTAATTAAAAAGAAAATATTAAAGCATAAGATTACTTAATTAAATATGTGCTTTAATTTAAAAGTCTTAATTTAGTAGTCTAAATTTAGAAAATTGGTTGAAGAGAAATTAGAATATGATGATATTTAATTAATTATAAATTAATTAAATATGTTCTTTAGTTTAAAAGATTTAATTTAAGAATTTCGACAAAAAGAATATTAAAATATTAAAATATTAAAATATTAAAGATTTAATATTGCTTTATTATAATTATTTATTTAATAATAATTAAAGTAGAGTTGCATTTAAATAATGAGCTTTGATTATTATTAATTTAAATAATAAATTGTGCTTTAATTAGTGCTTGCACTAATTAATAAACTAGAGGAAAATAAAATATAAAGGAATGAAATTTAAAGATAAAGTTATAACTCTAATTATGGCATAGTTATATTTATTTAATTTAATGATAATTATTTAGGAGTTTTATTTTAATAATAAAATGTAAATAATTTTATTAATTAAATTAATAAATATATTATTAAAAACACTTCAAAAATTAATTAAAGAGAGAAAACTAATTATTTAAATTAAGATATTTTGTAATTAAAAATTTAAAAGAGTTGTGCATGAAAAGGTAAAAGGTAATAAAGTAATAAACAATAATTGATCAGTGAGTTCCCTTTTGTGAGTGCATAATTAGAGCTCCAATTTAGGGGAGAACTCTTTATCAGATCTCAAGCTCATTTGGCAATTACACAAGTTTTGGGGAGCAAAATTCAGAATTGGATCAGAATAATTGTTAAAAGTTTTAGAGGGTTTGGATTTGCATACATTCACAAATTGTCTCAAATTTTAGTTATGGGTTTGAGGTAGGGTTTGAAAATCCATTGTAAAATTTTATTGAAAGATCTGTCTACTTCGTGTCTTCCTAGGTGCTTGCATATTGCTTATCAATTTACTGTATTGATTGTTGAATTAAGAATTATGTTATAGATTTTGCAAAAAGGAAAAAATATTAATCAAGAAAACTTGACTGACGAAAATTATTGCGACTATATTCTTATAAACCCCTTTCTAATATAATGAAAATTTGATTATTAAAAATTGGAAGAAAACAATAAATTGAATAGTTAGAGTTTCAACTTTAAATTTGTCATTAAAACTATGTGATTATCTTGAATTTTCTAAATATAGATGAATATTCTTCTTATATATAAAATAATTTAATTGCAATATTTATTTGGAAAGTAAAAGATTAATAGAGACGAAAGCACGTTGTAACTAAATGTATACATGCATGTGAAAAAAATATGCTAAAAATAGAAAACTTAGTGTGGTTAGATGCATGTGAAAATAATTAAGCTAAAATAGAAAACTAAGTATAGTAAGGCTACATGCATGTGAAAACAAATATGCTAAAAATAGAAAGCTAAGTATAGTATGATTATATGCATGTGAAAGTAAATAAGTTAAAAATAGAAAGCTAAGTATAGTAAGACTACATGTATGTGAAAACAAATATGCTAAAAATAGAAAGCTAAGTATAGTATGGTTATATGCATGTGAAAACAAATATGTTAAAAATAGAAAAACTAAGTATAGTATGTTTGCCTGATTTGAGAGGTCAAAAACATGTGAAAATATTAATTGCATGTTTTATTTTTATTTTATAAAAATATAATATAATTTTCAAATTTATTTATTTAAAAATAATAATAATACATTAATTTGTAAATGAAATAAATATTATCCATTTAGTTATAAAGTGAATGTTAGTATTAGTGATTATTTAAGTTTAATTAAACCTTTAGTTGCATATAAATAATTTTATAATTATCAATGCAAGTGGAAAGTTAACAAATAAATATTTATAATTTTATTTTAAGAGAAGTTGTGGTAGAGTTCACTTTGTAATCATTAATATTTTAGAAAATGAAAATGATATTAGTACGTAATCTAGTAATATACATTTATGCTATTAATTAAATCATTTATGATTTAAGATTATTTAAATTAATAACATGATAATATTGTATGATATTTTATATTAAAAAATAATAATTGGATATTTAAATACTTCTTATTTTAAATAAGTATATTAGTATAACAATTTATATTAACATGTATATTTTTACTTTATTTCTAAACACATCCTTATGAACTAAACTAAACAAAAGAAATTGGTGGAATTAAATCATGTGACTAAAAATTATGTATTTTCTAATATTCTATTTATAGTCTTGTGATGTTTATTTTCTTGATAGTTTTCCTTTGTGGGTTGTTTAGTTGGCCAAGTTAGGATGTGTACTAGAGACATTTTTGAGATTTCTTTTGATTATTTGACTGGATGTCATGTTTAACTTTATGATTTGAACTAAGATTTACATTTAATGAGTTTTGTACTATTGAGCATTTATGAGAACTTAGGTTTCGAGAATCAATGTTATTTTTAGGTTGCCTATTAAGGAACCAAATTTAATCAATATTTCTTTTGTGATATCGGACACTATTGTGGTTTGTGATTTTTGGGAAGGTAGTCTTAAGTGCCTGTCTATGGGAGTGGCTTACAATGGGAGTCGGGGCCCAAAGTGGTTGCCAAGGTAACTCATTGTAAGTTTTATAACAAGTGATAACATAGTTATTAAAATATCTTGCCTAGCCTTTTCCTTGAGATACATAAAAAAAGATAAGTTAGAGATTTGTTTTTATACATGCCTTGAGTGCTTGTATAGACTAAGGATGAGATGGAGATGATACTTTGAGAGGTATGACTAGTTTTTTCGTCTTCATGAGAGAGTATCCTAGTTTCGCATAGAGTCACTAGGGGGCTGGGGTCTTGAGAGATTACTAGGGTAACTTTAGAGTTGGCTCATGTGATGACACTCCATAGTATGTAGCCTAAGTCTCCTTCATGGTTTTTTCAATATTTGCCTCTAGTAGTGTACTTGTTGGATATTACTTTTGATAATGAATTTATTGTGAGTTTTTAATCATTGATTGGATGCCATTTATTGTAGATAGTTAACTTTTATTAATGAATGATTAGTTATTTATTGGTGCTATTTTTATTGTTGGAATTAGTGATTGGTAGTTTACTTTTATTGATGACAATTGTTATTTGTTGGTCATTGTGCTTGTGACACTTGACATTGATTTCAAGGTGGGTGTATATTTTGGGTCTTAGTATTTGTATGTTGACTTGTATGAGATATTCATATTGGAATGAGTGTCCTTTAAATTTTGATTCTCTTCTTCTTTAGTAGTTTGTATTACCCTTGAGGTAGTTTTGGCTATCAAGACTCCTTGCCTAAGATTATTTTATGATTTCAATATCTATGTATGGATCGTACATTATCTCTCCTGCATAGTGGGAGTGGGAGCCTAATTATCTTAGATTGATAGATGTTAGATTATCCTTGATACAGTGGTACCATTATCTTTCTTCCTCTTATCTTGAAGACTTCTATTCATTTGATGTATCTATGTATCATGTATTTTGAGATCTTATGAGATATTGCATTGTATATTGATATACTTGTATCTATTTTCACATACCTTGTGACATGTGCAATGGATGTTATTCATTATATTGCTTTCATATTATTAGTTTTACTTATGCATTTTTTTATATGACTTTGTATTTGTTTATTCATTTTATGATTATGGAGATTGTAATTAAGACTTAAACTTATTAATAAAACTTTCTTAAATGTGACTCAATGTGAAGAAACCCTTGCAAAATTAGAATTGTATTTGTAATTGCTTATGTGTATTTGATGTGTATGTATATATTGCTTTCGCGTTATTGTTACTTTGATGTTGTTTAAACTTTTTTTTAAAAAATTAGTAAACTTTGTAACATATTAAGTTTATTTCTTTTGGGTTCCCAAATTGGCATTACACTCAAGAACTCTAGCTCTGATTCCACTTGATGAAAGGTTCTCCCCTTAATACCATAAACATAAAATAGAAACAAAGAAATAATAGTAAATGCAAGAACAAAATATGGACTTCTTATTATCGCTGCAAATGCAAAATTGTAGAATTTAAAAGTAGAATATGCTAACCCACATGGGCACCTTCTTTACAGTAATCTATAAGACAATGTTGTGAACTATCACTTAGAGTTATTCTAAACAATGTTTGGGCCTTTCTTAAATAAGAAACTTTATGCCACTTGGGAAGGTTCTAGATACTCAAACTTAATACCTAGGGCCGACAGACCCTAACAAAACATATAGAATCAACCAAAAACACCTTTAAAATTTTATTTTAGAAATTTTTGCTACCCCAACTTTAAAAGACCATAACTCTCAAACCATTGCTTTGATTGGCTATTATAACCACTTTTCAAAAATGTCAACTCTTGATCTATAGGCTCGAAACTACACAAGCACCTTTCCGTAAAGTTTTCAAACCTCATCTAGGGCCTCTAAGACCTGCAAAACTAAATTTAAAAAATTTTCTCCGAAAATTTCTACCAAAAATCTGCAATAACTTCTCTGATACTTAAGTTGGAGCAATGATATTTTTATGGTAGGCTTACAATTCTGAAATGAACCTACATGTAGAAAATGAGAACATTATGAGCTTGTATGACAAAATTACTAAAAATAGTAAGATCACAGAAATAGTAACCCTCTTGTCTACTAGTCCTGATGAAAATAGAAAAGATTGAAAATAAAAATATTTTTGGGTGATGCAAGATTTCTCTTACACCCAGGATCATCCTGCATCACAACTGAACAAATTAGGTTACAAAGTTGAATTTCACAACATAAAGGCCAAGATACATGATGATGATGGTGAGATAATTGGAACAAGTGAGAAGACAAGAGATAACTTATTGTATCTAGATCAATCAAATGAGACATGTATATTTTCACAACAAGAAGATGTTTGGTTATGGCACAAAAGATTATTTCATGTGAATTTTGACAATTTGGTGAATATCAGCAAGATGGACAGAGTAGGAGGATTATCAAAACTAAAGAAACCTGACAATGCTATGTGTAAATAGTGTCAATTAGAAAAGATGACAAAGTCTAGTTTCAAGAGTATAACATATAGTACTAGTGACATTTTGGAATTGGTTCACACTAACCTATGTGGACCCATTGGTGTTAAAAGTTACTATAGAGATCAATGTTTCATTCTATTTGTAGATGACTATTCTAGAATGATGACTATAATGTTAATTAAATTTAAATTTGATGCTTTTTAATTATTCAAGTGGTATTTAGCTAGAGTTAAAAAAGAATCAGGGAAGAGTCTAAAGTGTTTGAGATCTGACAGAGGTGGTGAATTCATCTCACATGAGCTCAATACATTCTACAATGACAAAGGAATCAAAAGATAGATGCCAAAACCAAAGATCCCTCCTCAAAATGGGATACCTAAAAGGAGGAATAAATCAATAACATATTGTGCAAGAAAACTAATGATAGAAAAAAATGTGTCACAAAATATTGGAGAGAAGCAGTTAGTACTTCTATCTATACCCTGAATAGAGTTCAAGTCAAGAAAGGTACAAATGCTACACCTTTTGAACTATGGTATGGTCATGCTCTCAATGTTAAAATTTTTAAAATATTTGGTAGTAGATGCTATATTCTAAAAGGTAATAGGAATGGAAAACTTTATGTAAAAAGTGATGAAGGTGTAGTCCTAGGTTATTCCACTAAAATGAAATCTTATAAATGTTTAAATTCTAACATTAGCAAAGTTGTAGAAAGTCCAAATGTGAGACTTGATGAGTTTGTAGAAAGAGGTGATACTTCGTGTAATGAAGAACTTAGACTATAGTGTGTTCATCTATGTGGATAATGATGCTCCTAGCACTCAAGGTGAAGAAACAAGTCAAGCTATAAATTCCCATCAGACAGGAAATGATGGAGTGCAAATTTGAAAATTGCTAAACAATAGAGAGTGGGTGCCAAGAAACAGAGTGAAGATGCTGAGTCACAGACAAGCAATTTTGACCATCAAATAGTGCATGTAGATCATTCAAAACCTAAACTAGAACCAGAAAAATGAAGAGGAAATGAGCCTGAGATTAGTTTTCTAGGTGAACCTAAAGAACCAAGAAGGAAACTACCTATGTTAGCAAAATATGTGACAAGACATCATAAACTTGACCAAATCATTGGTGATTCTAAAACAAGTGCAATGACAAGAAAAAGACTCAAAGGTGATACATGCTTATTATGTGAGGTTGATCCCAAAACAATAAAAGATGCATTAGACAACAAAGATTGGATACAAGCAATGAACAAAGAAATTGACTAGATTGAGAAGAACAATACTTAGAATTTAGTACCAAGACCTAAAGAAAAAAATGTCATTGGGACAAATTGAGTTTTTAGGAACAAGCTCAATGAAAATGGTGAAACAACAAGAAACAAGGCAAGATTGGTATGCAAGGTTTATGCACAAGAAGACAAGGGGATTACTTGGCCTACAATAATTTTAAGGTATATCAAATGGATGTCAATTTTGCATTTGTAAATGGTACACTAGAGGAAGAAGTATACATTGAATAGCCTAAAGGATTTGTAGATCCGAACAAAAGGAACATGGTATGTAAACTGAACAAATCTCTTTATAGATTGAAGCAATCCCAATAGCATGGTATGAAAGATTACATAATTACTTAGGGAAAATTGGTTTTGAAAGAAAAAATGATAACATCAACTTATATTTGAAGAATGGTAAGAAAAATGAAGTACTATTATCTGAGATATTTTTTGATGATATCATATTTAGAGGAAGAGATACATTATATAAATTATTTGTTGATGAAATGGAAAAGGAGTTTTAAATGTCTATAGTTGCTAAAATCAAATTCTTTTTTGGATTAAAAGCATATCAAATTAATTTTGGTATTTTCATGCCACAATCCAAATACATCAAGAAAATATTAAAGAATTTTGGTATGGAAGGTTCAAGGCCAGTGAGTACACCTATGTATACATGACACAAGCTATCTAAGATTGATGATTCTACTAATGTGAACTAGACCCTATATAGATCAATGGGAGGAAAATTGCAATATGTTGTTTAGTAGGCAAGATATTGCTTTGGCAATCAGGATAGTTGCTAGATTTTCAAAATATCCTAAAGAGAGTCACATGATGGTAGTGAAAAGAATATTGAGATATCTAAAAGGCACATAATACTATGGATTATATTACAAAAGGAGTGATAGATTTGAACTAAAGGTTTCCACTAACTCGGATTGGGCTAGAAATATTGATGATATAAAAAGAAGTAGTGGAGGTGCATTCTTTCTAGGAAAGTGATTGGTGCCATGGACAAGCAAGAAGCATAATTGTATTTCCCAAATCAACATCTGAAGCTGAGTATGTGGTAGCTATAATGAATTGTTGAAACATTATGTGGATCAAAAAATTATTGAAAGGTATGAAAAAAGAGATTAAAAATACATTAGTTATCTATTGTGATAATAGAAGTGCTATCAACATTTCAAAGAATCCAGTGATGTACACTAAGACTAAGAACATTGCTATCAAGTACCACTACTTGAGAGAATTAGTTCAGGACAAAAAAGTGAAGCTAGAATATGTGAATACAAAGGAACAAATTACTGACATATTCAAAAAATCATTACCCAAATATGCTCATTAATATCTTAAAGGTAAAATACTGGTGATTCCCCTAACTAAAGCTACTTAAAAAGACTAGGTGCATTGCATCACCATGTGATAATTAGAACATTCTATGTAGTGGTGCAATATAGCTCTACTTTGGGACATGCCTAAGGTAGAATAATTTAAAATGTCATAAATAGATTAGTCATAGACATATGACAAGTATTAGCTAGACATGCAAAATCTACATAATTCAGATGTATGAAGAGGTTTTGAAGTTGAGAGAGCTACACATCTTTGGCATTGTTGTCAAAGAGGGAGAGATTACATATCAAGGGAGAGATTACTGAGAAAGGAGGTAAGATAAACCTCAGAGGGAGAGAGTCATGCAAGAGAAATTTGAAAATACAGAATCATGATAGAGGGAAGTTTCAAAAGTTGCATGGATAAGAATTAAAATGAAACTAAGATATTGGTCACTCATGGAAGTGAAATATTTTGGATTGTATGGTAACTTAGTTACTACTAGTATTAAGATACTTGAGATGTTGAGATCAATGCCAAATAGGGAGATTGTTGGAAACTTACAATTAGAACAATTGTTGTTTTGTCATTGATGTCAAATCTATGAATGAGACATATTATTACGTAATCCAAATATCATATCTATTTGATTGATGAAGAGAATTTGAGAAGTTAGATGTAACTATAGCACCTAGAGAAAAGGTTGAAGCTTTGAAAAATAAGTTACAATGGATATTTGATTGGATAGAGTTTGATAAATAAATATAATTGTTTATGCCAAGAAAGTTGAGCTAAGCTAAGAAAAAGAGTAAAATACTAAGGAGTGTCAAGTAATGCTAGTGTCAATCAAGCTATAGTTAGTGTCAAAAAAATCAGGTGTTGACCATGTGTTAAAATCAATTAAGAAAGTTAGATGATGCTGAGCCAAAAAAGCTTTACAGTGACTAAGTATTTTAGTGTTGACTGAGTATCAAAATTTAGAGATTGTCGAGTGACAATAAGAGAACAAATTTAAAGAAATTGTAAGATCAAGATGACTCACTTGATTTCTTGGAAGATGTAAAATGTGTTGAAGATAAGATTGATGAGTTGGGTCATTAAATTCAAAAAGGTGATGGTAAAGACCTAACAGATGGATTCTAGAGAATTTTCTAGAGTATGATCAAGAAGACAAATAGACACATTGAATCAATTTGAATATGATTGTAAACCCTAAGATCTATGATGGATTTAGAAAATGGTAAAGAAAAAATTTCCTATTTAAAGAGACACATAACTAATCATTTGGTTTCATGTCTAGTCAATCCCAACTAAGCCCATCCAGTGTGTGTATGAATGAGTTTATATGTGAAGAGAGACATACAGAGTAAGGTTGATTGAAAATACACAAGAGTATGAATGTGAAACTAAAGGAGAAATCTTACAGATATAATGTTGTTGTTGATAAGAAAATTAGAGCTGAAGGCTTAAGTGTTGATTTCTGGAAGGGTTACCAAGCTGATCAAGATTAGCAATGACAATGGAAGGCTTAGGGTTACGAAGCTGATCAACATTAGAGATGACAATGGAAGGCTTATCAGTGAACTAGCATAAGGACTAAACATAGATCTAAACCTACAAAAGTGAGTTGTAATCATACAGATCAAACCTTATGTTTTCTTTCTAATCATTGTAAATGGTTTGTATTGAAATCCTTTTAACAGAAGTTGACCTAATAGTCATTTGAAGACTTAACAGTCTATGTAAATCCTTTAATTGGGTGACATTCTAAATGGATGATCAGAGTCCTCTTACAATGCCACTCCTAATAGGTTGATTAAATCTTCTAACAAGGTCACATTTAATAGTTTCTATTGTAACCTTTAATAGAGTTGGCTCCTAATAGAGCTCACTTTGAAAGAGTGAAAAATAGTGACATGTTGTGGGTGGTTTTTCCTAAATTGGGTTTGCACATAAATTCCTAGTGTGAAACTATGACTAATGTTTACATTTGATAATGTTTTTAGTATGCAATGTAGGTTAAAGTTTATGACAATTTTATAGTACAAATCGAGCAACAATAGGTCAATTAGAATAGTGAAGTGATTAATGTTTAAATATTCAAGTTGTACATATAGTGTTAGGATAAACTACGGACAAAAATAAAAAAAACTACATGCAAATGTAACCAATAACAGAAAAATAATAGATCACACAGAAATGAACACAAGGCACCAAGATTTAATGTGGTTCACCCAATCCCTGGGCTATGTCCACCAAACAGCAAGTCCAATCTTATTACAATCCAGTGATTACAACCTGATTACAATCTGTAATCCCTTACAGCTCAATACCGCCACAAGAACCAATTTCGTATCACAACATAATGAAAAATACCCAACCCTAAGCCCTTTTATACAAGTATTAAACCGCTTTAGGGTTATAACATGTCAGCAAGATATTGTGGTACCCCACTATTTATGAAGTATGTACAGTACTTTCCTGATCAGTCACCACAATCTAACAATCTCCCACTTGGGGATTGATCAGGCTCCACACTAAACAACATATAGCAGGAATTGGAGAAGGTGCAATACATTTTGTGGACAATGCATATGCAAAGATTACAACAGTCCCTCTAACTACTAAATAAATAAAATAAAAGTAAGAACACAATCAAACAATGTTGGAGATTTCTTTAGCCCTAAGCTATGTTGATTTTGATGACATAAAAGACTGTGAGAATGAAAAGAAAACATGGGATAAACTGAAGACCATATATAGAAGATATGATAATGTCATGAGAGTCGAATTAGAAAGTTTGAGAGGAAAGTTTAATGAAATTAAAATAACAAAAGGTGAGAATATAGTTCAGGACTATGCAATAATCAAAGAGGTTGTAAATGCCATAATAGGTGCTAATGGAAATATTGAAGATGAAAGAGTAATAAGAAATGTATTAAGAACTTTACTTCCTATTTATCCTATTAGGGGTTTTGCAATAAAAGAACTGAGATGTACTATAGATAATACCCTAACTCTAGATGGTGTGATTGGTAGGCTTACTTCTTTTGGGATGTCCAATTTTGATAATTACACTCCTATTGAGTCTTCTTTTAAATCACAGCTAGTTCTTAGCAAGAAAGGAAAAGGAAAACATGTGAAAAGATAACATTGACACTTCAAATAATGAACTTGATGAACTTGAGACACTGATGGCTAGAAGACTTTCAAGAGGTAGAGGAAAATATAAAGGTAATGTGAAGGGTGATCCCCTTAATACCATAAACCATAATAGAAAATAAAGAAACAACATCAAATTCAAGAACAAATATGGACTTCTTATTCATGCTACAAATGTTAAATTATAGAATTCAAAAGTACAATATGCTAACCCCACTGGGTGCCTTTATTACAATAATTTGCAAGACAAGTTGTGAACTACAACCTAAAGTTGTTCAAGACAATGTTTAGGCCTTTCCTAGGAAGGTTTTAGACAATGAAACTTAATACCTAGGGCCGATAGACCCTAACACTTTATATAGAGTCGGTCAAATACATATTTGATAATTATTTTAGATATTTTGGGTAGACCAACTTTTGAAGGTCATAACTCTCAAACTGTTGCTCTGATTGGTTATTATAACCACTTTTCAAAAACACCACCTCCTGATCTACAGGCTCGAAACCATGCAAGCACCCTTTTGTCTAGTTTTCAGACCTCATCTGGGCACTCTAAGGCATCGAACAATGAGCCTAAAGATTTTTTTGCAAATTTTTCCACTAAACATCCACAATAACTTCTCTGATACTTAAGTTGGAGCAATGTGATTTTTATGGTAGGATTATAACTCTAAAATGAATCTTCATGTAGAAAATGAAAATATTCTAAGCTCGTATGACAAACTTACTAAAAATAGGAAGCTCCCATAAATAGTAACCACCTTGTCTACTAGTCCTTATTAAAATAGAAAAGACAAAAAAAAAAATATTTTTGGGCGGAGCAAGATTTCTCTTACACCCAAGATGCTCCTGCATCAGACACCCAGGGTAATTTGAGAAGTGACTCTGTGACGTCTCAGGTGTTCAAAGGAAAACCAAGACAATTAACCTCCTCCCTTGTTAGCTATAATGAATCCTCTATTAGTCTCCCTTTGATTTGACCAGGTATTCCTCATAAGTTTTATTCCTTGTGCTTTTGCCAACATGACTTTTCGGTATCTTGTCAATCTCCTTTATAGCCAAACTAGCTGCTAGAATACTTCACTGTGCTTCTACAGCTTCATCTCCATCACCTCCTTCATAATAATTTGTCAAATATGAAATGTTAAATACTAGTGAAATATTCAATTCAATAGGCAACTCCACTTCATAAGCATTTCCAGAGTCATGCTTTTTCACTATCTTGCATAGTCCAAACTTCTTCATCTTCAACTTATTATATTTACCCACTAGAAAGTGCTCCTTCCTAAAATGAACCATGACATCATCTCCAATATGAAATTCCTTATACCTTCTTTTCAAATTTTTCTTAGACTTATACTATGTATTCATCTTTACAATATACTTCCTCACCTCCTCATGGATGTTCTTCAAATGTTCAACAAAATCTTCTACTTTCACACTACTTATCTCTCTTTTATCCAACTACCTCAATTCAAAAGAATTTCTAGGACTCTCACATATACAATTTTGAATGGTGATTTACTAGTAGTCTTGTTGATAGAATTATTACATGCAAATTATACATGTGGTAAAATCATATCCCATCCTTTTGGCTTGTCTCCAACCAAACATCTCAGTAAATTTCCCAAACTATGATTCATAACTTTTGTCTGTCCAATAGTCTGTGGATAATGTGATGAACTAAACTTCAACTCTATCTTCAATTCCTTTTACAATGTATGCCACAAATACCCAACAAATCTAGTATCTCGATCTGAAACTATACTCTTTGGCAAACCATGTAGTCTCACCACTTCTTTTACAAACAATTTTGCTACATGAACAACATCACTAGTCTTTTTGCAAGGAATAAAATGTGCCATCTTTGAAAACTTTTCAGCCACCACAAAAATAGAATCATGCCCATGATACATCCTTGGTAATCTAAGAACAAAATCCATGCTGACATCCTCTCACAACTTCTTTGGTACAGGTAATGGGTGATACAACCCTATATTCTACTTCACTCCTTTCGCCATTTGACATACTCTGCAACTTTCTACAAATTTCTTCACATCTTTCTACAACTATGGCTAGTAATAATTCTTAGCAACCAAAGCTATGGTTTTATCCCTACCAAAATGTCCAACCAATCCTCCATTATGCTTCTCCTTGATGAGATTCACATTCATTGAACTTTTCGGAATGCACAATTGACTTCCTTTAAAAAATGTACTATCCTGGATCATGAGATCCAACCACTTTTTTCTATCAAGTGTAACAGGATCTATACAAGCCTTCCACACTTCACCAAAAGTAGGATCATTCGAATACAAAGTATGAAGTCTTTTGAACCCAACCACCTCTATCTACATTTCTATCAACAAAAGTTGTCTTCTACTAAGAAAATATGCAACTCTATTAGACTTCCCACTCATGTGTTCCAAAAAAAATGTATAACTCTACATAAATTCAACCCACTTCAAATTCTTTTGGATAAATTTCCCTTGACTATTAAATATTGCAAAGCTTGATGATCAATATACAAAACAATCTCCTTAGGAAGAAGATAGTGTCTCCAATTCTTTAATGCTTGAACTATAGCATAAAATTCATGATCATAAACATAATATTTTCTTTTTGCATCATTCAATGTCTCACTAAAATAAGCAATAGGTTTACCTTCTTGGCTCAAAAAATCTCCTATTGCGGTACCACTAGCATCACGGTCTACTTGAAACATCTTGTTAAAATCAAGAAGTGCTAAAATAGGATGCTCAGTAACTTTATGTTTCAATAGATTAAAACTCTTATTTGCTCCTATAGTCCACTTAAATTCTTTCCTATCCTCTCTCATTGTTTTAGTCAGGGGTCCAAAAATACTGCTAAAACCTCTTATGAACATTCTGTAAAAACTAGCTAGTCCATGAGAAGATCTTACCTCTGTCACACTCCTTGGATAGGCCATTCAAGGATAGCCTTCACTTTCTCTGGGTCTATTTTTAGACCTTTTGCTAAGACTACAAATCCCAGGTACACCAACTCCTTTTTTACAAAATTTCACTTCTTTAAGTTTATTAATAACTTTTCTTCCCTCAACTTATCAAACACCTTGGGAATATGGATCAAATTCTCCTCCAATGTCTTACTAAAGATCAAGATATCAGCTAGGTAAAAAATGACAAACTTACTCAAAAACTCCTTCAATACCTCATTCATGAGCCTCATGAAAGTGCTTGGTGCATTGGTTAACCCAAAAGGCATGACTAACCACTCATACAGTCCTTTTTTCTTGAAAGTAATCTTCCACTCAAAGAGGAAGAGGTAGAGTACAAGGATCTAAAAGAGTGGGTACCATCAAATTTGTATTAGAGTGGGTACCACAAAAGCCTCCTCTTTTAGATCCTTGTACTCTACCTCTTCCTCTTTGATCTCTATTATTCTAATCATGAAAATGATTAGAATTATTTCTCCTTTGGTTATGACTGCTACTTCCAACCTCATCCTTATTCTTTTGATGATCATTATGACCACCATAAGATCATTTGCTAGATTTTCCATAGCGACCTCTTTCACTATTCTTGTTGTCAAATTTCTTACTCAGTTTCTCCTCAACTCTTAGGGAAAACTCGTATTCCTCCTCAATAATATTCATTCAAACTATACTTAGCTTGTCGTAAATGCTTGGCTTTAACCCATTAAGATAATGGGCCACTTTCTCTGTATCAACTTCTACATGAACAGTTCTAATGAGAACTCGGTAGAACTCTTCAATGTACTCTTGAATAGATTTTCCCACTTGCTTCAACCCTTGCATTTTCTTCAACACATCAAGCTCATCATCAATGAGAATGAACTATCACTTTAGTTTAGCTATCATCTGATCCCATCTAGTTATTTTTTCCTTTCTCCTTCAATTTCACTCCAACTGAACCTCCTATCACTAGATCTTTGCATGTCCTTTCAATTTTTCCTTCACAAACTTGGCCCTATCGCAATCCTCAACATCTTCATACTCAAAGTACTCCTCCAATTTATTGATCTAATTGATTAGCTCCTTTAGGTTAAGATTTCCCAAAAATGTAGAACCTTAAACTTAGGTCTTTTTCCAATCTTCGAGATGGCCCTAAAAAGCCTCTCTTCCTCTAGATTTAGAACTGCCTCTACTTCAACATTTTCTTCTACTTCATCCTCATCCTCACTTTCATCTCTTACAGGAAGATTTATTCCTCTACACATTAGTTCTTCCTCTGCTTGCATTTGTCTTTGGAGGGCTCAAAAACCCTTACATGTAACACCTACAACTCTTCCACCATGCTCTATTTGTGGAGGCATTTTTGTGCTTTCATTGAAACCCTAGTGCAAACTGCCTCACAATCGACGATTTGTCTATACGCTCAGCCCAAAATACAATCTTGGTGTGAACTACCTTATAGTTTGCAATCTATCCACACTCAAGAACATGGCTCTAATATCACTTAATGAAGGGTGCTCCCCTTAATACCATAAACCATAATAGAAAACAAAGAAACAACAGAAAAATAAAGAAAAAAATATGGACTTCTTATTTGCACCGCAAATGCAAAATTAAAAAATTCACAAGTACAATATGCTAACCCACATGGGTGCATTTATTACAGTAATCTGCAAGACAAGTTATGAACTACAACCTAGAGCTGTTCAAGGCAATGTTTGGGCCTTTCTTAGACAAGCAATTTTATTCCACCTAGGAAGGTTCTAGATAATGAAACTTAATATCTAGGGCTAACAAACCCTAACAATATATATAGAGTTGGTCAAATACATCTTTGATAATTATTTTAGATATTTCAAGTAGCCCAGCTTTTGAAGGTCATAACTCTCAAACTATTGCTCTAATTGGCTATTATAACCACTTTTAAAAAATGGTAACTTTTGATCTAGAGACTTGAAACCATGCAAGTGCTCTTCCATCAATTTTTTAGACCTCATCTAGGCACTCTAAGGCCTCCAATGGTGAGCCTGAAGATTTTTCTTCAATTTTTTCCATAAAAAATCTACAATAACTTCTCTAATACTTAAGCTAGAGCAATGAGATTTTTATGGTAGGCTTATAACTCTAAAATGAACCTTCATTTAGAAAATGAGAATATTTTGAGCTCATATAAAAAAACTTACTAAAAATAGCAAGCTATCATAAATAGTAACCACCCTATCTACTAGTCCTTTTAAAATAGAAAAGATAGGAAAAAAATATTTTTAGGTGATGTAAGATTGCTCTTACACCAAGGATGCTCCTACATTAGGTAAACTTCCTATAAACTATTTTTAATGTAACAAAGTTGGTCATATTGCTGCAAGATGTCCTGAAAGAGAAGACAAGGATGAAAGAAAGAAAATCAAGTGCAAAGGGAGAAACAAGGACTATAAAGATAAGGGTAATATTGTTGAAGAAGAAATTGATAGTGAATCCAAAAGTAATGATGAATAAGTAGTCTATGTTTCTATGAAAGAAGTCTCTGATGAAGATGAGAAACTTGCATTAATCTCTTATGTGAACAAAAGTGATAGATGGATAATTGATAGTGGTTGTTCTAATCGCGTGACTAGTTATAGAAAGAAATTTGAGAATTTTGGACCATACAATGGTAATTGTGTTAAATTTGGTAATGATGTACCATGTCTTTTGAAAGGTAAAGGATCAATACAATTGATTGATAAAATCAAATTTGACAATGTGTATTGGGTTGAGCAACTTAACTATAATATGTTGAGTGTTTCACAGTTGAACAAATTAGGTTACAGAATTGAATTCCTTAATAGAAAGGCTAAATTTTTTGATATTGATGGTAAACTAATTGGAAGTGGTGACCAAACAAGATGTAACGTGTTCTATCTAGACATATCTCATGAGATATGTTTGTTTGCACAATATGAAGATATTTCATTATCGAACAAGAGATTATTGTTGTCACAAAAGTTTGCATCCTTGTCCAAAGTTTTTACCTAAGGAAAACCTTGTGAAACATGGAAATAACCTCCAAGCTATGGGACTTGAACTATGAGTTTGAGTCTCTAGAGAAGGTCGACTTCCTTTGCTATCAAGATGCACCTAACTACTCTTGAAGAGGAAAAGGGAGAAGGAATGCATAAAAGAAAATTACCTAATCTAATATAAGGGGTGATGCACCAAAATAGAGTGTTCAAACCAATCTCTGCCCATACATGCACACTTGAACCATCATGACACCAAAAGACATACACATGCAAACTTGTTTTAATCTAACAGTCACATATAGATCAGAACACCCAAATAAATGGCATAAGGAAGATGAGATTCACTTATATATCATTCATAGGTCAAAGAGGTATAGTTGTGCAAATTTAAAATAACCACACAAAATTTAATAAAGGAAAATAGATCTTGCATAATCATTAATGGCTGAAGGAGATAATATAGGATGTCATTAGGTCTAGAGACAAAGGGAATTTATAGTGAACTTGCAAATTAATATCAGAGAAGTAGAGAAGAGTTGACCTTAAGAAAGAATTACAACCTTTCTTTTATAATTCAAGAATAACTAAGATATTTCTCATTGAAGTTACTCTAAAACCATTACCATTAAGTTCTCAGAGAACAATCAAGGCGAACCCAACAATAGATCTGATTTGGTACACTAGCAGAGGCATGAAAATCATGGAAACCCTGATTGGAATAAACCCTGAAGTGATAGAAATGATGCCAATCAATGCTAAAAATCCTCAAAATTGATGATTAGATGGTGCAAAGAGTGTAATTTGCATCATTTAAAACCTAACATTAACTTAGAGTGGTCGGAATTGATAAAAAAGATCAGATTATGCAAGAAAACTCAAATTTTCTTTATTTTTGGCTTATAAATCAGCAAGGTCAGCAGTCAAACAAAGTCCTACAACCAAGATGAGTCATATGGGAAAATCATATTTTATCTTTTGACAACCCTACAAGCCCTTGTGGTTTGACCATCTTATCCATCATAACTGCACCATCCTTTATAACCCTAACCGTGATTGCCCAAGAAACTGCCAACTTAACCATAATGTCACTGCAAAAGTTACCACCAAGGTTATCACCTAGGCCCACAAGGACATGTATCCTTTAGGAGCCTCCCCATATTTTTTAATTTCCTCACATCTTCAAAATGTATAAAAGTGTTAGTCATCAATCTCCACAAGATCGACAATCACAAATGACCTTAGTATTACTACGCTTGCTCTTCTAAACTTTCAGGCCCACTAAACACCTGACATGCACCTCAGCAAGCATGTAAACTTTCAGTGAATCACCATAAAGAAATTGGAAAATATTCCACCTTATCACTACTTGGCACCCTTTGGAACAATAGACCCCGCATGTCCATTTGTTAAAAAGTTACTTCCCCGCATTGTCAGAAACTCTGACAAAATACAGAATGCAGTAAAGTGATGGCCAATCAAAATGCCAATGAGCACCAATATGTCAGTATAGTCAAAATATAGTCCACAAAAAATAAGTAAGGCCCCACCTTGGATGCATAGAAAAAGGTTGCTTCCTTTCATTCGTTAAACACTGGGCAATTCCAAAATGCAGGAAAGCGACTACCATAGATATGTGGGAGATTTGATAGTCGGAGAAAGTTGCAGGGGATGGAAAAATAAATTAGGAAAAATAGGAAATACAAAAAGGTTTTATTTTCATTTATTTTTTTGTTTCCATTGACATTTAAATATTTAAAAGTGGGACGTGATCATTGGGTGGGCTTAGACATTAAAATTCAAATCTTTGGCAGGTGGCAATTTTGGCTAACAATTTTGGTGACTCAAAGGGGATGCAAGCCTGCTATACATAAGACCAATGGCATAAAGAATCCATTAGGCTATGGATTCATAAAAAATGTGGATCCTATGCATTATGAAGCCCTAAATCATAGAAAACATGCCCAGGAACCTCAAAACTGCCTCTCTACAACTGAAACCAAGAACCAAAATCCTCTCCAACCTCTACAAGAAACACATGTGCTCGTGCACTTCTTGGAAAATAGGAAATCATGGGAAGGAAGCTAACCTAAATATATAAATGATTTACATATAGGCAAGGTTAAACAAACCCATTAATTAGTTTCTTGAAGTAGCTCCCTTTCCTTGCCAGTTGATTTCTTCTCCCATGCACAAGGCCAGCTAAAAATGATAACAAGCATAACAAACATGTTGCTGCATGGAACACCTCCTTCCCAATACTAAAAAAAATGAAGCTTTCTAGCACTGGGGTGTTCTCTTGTGGAGAAAAACATACTTTCTCTTCTTTGTGATCTTCCTCCTCATGCTTAGGTTTAGGCATGATTAGGGGCAACTTGCTGATTTGTTACAAAGTTAGGTGCCTGATGGGGCATCATCTTGATGGTGTAGGGCTAGAGGAATCATCATTAACTACTTGATTTTTCTTTGAAATGGTAGTCTCTAACTGTATTGGGAGTGGCTTCTTTTCCTATGAAGAAAAAATCTTCACCTTGTCTTTATGATACTCATGAATTGCCTCCTTGGGAGCTATTAGTATGGTGTGATTCTCCACCTATAACTACTATGGAACATGCTCTTTGCATACAATAAATGATGGTTCAATATCTATGGAAGAGCTAATAACATCCAACTCATCCAAAAGATCATCTTCATTATTGATCTCCTCCATTACAGTAGTAAATACATGCATATGTTTAGGGGAAACCTCATGCAAGTTAGCATATTCCTCCTTAAGGACAGATCTATTCTTGAGGCTCTCTTTTCTATCCTCCACATCATAGAGGATAGTCTACTAAAGTGAATTATTTTATTCCTTTTCCAACACTAGCTCCTTATTATCTTCTAAAGGCTCAAAAACCATGATCAATTCCTCAAGGGGAGGAACAACCTTTTTGTCTTCTTCTTCTTCCTCAAAAAAGGAGGAAAGCTCTTTAGATAAGAGGACTAGATCCTCTTCCTTCTTCTCAATAGCTACCTCCTTTCTCTCCTTAGCAAGCTACAACTCCTCCCATGGCAACCTTGTTGGCTTATTTTCACTCTCCCCAAACTCCATATTCAGATCATCAGGAGTCCACACAATCGGTCCACACTAAAAGAGTGAAATGGTGACAAATGCTGAAGAGTCATGACCCAACCAATTTTCTCACACAAGGAGTGGAGGGGCTACAACAATAGGCTCTTGTGAGGGAGGGGGCTTCTCAAAGCTTGGGATGGCATATTTTGGAGAAGGGGCTGCATTTTCTTCCTTGGCTTGAAAATGAGTTGACTAAAGCCTCATTTCCTCCTCTCTTGCTATAGCAAATTGCTTTGCATGATTCTCCTCAAAATGTCTCTGTCTCTCCCCCTTTTCTTCTTATTGTTGGAGATAGCCTTGGTATACCATCTCTTCCTGTTGTCTCTCTATTTCTTGTTGCCTTTCAATCTCATCAAGTCATATATCAAGTTTCAACATTTTCTCATGCCTTTCATCTACTTTTCTATCCCATGTACCCATATTCATTTTGGATTCCAAAAACATATCTATAAGCTCTTCAAATATGGATGTTGGGACTAATGGAGTAAGGGCAATAATTCTAAGCAAAAGGACTATAAAAAATTTGGGGTTGAGATTGAAACTAGCAATATGAGGGTTGAGGAATGGTATTGTCATGATATGGGGGGGATAGGAACTATTTCTATGAAATAGATTCATGATTGGAGATTCATAAAAAACTACAATTTCATAGAAAAACTTTTTAAAAAATCCCAAAGATCAGAGATGATCCACACATACCAGCATTGTGTCTATATGAAAATAGTAGAAGTGCACTAGAGTCACCATGGTGTTTGATTGA
Source organism: Cupressus sempervirens (assembly GCA_028749045.1). NCBI lineage: Eukaryota > Viridiplantae > Streptophyta > Pinopsida > Cupressales > Cupressaceae > Cupressus > Cupressus sempervirens. The sequence continues at coordinate 629,287,090 of CM053791.1, read as the reverse complement.
ATGCCTCCAAAGGATGATGACATAGAAAAATACCCAATTTCTTAATGGATCAAGCTCAACTAGCTAACCAATGGACTTATGTAGATGAATCTTCTTTGTTACATCGGGCATGCCAAAAACTGTTGTCACATAAGTTTGCACCCTTGTCCAACATTTTTACCTAATGAAAACCTTGTGAAACATGGAAACAACCTGCAAGCTAGGAGACTTGAACTGTGAGGTCAAGTCTGTAGAGAAGGCTAGCTTCCTTTTCTTTAGGATGCACCTAACTAATCTTGAAGAGGAAAAGGGAGAAGGAATGCCTAAACCAAACTACCTAATCTAATCTAAGGGGTTGATGCACCAAAATAGAGTGTTCAAACCAATCTCTTCCCATACATGCACACTTGAACCATCATGACACCAAAATATATACACATCTAGACTTGTTTTAATCTAAAAATCACATACAAATAAAAAATCCCAAATAAATGACACAAGAAAAATGAGATTCACTTATATATCATTCATAGTTCAAAGAGATACATTCACACAAAATTGCAGATAACCACAAAACTTTGAAGAAAGGCAAATAGATCTTGCACACTCATTAATGGCTCAACGAGATAAGGTAGGATGTCATTAGGTCCAGAGACAAAGGGAAATTATAGCGAACTTGTAGAGCAATATTAGACAAACAAAGAAGAGTCAACCTTAAGAAAGAATTACAACCTTGATTTCATAGTTCAAGCATAACTGAGATATTTCTGACTGAAGTTACTCTACAACCACTACCATTAAGTGCTTAGAGAATAATCAAGGCTATCCCAATAATAGATCTAATTTGGTACACTTGCAAAGGCATGAAAATCATGGAAACCCTAACTGGAATAAACCTTGAAGTGATAGAAACAAAACCAATCAATGCTAAAACTCCTCAAAATGGATGATTAGATGGTGGGAAGAGTGTCCTTTGCATCGTTTAAAACATAACATTAACTTAGAGTAGTTGGGATTGATCACAAAGATCAAATTGTGCAACAAAACCCAATTTTCCTTTGTTTTTGGCTTATAAATCAACAAGGTCAGTAGTCAAACAAAGTCCTACAACCAAGATGAGCCACATGGGCCAATAGTTTTTTATCTTTCTATCACCCTATGAAGTCCTTATGGTTTCACCATCTTATCCATCATAATTGCGCCATCCTTTAAAACCCTAACTGTGACTACCCAAGAAACCACCAACTTAACTACAATGTCACTACAAAAGTTGCCACCAATGTTATTACCTTGGCTTATCGGGACATGTGTCCTTTAGGTGTTTCTATGCATTACTTAATTTCCTTGCATCTTCAAAATGCAAAAAAGCACTGATTTTTGATCTCCATAAGATTGATGATCATGAAAGACATTAGTATTATTGCACTTTCCCTTATAAACTTCTAGGCCCACTGAACACTTGACATCTACCTCAACAAGCATGTCAACTTTTGGAAAATCAACATAAAGAAATTAGAAAATATTCCACCTTAGCATTACCTAGCACCCTTTAGAACAACTGACCCCACATGTCCATTTATTAAAAAATCACTTCCCTGCATTGTCAAAAACTCTGACAAAATATATAATTTAGGAAAGTGACGGCCAATCAAAATGCCAATGAACAACAACATGTTAGCACAATCAAAAGATGACCCACAAACAAGAAGCAAGCCCCCATCCTAGATGTGTGGCAAAAGGTCTCTTCCCTACATTCGTCAAACACTAGGCAATTCCAAAATGTAGATAAGTGACTACCATAGATCTGTGGGAGAACTTATGATTAGAGAAAGTTGTGAGGTCCAAAAAAATAACTTAGGAAAAATAGGAAATACAATAAGGTTTTATTTTCATTGGCATTCAAATATTTAAAAGTGGGAAGTGATCATTAGGTGGGCTTAAACATTAAGATTCAAATATTTGGCAATTGGCAATTTTGGATAACAATTATGTCATGTAAATTTTGACAAATTGGTTAGCATTAGTAAGATGAAAAGAGTAAGAGGTTTTCCAAAAATAAAGAAACTAGACAGTGTTATGTGTAAACAATGTCAATTGTAAAAAATGACAAAGTCAAGTTTCAAGAGAAAGGCATATTCATCTAATGATATTTTTTAATTGGTTCATATTGACTTATTAGGACCTATTAGTGTTCAAAGCTATTGTGGAGACAAAATTTTCATTCTATTTTTTGATGAATACTCTAGAATGTTGACTATGATGTTTCTTAAAGAAAAATATTTATTATGCTTTTTAGTTATTTAAGTGGTATTTGGCCAAAGTTGAGAAGGATATAGGAAAGAGTCTAAAATGCTTGAGATCTGACAGAGTTGGGGAGTTCATTTCCAATGAATTTATCATATTCTACAATAATAGAAGAATCAAGGGACATATGTTAGAACCTAGGATCCCTCCTCAAAATGGAATATCTAAAAGGAGAAATAGATCAATCATGGATTGTGCTAGAATATTGATGGTGGAGAAAAATGTATCAAATAAATATTGGAGACAAGTTGTAAGTACAATTGTTCATACCTTGAATATAGTGCAAGTCATGAAAGATATAAATGCTACAACTTTTGAATTATAGTATGGGTGTTGATCTCATTTTGGTTTTGACAAGGTAGTGACAAAACACTTAAGTCATTACTTAACAAAACTCTGTATGTGTCAAGTAAGTAGTGCATGCTGAAAAATATATGTAGTTAGTGCCAAGCACCAATATGTGTCGAGCAGATGGTATGTGTTGAGTCACTCAAGTTTCAAGCAAGAGATGTATGCTGAGTGATTCATATGCTAAGTAAAATAGTGGATTTTATTTCATTTAGGAGATGAGTTACAACATTAATAATGTAGTGGATGTCAAGCATCAAAGCTTTCAAGTGTTGAGTAAATAGTTTTGAGCATAGTTGTTTGTAATGGCACAAACTCCTATATAAATTGTTTTTGGGCCAATGTAAGGATTTTTTTATGATTCTAGAAGATATATGCAAAGGTCTATTGAGAATTCCTTTGTAGTGCATGGAACCAATCAAATTAAAGGATGTTCTAAGTGACAAAATGGGTGAATCACAATTGTTGATTCCTACCTAACCCTAGTTAACCTAAGTCTTCTTAAGGAGGAAAACCATAAAGAGTTTGTATGTACAAATGATAAGAGAAGGGAGAATGCTAAGTACAGTGAGAGCATTCATGGTGACTATGGAGGTTGTGATCATGTTATGAATTGCAGAATCAATTAGAGAGAACAAAAGAAAGCATAGAGAGGAAAGAAGAGATACATCTGATTAGAAGGATCAAGTACACATCAAGAAAGAGGAGATATGATATCTAAGGATCAAGGCTGAAACATTCTAACATGTGAATCAATGAAAAACTCTTAACCAAGTAGTCCTAGTAGGCTTTTGTAAATCCTTTAACAAGGTGCTTACTTTATTGTAGGTTGAAGTTCTTTAACTAGGCACACTTTTAGTAGGGTGTTGAAACCCTTTAATAGGGTAAGATTTAAAATTCTTTGTAAGCCTTTATCATGGCAAACCTTTCATAGGGTAGATCATAGTTTATGATCAAACAATTTTAACATTCATTGGATACACTTTATAGCTATAGTGGTAAAGATTTGTGGGTGTCATCCTCACCCCAGTTTTACCTTCTCAATGCAAGGTTTATGTGTAACAAATTTATTGTGTTATGTTTTATTTGTCTCATGCTATGGATGAACATGTGTAGCTATCTATTTTAGTTTAAATGAAAATTATGAGATGGATATGTGGTGAATGTTTTTATGGTTAAAGTTTTTAAGTGTTGATTCACACCTTCCCCCCTCCCCCTTTCAAAATTTACTTTCCCATTGTTAATTCCAACAATTGGTATCAGTGCCTTGTTCTCTGAAAAGGAAAGCTTTGTAGCTTTGAGGAAAGATCTTGAAGATGGAAGTCTACATGTTGGGAAAGACTATTTAGGACCAAAAGATTAAAATCCATCTCACCCTACACCAAGTCAATGAAGAAAGAGATGAGTTGAAGTGCTCATTGAAGAGAAGGAAAGAAATAGATATTGAGGAAAATGGCACACATTACCAAGAGGAAGACACTACTAAATTTCTTGCAAATGGAAACTCAAGTGAGTTTGATGCAGCAATTGTAGATCTAATGGAAAAAAATGGTGCCCTAATTGAAGAGGTCAAAAATCTTAATATAGAACAAGAAGTCCAATTGATATTTCTACATGAGGTGATCAAGCAAAAAATGAAAGTTGAGGAAGAAAAAGTCATGATTGAAGATGGAAAAAGAACATTGACCAGTAGAGTGGAAGAGAAGACATCATAGGTACAAAGGATTGCTAACATGCAACTAGAAACAATGAATCAAGTGATGATTTCAAGTCATGAATTGAATGGATAGGAAATTGAGATCACAACCTTGAAGTTATAGAATGAACAACTAAGAATGAACTTAGTAAAGAGAAGGAATTTTTTGAAAGTTTCAATAAACCTAGTGAAGCCATCAAATAATTTGATAAACTAAGGAGATCTCCTAGATCTAATAATGTTACTAATGGATTGGGATATACCAGCGTTGAGAAAGGAGAATCGTCTAAAAGAGGTGAACAAAGAAAAAACAAAGGTAAGAACTACAAAACCACTTGTCATAATTGTGGAAAGTTAGGTCATACAAAAAATGTATGTAGGAGAAACAATGTAAATTAGAATCCTAAATAGAAATTCAAGGGTTACTATCATAAGTGCAACAAGTAAGGACATCAGGCACATGAATGTAGGACCAAGACCTTAAGCACACAAAGATTTGAAGGATATTGCCACAATTGTCATAAGTATGGACATAAAGAATATGAATCTAGATCTAATGCCAAGTGGACATGAAAATAGAAGACAAAGGTGTAACCTAATGGAAAATCTTGCAATCAAGTTTACAACACAAAGTACAATTGTCACTATTGTCAAGAGTATGGACATGTTCTTGAGAATTGCATTAGAACACATTTCAAAAGTAATTGCAGTAGATGGTTGAGTCAAACTACATATTTTATTTGTTTGAAGACTAATCATATCAATAGAAACTATCCAACAAGGTCAAAGGTACAAAGCAATGAATTCAATAAAGGAAAATAAAAGGTTGATGTTGAAAAAATTCAAAGTGTAGGTGAACAAGACATGGAAGAAAAAGGAAGATTCCAACACATCAAGTTCATATGAGATCACTTCATCCATGGACCAAGTGATCACATCACCCTAATTAGGCAATCAAAAGGTATGTGGGATTGATATCTCAATGATATATTTACATTAGTTCCAAGAATCTAAGTTCTAAAAAGATTATATCTATATATATATATATATATATGCATGAATTAAGATGTAATGAAATAGTTAGAACCTAGAATAATCTTTAGTTTTTTAGTCTTCATGTTGTTGTCGAGCATGAAAGATTTCATAGTTTCCACCAAGCATGAATGAAATTTCTGTTGATGTCAAGTTATAAAGGTATGGTAGTATTGACCAAGCATGCTATGTGAACCAAGTGGAGTGGAAGTCATATGTAAGCCGAGTGATTTGGAAACCCTATATTGATCAAGTTTATAGTTGTATAAGAATTAAATATTTATTGCAAAATTTTAATGATTATATAGTCATTTCTTGACTCATTTGCATTCATTTAAGATCAAAGAGAGTACAAATAGCATGAAGGTTAACTGCAATAGGAGATTCTTGCATTTTCAAATCAATTTCAACTATAACTCAACATATTCATCAGATTGGAAATGTATTTTACTAGTGTCGAGTTTTGTTGTTTGAATCATCACAAACCCTAGGTATAAAATTTGGCAAAAAGCTCTTCTGCAAGTGTTAGAAAAGAGGGAAAGGAAGTTTGGAATGTGAAATTAATTAGAAATTAGGTTAGGCAACCATCTTTCTAGGAAATACCTAAAATTGCATACAAAGGAGACCCATCTAGCGTGCTATCAATGATACCACTAAAAGTCTTAGTTATTTAGGATGTTAGGTGTTGTTACACATGCAAAGTTGGAAGTGTAGGTGACATAGAGATTAGAAAATTATATAGTCAAATTTGTGATGATGGAGTTTTAAGGGAAGAAAATAAAATCATAGAAAGGAAAGGGTTGACCTATGCCTAGATTTCCCTAATGTATTCAATACTGAATGGATCAAGATTGTGCTCACTAGAATACATGAAAAATTCATATAGCTATAAAATGGACCCATTAAGATAACTAAAAGGATCATTAGCCAAGTGTTAGGCTATCCTAGCCTAGACTGACCCAAGAGCATGTCAAGTGATTTAAAAGAGATAATTGAGAAGAACATAGGTGCAATATGGAATAATAGGAGAATCTCTATAGATTCTATCTCAGACCCCCTAATTTATTTTGTTGTGAGAGTGATAACTCACAAGTTCTTTCAATCTAGTAGATTGAATAATATGTATTACATGGGCATAGATTTGGGATACAAAATAGTAAAGAGAGACCACAGCTATGACCTTCTCAAGTTGGAACGTCAAAAAATAACTGAAAATTTGCATGCCATAAGGAAATCCAAGAGTACATCTTATGAATTTTTTTCTTTATTAGTTTCCATATTTTTTAATGTGTAGAACACATTTCCCTCATTTGGTAAAGTTGCTTGGAAGACCAACAAGTCTATTGCAGTTTAGATTGGAGAGTGCATAAAGAAACTTGGAGATAATTTTGAGTCAGTAATGACAAGTTATTATGAAAACTTTAAGAAGTCTATGAAGTAGAGACTAAGGATTCTAGTGTCACTAGTTGAAAAACATTATGATGATGTTTTCTTTCTAGCTGATGCTAATTATACATATCTGTAGGAAATTGTATCCTAGGTCAAATGGCTTAAGCCCTTGATAAATATTGATGAGGCATCTATAGCTATCATAACCTTATTGGTAGAGGAAATAGATAAAAGTGTCACCTCATTTTGTAATTATGAGGAAGCCAAGTCTAGAATTACAATTGACTTGAAGACAACTTTTATTGTAAGAAAGAAGAATAAAATTGTGAAGAAGCTAAAGGAAAGATTTTGCAAAGGGGGAGATAAAGAAAAGATGAAAATGAAGAGGTGAAAGAAAAAGTCCAAGCCCCTATGGAAATTACTCAAAGAAAAGGAGAAGATGAGGGAGCTCATGAAGAAGGTGTCTGATGGGGAGGATCTTGAACAAGGTTCTAGCCTCAACTACTAGAACTCACTTTAGGCTTTCTCCTAGCCTCTTAGGGTATTTATCCTATACCCTACTCCATGGTAATCTTCTCTTTATTCCCTTATTACACTAATCCTCACCAATCAACTCAAAACTCTATTTCACCATGGGGTCTCCCTAGTGCTCTCATTGCACCGTTCTTGACAACTAGCTTCCAGGAGTGCATTCTTGGATATATTGAATTCCAAGGCTTGTATTAGGTCTCATTAAATAGTTTTTAGGATCACTAAGTGAATTGGAGTATTGGGTTTCCAATCGATTTGAAGATTTCATAGTTAAGAGGGCTACCAAGACTAATAACAAAATTAGGCCTCCAAAACTGATTTTTGGCTTATATCTCCTCAAACCCTTAAGAAGTACTCAAAAAAATTTATGATTTGGATACCCTTTTGGCTCCCCTTGAAGATTTTTTAGGTCTACAACACCCAGGTCATCCGTACAAGGGATTTCCAAAAATATGTCTATTTACAAGGGTTTCTTGTTTGTATGAACAGGAATATAGAGAGTTCTTCCTTCCACCACTCAAATGGACTCTAAATGACTGAACTCCTGGAATTAACTTCCTTCACTCACCACTCTTGCCTTCCATGAATTTGTATTGCACCCAACACCCCATTCTATGCCCCTTTCAAACACTTATTTGCTGATTTCATTGCCTAGCCGGGTATGCAAACTCGCCTAGGGCCTCTTGGAAAAAACAACAAACCTCTGCAAAACAAGACAAAAATACATATTTACATTTTTTATACAGTCTATTACTTGATTCCAAAAGGCCATCATGGTTCCACCATTGGAATTCAAGTTATAGAGATTTCTTTGCTGATTGCTGTGTACAGACCAGCGAACTGGCAACTTTAAAAAGATTTTTCAAACTAGTAATGAAACTGATCAAAAAAACTCCTAATCTTTACCAAAGAATATACATTCCATACACTATAAAATCACATGAAAACAGCAACCCTATCAATCCATTAAAGGTGTGGATGAAGGGTGAAATCAGAAAACTGTCATCAAAATGCTCAGTTTGCTCTTCATTCCAATGCCAAAATTCGTACAAAAGCATATGCCAACCCTCAAACTAACTTGGATTGGTCTTAAATACCTCTTACCCACGTGAATCAACAGATCCCATAGGTTTACAACTGATTCTTGAAGCCCTTATAAAGTTTTAGCACTTTTTGTCAATGTTGTCAAGCAACTTTGCAAAGTTGCAAAGTTGCCAAGTGCAACTTTTGCACTATTGTGCATTTAATGGCTCCATGACCTCAAACATGGTTAAATGAACCTATTTCCATGTAATTACAACTTTTAACATATTTTCCATGTTTCCCATCCTCCTGGGGTCTTGGTCAGTGTTTGACCATTCTAGGCTCTAACAAGCAATTTAAGCAATTTTGCCAACATAGAAGCAACTTGGAAACTCAAACACAACAAAAACCTATTTACAAACACAACTCACACACTTGGGGCTTTATCACATATCCCTTATTCATGTGGTCTAGCCAAGACCACTACAAGCCAAAAACGGTTTAGGAAACTTGGCATATTTCCTAGGTGCTCCTGCACCATTCTCCCCCTATGACAAAAAAAAACTTAAGGTGGGTCAGTATTCAAGAGATCTTGACTGATACCTCTCTTTTTGAATTCATGTTCAGCTACCCATGTCGCTTCAGATTCAGGCTGGTTCTTCCATTTTACTAAATGCTCCATATAAATTCCATGCCTAGTCTTCTTCTTTACTCTTGAATCTAGAACTTTTTCAGCTTGAGGCTTGGTTTGGAGAGGAATACTGATTTCTAGAATATTCTTATCTACCTCTATGATATATTCCTCTTCCATGACATTAGGACCCTTGTATTTAACCAAATCTTGAATGTTGAAGATGGGAGAGATGGCTAGATTGTTTGGCAACTCAATCTTGTAGGCATTTGGGCCATACTTAGCTAGAACCTTACAAGGCCCTATCCTCCTCATTTGAAGCTTGCTTGGAACACCTTTTTGAAGTCTAGCCTTGTTCAAGTGTACCATCACCAAATCTCCTACTTCAAATTGTAGATCTCTCCTCCTTTCATCTACTTTAGTCTTTAACCTTTGAGTAGCCTCTATCAAGGACTTCTTGACCTGCTCATGTACCTCTCTCATGGACTAGGAAAAATCATCTGCATGTCCACTAATCTCTTCTTGATTCTTTAATTCTCGTAGCTCACAAACTCCTCTTGGGTGATAACCATAAACAACTTGAAAAGGGCTCTTACCGGTAGTTCTATTTGTGCTATCATTGTAGGCAAACTCAGCTTGTGGTAGGACTTGATCCCACACTTGACCATACTCCTTTGTTAAACACCTTAGAAGGTTTCCAAGCACCCTATTAATTACCTCAGTTTGACCATCAGTTTGGGGATGGTAAGCTGAACTATGTGCCAAGTTAGTACCTAGCCTTCTCCACAAGGTCTTCCAAAAGTGCCCCATGAATTTAACATCTCTATCTGAAACTATACTGATTGGTAAGCCATGAATCCTTACAACTTCTTTGAAAAATAAGTGAGCAATATAGCTAGCATCATGAGTAGTCTTACAAGGAATAAAGTGACTCATTTTGCTAAATCTGTCCACAACTACAAACACACTATCCAAACCTGATGTTGTTCTTGGTAAGCCCACTATGAAGTCCATGCTAATGCATTCCCATGGCCTATTTGGAATGGGTAAGGGCTGGTACAATCCTGTATTTGTAGAAGTTTCCTTGGCCTTTTGACAAATCATGCATTGTTCAACATACTTCCGGATATCTCTTTGCATCCTAGGCCAATAGTAGAATCTTTCCACCAACTCCAATGTTTTGTTCAAACCAAAGTTTCCACTAAGGCTTCCATTATGCTTCTCTTGGATCAGATTTTCTCTCATTGATCCTCTAGGCACACATTATTGATTTCCCCTAAACAACAACCCATTTTGCAAAGTGTAATCAGCAAACTTGCTATGAAAATGATTGTTAAACTCTACACATACCTTGTAGGCCTCTGAGAAGTCATCATCATCAACATATAGGTCTTTGAAACCTTTAACTCCAATACTCTCTAACTGTATTTCTTAGATAGTAAGCAGCCTTCTACTTAATGCATCAGCTACTTTATTTATCTGCCCTTTCTTGTGCTTGATGGTGAATCTGTAGGATTGTAGGAACTCCATCCATTTGATGTGTCTTAGGCTCAACTTCTCTTGAGTGTTGATGTAACTCAATGCTTGGTTATCAGTGTATACAAAAAACTCTTTAGGTAAAAGATAGTGCCTCCACTTCCTAAGTGCTTGCACCAATGCATACAATTCTAAGTCATAGGATGAGTACCTAGATTTGGATTCATTTAGCCTTTCACTAAAGAATGCTACTAGCCTTCCTTCTTGGCTTAATACAGCCCCAACAGAAATATTACTTGCATCACATTCTACAATAAACAACTTGTCAAAACTAGGTAAAACCAAAATGGGTTTAGTAGCTACCTCTTTCTTCAACCTTTCAAACCCTTCATTGGCTTCTTTGGTCCACAAGAACTTAGTTTTTAGTCCTCCCTTGATGGTGTCTAATACTGGTGCACATATCTCACTAAAACCCCTTATAAACTTCCTGTAGAATTGTGCCAAACCATGGAAACTTCTTACTGCAGCCCCTATTTTAGGTGTAGGCCAGTTTAGAATGGTTTCTATTTTACTTTCATCCATCTTCAAGTTACCTTGTGAAACTACAAAACCAAGGTAAACCAACTCTTGTTTCAAGAACTCACTTTTCTCAAGATTAATGGTCAATTTTTCTTCTTGTAACTTCTTTAAAACAATTGCCAAATGCTTCATGTGTTCTTCTTTAGTCTTGCTGAAAATGAGAATATCATCAAGATAAACCACTACAAAAATGCCTATGTAGTCCTTCAAAACTTCATTCATTAGCCTCATGAATGTACTAGGTGCATTAGAGAAGCCAAATGGCATTACTAGCCATTCATAAAGTCCTTCCGTAGTTTTGAAGGCTATTTTCCATTCATCACCCTCCTTCATTCTGATTTGATGGTAGCCACTCTTGAGATCTATCTTGGAGAAATACTTAGCACCCCCAAAACAATCCATTAGATCTTCTATTCTAGGAATAGGAAACCTATATCTAATTGTTATCCTATTTATGGCTCTAGAATTAGTGCACATTCTCCACTTACCTCCTTTCTTTGGTGCCAAAACAACCGGTACAACACATGGGCTAATACTCTTCCGAATGAGACCTTGGTCAAATAGCTCTTGTACTTGTCTTGCAATTTCTTTATTCTGATCTGGAGTCATCTTGTAAGCAGCCTTGTTGGGCAATGAGGATCCAGGAAAAAAGTCTATTTGATGAATAATAGATCTTTGTGGAGGGAGTGTGGCAAGTTCTCCATCACTTATGATGTCTTTGAACTGATCCAATAGTTCTTTTACCTCTCTTGGCAATGGTGTTTGTTTGACAGCATCTTTCTCCTTTGGTTTCACAACTATGGAAAACCCAACTTCATTGTTCTCCTTGAAATCATGTAAGAATTCTTTTCCACTCATGAGTAGAACACGCTGATCTGTTGTTGCATCTATGCCTTCCTCAACAAGTGATTGGATTTTGTATGTCACTCCTCCTTTCTTGAATGTATACAAGTTCTTCTTCCCATGATAGACAGCATCCCTATCATATTGCCATGGTCTACCCAAGAGTAGATGACAAGCATCCATGGGCAACACATCACAAAGAATTTTGTCTTGATATCCTCCAATTGAAAAATCCACCCAAACTTGTTCATTTACCAACACATTCTGCCCTTTATTCAGCCATGTGACTCTATATGGATGATCATGAGGAATCTTTGTTAGCTTGAGCTTTTGGACAGCCTCTTCAGAGATGATATTATCAGTTGATCTTGAATCAACAATAACTTTGCAAACCTTACCAAGTATCTTGCATTTTATTCTAAAAAGTGCCCTTCTTTGTTTAGGCTCTTCTTTGCTAGGCTCCTTGATCAAAACTCTTCTAAACATCAGATTTTCTCCCTTCTTAGAATCAAGATTCACTTCTGAAGTTATATTGTTGCTGCATTCTTCTTGAACATATGTTATCTTCTTATCCCCTTGGGAAGATGATGCCTTCTCAAGACATCTATAGGCTGGATGACCAAGTTGTCCACAATGGTAACATTTCATGTTTGCAAAATGTGAACCCCTGCTGAAATTGTTTGATCTGCCTCTAGCTACACCACCAAATCCTCTTCCTCTAGTGAAATTACCTCTTCCACTTGTTTCCCCACTTTTCTCAATCAACTTGGAGTCTCCTGTGGCCTTGGGTTCATTGCTTCTTCCCCCATAACCACCTCTATGTCCTCTAGAGTCTCTCCCTCTTCCTCTACCCCTAGAGTTAGAGTCTTGTTTCCTTCTATTCTTATCTTCCACTTTGAGTGCCAATTGAAAACACTTATGAACAGTAGTAGGAGTCCAAAGGCTGATCTCCTCTTGAATACTCCATTTCAAACCACCTAAATATCTAGCCACCTTGATGCTCTCCTCCTCTTGGACCTTGGATCTCAAGAAATTTTTTTGAAACTCTTCAGTATAGGAGGCCACATCCAAATCTTTTTGCTTCAAGCTTTGTCTCTTCTTGTGTAGCTGGATTTCATAGTCTTCAGGCAAATAGTTATCTCTGATTTTTGCCACCATAGCTTTCCAATTAGAGATAGGTTTCTTGCCTTCTCTTTCCCTCTCTTCTTGAATGAACTTCCACCATGTTAGGGCTGGTCCCCTTAATCTTGCTTTGGCAACCTTCACCTTTTGTGCCTCTGATACGCCTTCACATTCAAAATGGTTCTCCATCCCTTCAATCCATTCCATGACCAACTCTGAATTCATCTTACCAGTAAATAGGGGTATCCCCTCAAGAGATTTTCCACCCAATGCCTTGATGGGTTTAAGGAAAGGTTCCTCTTGTAATGGAGGATCAGGTTCAGGTACATAGTCCTCTTCATTCTCTTCCTTTCCCTTTTCTTCATTAATTCCCAACTTCTCTTTCATTTTTCCAGCTGTCTCTACCACTTCATCAAGCTTATCTTTCATAGCTTCTAAGGCTTCCTTAAGGAGCCTATTTTTCTCCCTTTGTTCTGTCACTTCCTTTGCCAACTCAGCATTTGTTACCATGGTGGTTTCTCCCACTGACTCACTTCCAAAATAAGACATACACAATGTCTTGTCCCAAACCTTTCAAGGCTCTGATACCAATTTGATGGGGAGGATCTTGAACAAGGTTCTAGCCTCAACTACTAGAACTCACTTTAGGCTTTCTCCTAGCCTCTTAGGTTATTTATCCTATACCCTACTCCACAAGAATCTTCTCTCTATTCCCTTATTACACTAATCCTCACCAATCAACTCAAAACTCTATTTCACCATGGGGTCTCCCTAGTGCTCTCATTGCACCGTTCTTGACAACTGGCTTCCAGGAGTGCATTCTTGGATATATTGAATTCCAAGGCTTGTATTAGGTCTCATTCAATAGTTTTTAGGATCACTAAGTGAATTGGAGTATTGGGTTTCCAATCGATTTGAAGATTTCATAGTTAAGAGGGCTACCAAGACTAATAACAAAATTAGGCCTCCAAAACTGATTTTTGGCTTATATCTCCTCAAACCCTTAAGAAGTACTCAAAAAAATTTATGATTTGGATACCCTTTTGACTCCCCTTGAAGATTTTTTAGGTCTGCAACACCCAGGTCATCCGTACAAGGGATTTCCAAAAATATGTCTATTTACAAGGGTTTCTTGTTTGTATGAACAGGAATATAGAGAGTTCTTCCTTCCACCACTCAAATGGACTCTAAATAAATGAACTCCTAGAATTAACTTTCTTCACTCACCACTATTGCCTTCCATTAATTTGTATTTCACCCAACACCCCATTCTATGCCCCTTTCAAACACTTATTTGCTGATTTCATTGCCTAGCCGGGTATGCAAACTCGCCTAGGACCTCTTGGAAAAAACAACAAACCTCTGAAAAACAAGAAAAAAATACATATTTACATTTTTTATACAGTCTATTACTTGATTCCAAAAGGCCATCATGGTTCCACCATTGGAATTCAAGTTATAGAGATTTCTTTGTTGATTGCTGTGTACAGACCAGCGAACTGGCAACTTTAAAAAGATTTTTCAAACTAGTAATGAAACTGATCAAAAAAACTCCTAATATTTACCAAAGCATCTACATTCCATACACTATAAAATCACATGAAAATAGCAACCCTATCAATCCATTAAAGCTGTGGATGAAGGGTGAAATCAGAAAACTATCATCAAAATGCTTAGTTTGCTCTTCATTCCAATGCCAAAATTCGTACAAAAGCATATGCCAACCCTCAAACTAACTTGGATTGGTCTTAAATACCTCTTACCCATGTGAATCAACAGATCCCATAGGTTTCCAACTGATTCTTGAAGCCCTTATAAAGTTTTAGCACTTTTTGTCAATGTTGTCAAGCAACTTTGCAAAGTTGCAAAGTTGCCAAGTGCAACTTTTGCACTATTGTGCATTTAATGGCTCCATGACCTCAAAAATGGTTAAATGAACCTATTTCCATGTAATTACAACTTTTAACATATTTTCCATGTTTCCCATCCTCCTGGGGTCTTGGTCAGTGTTTGACCATTCTAGGCTCTAACAAGCAATTTAAGCAATTTTTCCAACATAGAAGCAACTTGGAAACTCAAACACAAAAAAAACCTATTTACAAACACAACTCACACACTTGGGGCTTTATCACATAGCCCTTATTCATGTGGTCTAGCCAAGACCACTACAAGCCAAAAACGATTTAGGAAACTTGGCATATTTCCTAGGTGCTCCTGCACCAGTGTCAAGGGAGAAGAAGTCTAGGAAGCATCCAAGCTTGTTGAAAAGAAAAAAAAGGCTAAAGATGATGCAAGGAAGGATAGGGAAAACTAGGGCCAATGACACACCTAGCTCTCTGAACCACCCAACAGAGTTAACGCAAAGGAAGCAAACAAAAAGAACAACAACCAGAGGAGGAAGAAGAGTAAAATGATTTCATTGATTATTCAAATATTCAACATACATGCCCAGCTATAAGGCCTTATATGTTATTTCCAAATACAAATATATTCACATTCAAAGATCCAACAACAAACTCTCACTTTCCAATTCTGCTCTGCAATTCTCTTCAAAACTTCCTAAAAACTCCTTATCTCTAAGCCTAAACACTCTATTTATACTAGCCAAAATGTCTTATAGATCATTATAAAACATGGAGAAGCCACAATTTATCTCTCAACAAATATTAAATGAAAATAAACCAAAATTAAATACACAAGTCAGCATGCATCAGTAATTAACTATCCTAAAATCAATGTCCAAGAAAAAATGCAATATCTCCTAGCTTTTATTGAGTTAGAACTCACACCTCAACATGTGGGTAGATATTTAGGTCCTCTATAATTCCTTGAGTGTGCAAGGTTTGATTCATCAAGGAAAAGTATGCATCCATTTTGAAAGTTTAGCATAGAAAATTGTCACACAAAACTGCCAGAAATTGATGTTTCAAGAGAATTGCCATAACTCCCAACCTATAATTCTTCTCTAGAATATAGATGGTAATCTAAGCCCTCTTCAATAACTAAAGTTAAAATCCATTCATTCATTAAGTAAAATTAGTTGCATTGTCTGCAATAGGAACCCAAAAACTAGAAAATGTTGTTTCAACAGAACCCAGTTTCAACAACAAGATAAAAATTGAAAACATGCAGGATAATAGTGCAACCCAGGATGCTCAACCATTAGACAACTATGGTTAGAAGAAATGATTATATTAAATCATTGAGATGTCACAAGCTGATTTGAATCCAACTTAAATTGAGAAATCCATGAAGCATCTTCCATAGGTCTGTTCTTACACTTCACCAAATATTCATAGCAATCTTTTCTTCTTGTGCTCTTATTAATTCTCTAATCCAATATCCATTCAATTTCTTCAATTTTCTTCTTAGGATAGTCCTCTAATATAGAAAATTCATCATCTGACTCATGATACTCATACATATCAGCAACATTGAATATAGGAGATATATTCGTGCCATTAAGTAACTCAATTTCATAGGCATTTCCACTGTCAAATTTCTTCAAGATCTTATAAGGTCCAAACTTCTTCATCTTCAACTTACTATATGTTCCAACTAGAAATCTTTCTTTCTTTAGATGAACCATCAACTCATCACCAACTTGAAAATCATGATGTCTTCTAGACTAATCAACATTCTCCTTATACTTTTGATTACTTTGTTCTATCCTCAATTTCACTTCCTTATGCAAAGACTCCATATAATCAGAAAATTCTTCTCCTACAACACTTCTCCTTTCTTCACCAACAATATCTCTCAAATCTAATACTCCCCCATGCTTTATTCTAGTAATAATCTCAAAAGGTGTCTTTCCTCTACTCTTATTCACAAAATTATTATATGAAAATTTAGCTTGTGTCAATACCATCTCCCAATTACTTAGCTTATTCCCAACTAAACATCTCAGCAAGTTACCCAAGCTTCTATTCACAACCTCTATTTGTAGATGAAATATAGAACTAAACTTCAATTCAGTACCCATCTTTATCCACAAAGTCTTCAAAAATAACCAACAAACTTATTGTCTCTATTAGAAATAATGCTTCTTGGTAATCCATGCAATCTCACAATCTCTTTAAAGAAAAGTTCAGCAACATGCTCAACATTTGATGTCTTCTTACATGGTATGAAATGAGCCATCTTAGAAAATCTATCCACCACAAAAAATATGGAATCATACTCCTTTACTATCTTAGGTAATCTAAGAACAAAATCCATATTGATGTCTCTCCAAGGTTTCTCAAGAATAGTAATAGGAGTATACAAACCAGTATTCTAACTTACTCCTTTTGCAACTTAAAAACTCCACAACTCTTTACAAATTTCTGAACATCCTTATACATTTGTGGCTAATAATACTTCTCTTTCAGCAAACTCAATGTCTTATCAATTCCAAAATGTTAGCTTAAAGAATAAATTTGACAACTGAGTGTCAATACACTTAACCAAGATCAAGAGTAAGTGTCGAGTAAGATAAAGTGCCGAGCTATAACAAGTGTCAAGTGATAATAGGTGCCGAGTGATAACAAGTGTTGAGTGATAACAGGTGCCGAGTGCTAACAAGTACCGAGTACAACATGTGTCGAGTGATACAATTTTGTTCAGGTGCTAAGCTATCCAGGAAATAGCATGTGCCAAGTATCAAAAATACTTCAGGAGTCAAGTAACTCAGTAGATTAGCATAAAAGTTTAAAATTGCACAAACTATGATGCAAATAGTTTTTGTAGCTGACAAAAGGTAAACTTCGAGGGATTTAATGATAAAATTGAATCTTTTATTTTTTTGAGCAATTCACATGCAGCCAATAAGAAAATTAATAATGGCATGAAACCAATCAATAAAAAACAAGTATTGAGCAGGAAATTGAGATTCAATATGGATCGTAGATCCAAATCAAACCCTAAGTCTTTGCAGTCTTTATAAGGAAGATGAAATTTCATTGTAAATATATGGAAGGACATACAAGGGTGCATAAGAAAATCTGTTTTGAGAAGCAAGAGTTATTAGATCACAAAGGATCAAGATTAGGAGAAGGTGGAAAAGGAGCTTGCATTCAGCAATCAAGGATTGTAATCTATCAAGTTTATTGTATCTAATACTCTCTAGCAATTGTATTAGAATGAAAATCCTATGGTGATAGGTTGGCTTTACAACTATTTTGTAAGATCCTTTTGATTAGGTGATTAAAATCCTTTAACAGGGTGACACTTCATGTTAAGTGTTTGTAAATCCTCTAACCAGGTCACTATTAACACAGTGTAAAGCCTTTAACAGGGCAGGCCTTTAACAAGGAAAACCATCAGAAGTGGTTGAACAATATTGCTACAGTAAATTTTGTGGGTATCATCCCCACCCCAATTTTACCTTCTTATTCCTGGAGGGTTTCTGGGTTACCAAATTCCAGTGTTATGAGTTATTGATGCATGAGTTTTGTTACATGTTTATTTGATGTATATACATGCATGCAATTTACTTTAAGTTAGAAGTTTTATTGACTAAAGTGGGATACTTATGATTCACCCCCCCCCCCCCCCCTCTCATAAGTACTCTTTCCATATTTGAACATTCCAACAATTGGTATCAGAGCTGTCCAGGTTCTCACAAAGAAAAGCCTAACAGCTTGGAGGAAAAGATCTAAAAATGGAAGCCTTCAAACTTGGAAAGATAATTAAAAATCAAGTGATAGATGTGAAACTTGCTCTGCATAGCTTGGAGGAATTCAGAAACAAATTGAGAAACTCATTAAAAAAGAGGAAGGATCTAGCCATAGCTAAAAATGATATACACTACAAGGAGATTGATACCACCAACATATTTTTCAATGGAGACACTAAAGAGTTTGATACAACAATAGCAGAACTGATGGAGAAAAATAAAATTCAAGTAGATGAGATAAGAATTCTCAAGATGGAACATGAATCACGGGCTATAATGATATGTGAAATTACTGAACAAAAGAAAAGAGCAATTGATGATAAGGTCATGATGGAAAATGACAAAAGGAATCTTGCAAACAGACTTGAAGAAAAATGTACTGAATTGACAAGGATCTCAAACATGCAGATGGATACACTTGCTCAAATGATGAATCTTCATCATGAACTCAATATGAAAGATATTGAGATCTCTACTTTGAAGATGCAGAAGGAACAAATGCAGACTGAATTGAATAGAGAAAGAGAGGTGGAAGAAAATCTCAACAAATCAAGTGAAGCCATCAAATATTTTGAGAAAATACTAAAATCTCCAAGATCAACTCATGATACAACAGGGCTTGGATATAACAACACTAAAGTAGGAGAATCATCAAAGACTGCAGAATAAAGAAGTGAAAAAGGTAAAGATGTTAAACCTACATGCCATTTCTATGGAAAGAAAGGACATACATCTAATGTCTGTAGAAGCAAGAATGCCCATCAGCATAACAAACCCAAAAGCATAAATCATTGTCATAAATGCAAGAAGCAAGGTCATCAAGCATATAAATGCAGAATCCAAACTATCAAGACATCAAGATTTGATGGACACTGTTATAATTGCAAAAAGTATGGACATAGAGCTTTTGAATGTAGATCAAAGTCTATGTGGACATTAAATCAACCAGCAAAGACATCAAACCATGAATTTTGGGATTACAACACTAGGTACAACTGTCACTATTGTCAAGAATATGGACATATCCCACAGAACTGCATAAGAACACATTTTAGAGGGAACTACAAAAAATGGTTGAGTCAAACTACATGTTTTAGTTGCTTAAAAACTATTCATGTCAGCAGGAATTGCCCAACAAGGTCAAAGGCATCAAGTTTTGAGTTCAGCAATGGAAAGGCAAAGATAGATGTTGGACATATCAGAAGTGAAATGAATAAGACATGGAGGAAGAAAGATGAGTCTAGCACATCAAGTACAGAGATCACTTCACCTAATAGGTCAAGTGAACACACTTCATCAAATTAAGCAAAGAACAAGTGTGTGGGATTGATAAACCAAGCTACATCAAAGACATATAAGAACTGCAAAAATGAAATCAGCATAAGCAAAGATGCTAAGTCAAAATTGAGAAATTTTTGAAGATATGTCAAATTTGCCTTTAGGACCCGAGTTACTAACAACGACCAAGTTGATAATTGATGCTGAGCTATGAAATATCAATAGGAGATGAGTAAAGTAAAACACAATAGGAGCCGAGTCATGACGAAACTTTTCGAGTGCTGAGTAGATAGTTGGCAGTGTACTAAGCATTTATTACTCTATTTTGAAGGGTACATAAATCTGATTTTTGATCATTTTCCCACCATTCAAACGAGAAGCAAAGCTGAAAAGAGCGGAGAAGATCAAGATCAGCTCAGAAGCTATTTGTGAAGATTTCAACAGCGATTCAAGACAAGTTTCATCGATTTAAGGTTTTTACTTAAGTACCGAGCTACGTAGGACTTATAAACTTGTTTAAATCATAAACCCTAGTTTGGTAAACAATGGCATTTGGGTCAAGAACCACTAAGGGTATAGAGAGTCATGAAGTTCAGTTGGTCAGCAACAAAGTTAAACAACCTGAATTTAAGCCCATTCCAGAAGTAGCGTACAAGAATGATCCTATAGGTGCATTATCAGTTATTCTGAATAAAGTTGTTATGGTCCAAGATGTTCACAGATGTTATAATTGCAAAATTGGTGCCATAGGAGACTTAGAAATCAATAATGCATATGATAAACTATGTGAAAACAAAGTACTGAAAAATGAGTTTTCAATAATTGAAAGAAAAGGATTGACCAAAACCCTAGCATTTTCGACTATTTTCAAAACTAAATGTGTACGGATAGTTCTGAGCCGAATACATGATGGAGCTTTTTGGTTAGAGTCAGGGCCAGTAAAATTCACCAAGAAAACTATTCATAGGGTTACTGGTATTCCAACCCTAGATCGGCCAAAGACCCTGCGAAGTGACAAAAGGGAAGTAATAGAGAAAAATATAGGTGCCAAATGGAACAATAGAGGAATGACTATCGACACAGTCATAGATCCCCTACTAGATTTTGCTGTAATAATCATTTCATATAAATTCTATCAATCAAGCAGGTTAAACAGTGTACCTTGTATAGCAGTTGGTGTTGCATACAAGATAATCAAAAGGGATCACACTTATGATTTGGCAGAGCTCATGTTTCAACAGATTAATGAAAATCTGGGAGTTATAAGGAAGAGCAAGGGAGCTCAATGCAAATTTGGATCAGTTTTGATGTGCATGTTTTTCTATCTGATGAAAGAATTTCCTTCTATGGGTAAGGTAAGATGGAATCCAGATAAAATAATTGTTGAACAAATTAATGGATACATTGAACAGATGGGTGAAAATTTTGATGCCCAAATGACTTGTTATTTTGAGGACTTCAAAAAGTCCATGAAAAAAAGAATGAGAATTCTAGTCTCATTGACTAAGAAATATGAAAAAGACATTTGTTTTCTTGTAGATATAGATTATACCTACATACAAGCAGTTATACCTAGAGTAAGATGGCTTAGGCCACTAGGTTATGAACTTGATATTGATCAAGCCTCTGCAGTAATGACAGCCTTGCTTGTAGAAGAAGCAGATAAAAATGCAAAAAAAATTGGAATCTATGATGTTGTCAAATCAAAGGTAATAACAGATTTGAAGATTGCTTCAGCAGTAAAGAAGAAAGAGAAAATGGTGAGACAAATCAAAAGAAAATTTGGCGTGGAAGAAGAAGAAGGAACAAAAGAAGAAGAGGGAGAAGACATTGAAGAAGAAGGAGATAAACTTCAAGGTCAAACTCAAGGGTTAGGAGAAGACAAAGAGGAAAGTGCTAAGGTAAAAGAAGCCAAGGAAGCACCAGCTAAGAGAAAGAGCACAAGTCCTTCTGCTCCTCAATCAAAGGGAAAGAAAGTAGCTGCTCCTGCACCAAAGAGACCTACCACAGGGGCTGCAGCACAAAAAGCCCAAGAGGAGGCAAAAAGAAAGAAGAAAGAATCAAAGAAGATTGCTGCTGAGTCAAAGAAAAGGAAATTTATTCCCTAGCTTGAAACAGATGAGGAGAAAATAGAGTCAGAGGACAATAGTCAATTTCAAGTGGTAAGACACAAACCCCAGACTGTTGTTGATAAATTATGTTCAAAAATTAGGAATAATGATTTAAAAAGGTTTAAAGAACCTGAATTTTTCTAAGCTCACCAAAGAAGAGAAAAATAAGTTAGAGGAATCTGTGTATGCTATGATGGCTGAGTATAAGCACACACTTCTAGAATTAGATGAATCTATGCCAAGAGAATTGTATAAAATTGTAGAGGATAAATGGCATTTTTGTTTACAAATGGAAAAAGAAATAAGGGAGTCAACATTAGCCAGATTGCTGCCTAATTTGACTAAAGATAAAATAATAAATGCAGTAAAAAGGCATAATAACAGATTCACTCCCAAGTATAGAGCATTCAACATATTGTAGAATAAAATTGAAGAGGTAGTTACTAAATCCACAAGATTGTGGAAAATAGTTTACAAGAAAATAGAAGATGTATATAATGAAGAATATAAGGCAGAGGCAATTGCCAAGACAAAGGAAAGGAAGGTGTCAGAAACCAAAGAAAAAGAGAAGAAACTAGTGGAGGAGAGTAAAGAAGAAAAAGAAGAAGAGGCACATAATGAGGAGAAAGAGGAAAAGAAAGATACAGCTAAGCCACAAGATCAAAGTATGCAAGACATACAGGTATCTCCTCCTAGTCCTCCTCATGCCACCATCACACCTACAGATATCATAAAAATAAAGGATGTTACAGACACTTCAAATCTAAACATCAATCCATCAACTGCAGAGGATTTGGAAATCCTTGACCAATCATCACTAGTAGCAAAATTAAGTTCAAATCCTGTATTGGTTAGTGTTGATGAATTACAGAATCCAAAAGTCAAGGCAAAAGCACAAGTGCCACCTTTGACCATACAAACTACTAGTATTCTATTTCTTCCACCACCACCTCCACCAAGTATAGTCACTTATACACTCCAAATGCTGAGTACAGCAGCAGGGGAAATAAAAGAAACATATGAACAACCAACAAGTTCAACCCCACCTAGCAATCATAAAAGGGATATTCAAGCTGAAGAAAAAGATGAGACAAAGAAGAAGGAGGAGACTGTAATACAAACACTGGTTGCATTACCAAAATCTGGTACTCCAACACAAACTCTTCAGTAGCCGCGCACAGATGGATTACAGTTGCAAATCAGGACACCAGGCTCAAGCTCATCAAAGGCAGTCAGGAAACTTCACTATGGAGTTCCTGAGCTTGATGAAGAAATAAAGATCCCATATTATGAATCTAGCACTCTTACTGAAAAAAAGATTAATGAAATTCAGAGTGCATTGGACAAAAGAAGGAGACAACAAGCACTAAGAAAGGAATACAAGCATAAACTTACATTGAATGAAATTAAAGATATATTCACAGAAGCTTTTTGCTTACAATCTCCAGATGAGTCAAGACCAATTATAGAGCAACTATCTGATATAGTTGACTAGGTGACTAATGAAGACTAGGAAACAAATGCCAGATTGCTTGAATGGTCAGAAAAGAAGTTCTAAGGTAAGGTAAATAGTAAAATATCTGGTGATATAGCACTGTCTAAAGAAGAACTGGCAAAGAAAATTAAAATAGTGAAAATTGTACTAGGAAATATCTTTTCCCTGTACAACAAGTTGTGTGATTTTTCCACATTCACACAGGACACTAGCCAGGAAATACTGAGCTTGGAAAACAATCTGAAAATTTCTAGCATGCAACTCCCCACAAATCCAGCTTAGAGTGAGAAGCATTTTGTCCAATCGCTTCACACACAAAGAGAGTTAGCTTTCTTAGCAACAGAGGAGGCAACCACAAAAGCTAAATTGATACAAATTCAATCATCAATTACTCCTCATTTGGAACTACTTCACAAGGAGTAGATAAATGCAGAGACAGTCCTCAGGAAAACTCCCAATCTTTCTTCATCTGATGGACTTGTACACCTAGCAGCAAAGATTTCCATCCAGCATAAGACATTGGATGTCACATTAGCAAATTGGGATGCAGCTCTAAAGGTACTCCTTGAAGTAAATAGCACATTTTTGGCTAAGTATGGCATTTCATTGTAAGAGCCTTGACATAAGTGTCAAAAAGGGGGAGAATAAGTAATAAGAGTTAAGTACAGGAATGAAATGATAAGTATGATGAAAGGGGGAGATAGCAAATTTTGAGAGCAAATTTTGAGATAGCAAATTTTGAATGTAGGATAAATTACTGAGTCACATGTATCTTAATTAAGTGTTTTTGCCACTCATGTCAAAGGGGGAGATTGTTAGCTTAAAGAATAAATTTGACAACTAAGTGTCAATGCACTTAACCAAGATCAAGAGTAAGTGCCAAGTAAGATAAAGTGCCAAGCTATAACAAGTGTCGAGTGATAACAAGTGTCGAGTGATAACAAGTGTCGAGTGATAACAAGTGCTGAGTGATAACAGGTGCCGAGTACAACATGTGCCGAGTGATATAGTTTTGTTCAAGTGCCAAGCTATCCAAGAAATAGCATGTGCCAAGTATCAAAAATACTTCAAGAGCCGAGTAATTCAGTAGATCAGCATAAAAGTTTGAAATTGCACAAACTATGATGCAAACAGTTTTTGCAGCCGACAGAAGGTAAACTTCGAGGGATTTAATGATAAAATCGAATCTTTTTTTTTTTGAGCAATTCACATGCAGCCAATAAGAAAAATAATAATGGCATGCAACCAATCAGTAAAAATCAAGTATTGAGCGAGAAATTGAGATTCAATATGGATCGTAGATCCAAATCAAACCCTAAGTCTTTGCAGTCTTTATAAGGAAGACGAAATTTCATTGTAAATATATGGAAGGACATACAAGGGTGCATAAGAAAATCTATTTTTAGAAGCAAGAGTTATTAGATCACAAAGGATCAAGATCAGGAGAAGGTGGAAAAGGAGCCTACATTCAGCAATCAAGGATTGTAATCTATCAGGTTTATTGTATCTAATACTCTCTAGCAATTGTATTAGAATGAAAATCCTATGGTGATAGGTTGGCTTTACAGCTATTTTGTAAGATCCTTTTGATTAGGTGATTAAAATCCTTTAACAGGGTCTCACTTCATGTTAAGTGTTTGTAAATCCTCTAACCAGGTCACTATTAACACAGTGCAAAGCCTTTAACAGGGTAGGCCTTTAACAGGGCAAACCATCAGAAGTGGTTGAACAATATTATTGTAGTAAATTTTGTGGGTATCGTCCCCACCCCAGTTTTACCTTCTTATTCCTGGAGGGTTTCTGGGTTACCAAATTCTAGTGTTATGAGTTATTGATGCATGAGTTTTGTTACATGTTTATTTGATGTATTTACATGTATGCAATTTACTTTAAGTTAGAAGTTTTATTGACTAAAGTGGGATACTTATGATTCACCACCACCCCCCCTCCTCTCATAAGTACTCTTTCCATATTTGAACATTCCAACACAAAATGTCTAGCTAATCCACCACTATGCTTTTTCTTAATTAGATTCAACCTCATAGAACTTATAGAAATACATAATTGAATACCTTTGAACAACATACCTTATTGAATGAAATACTCATCATAATTATGTGATTTTTCAAATTTGGTGCTTTGCACTCTCTCTACATCTCAAAAAAATTGGGATCAACATCATAGAACTCTTTAATTTCATCAAAACCAAGAACTTCGATCTTGATTTCAATCAACAAAGAACATCTTCTACTTAATGCATCAACAACTCTATTAGTAACTCCACTTTTGTACTTAATCACAAATGTAAAACTTTGCAAATACTCAACCGACTTCATATGTCTTTGATTCAACTTATGTTGACTTCCCAAGTACTATAAAGCCTTATGATCAATATACAACACAAACTCCTTAGGAATGAAATAACGTCTCCACTTCTTCAAAGCTTGAACAATAGTGAAAAATTCTTGATCATACAAAAAATACTTCCTTCTAGAATCATTCAAATTTTCACTAAAGAAAGCAACAAGCTTACCTTCTTGATTTAATACAGCTCCTATTGCATTACCACTTGCATCACACTCAACTTGAAATACTTTATTGAAATCAGGCAAAGCCAATAGAAGTAATTCAACAACCTTTTGTTTCAAAGTCTCAAAACTCTTATGAGTTCCATGTGTCCACTTGAATTCCTTTTTATCTCCCCTCATTGTCTTAGTCATAGCATTACAAATAGAAATGAAATTATTTATAAACTTTCTATAAAAACTAGCCAAACCATGAAATGATCTTACCTCACCCACATTCTTCGATGTAGGCCACTCCAAAATTTCTTTAACCTTTTCAAGATCCATCTTCAATCCATCAACTAAAATAAAAAATCCCAAATAATCAATCTCCTCTTGCATAAAAGAACACTTTTTCAGATTAATCAGAAATTTTTCTTCTTTCAACCTCTACAATACTTGTCTAATATGCTCAAGATGTTCTTCCTTAGTCTTACTAAATATCAAAATCTCATCCAAATAAGTAATCACAAGCTTACCCAAGAATCTTTTCAGAATTTCATTCATCAACCTCATGAAAGTACTAGGTGCATTAGTCAAACCAAAAGGCATAACCAACCATTCATACAAACCATCTTTTGTCTTGAAAGTAATCTTCCATTCATCACCTTCTTTGATTCTGATATGATGATAGCCACTCTTCAAATCAATCTTAGTAAAATACTTTTCTCTACTCAAACAACCCATTATGTAATTCATCCTCGACATAAGAAACCTATATTTCACTGTGATCTTATTAATAGCTCTAGAATTAGTACACATTCTCCATTTTCCATTCTTTTTAGGTGCTAATACAATAGGTACAACACATGGACTCAAAATTTCTCTGATCAAATCTTTCTACAACAACTCATGCACTTGTCTATTAAGTTCTTCATTCTCTATAGGTGTCAACCTATCTCTGATTTTTGTCTGATGATAGCCACTCTTCAAATCAATCTTAGTAAAATATTTTTATCCACTCAAAAAATCCATTATGTCATCCATCCTCAACATAGGAAACCTCTATTTCACTGTGATCTTATTAATAGCTCTGGGATTAGTACAAATTCTCCATTCTCCATTCTTTTTAGGTGCTAATACAATAGGTACAACACATGGACTCAAACTTTCTCTGATCAAACCTTTCTGTAACAACTCATGCACTTTTCTATTAAGTTCTTCATTCTCTATAGGTGTCAACCTATATTGTGATTTCTTTGGCAAACTAGCTCTAGGAATAAAATCCATACAATGACTTATGTTTCTTACTGAAGGTAAATCTCAAGAATAACATTAGCTACAATATCTTTATACTCATTCAACAATTCTACAATTTCTATTGCCATACCAACTTTTGTTGCTTGATCATTACTATCAACACTAGGTCCTCTAGGAACTATAGCAAGAAAAACTTGATTGTTCTTTACTTTCTTTTCAAATTGCTTTCCATTAACCATGCAAACTTTTATTGCAATACAACTAACCTCATCTAGACTTCCAACCAAAGGCAAAAATATTTGTTTCTTCCAATTTACCCAAAGAGTATATTGATTCAATCTTCCATCATGTACAACATATCTATTATATTGCCAAGGTCTACCCAACAAAATATGACAACAATCCATGGGAATAATATCACACATAGCTTCATCAAAGTAATGTTCAATTTTGAACTTCACAAGGCATTGCTCACTTACCAATATCTTATGCTCATCTTTGATCCATGAAACATGATAGGGTTTCAGATTTTTCAGCCTCCACAACTGCAACGTTGTTACCAACTCTTCTGATGCCAAATTTGTTGAACTTCCACTATCAATGATCACCTTGCAGAATTTTCCATTCATCTTATATTTGGAATTGAAAAGGCTTCTTCTGAGGATAGGTTCCTTATTGCTTTTCTTATTACATAAGGTTCTTCTCACCATCAAATTTTCTCTTACCTCAGGTCCACTTGGTGAAATCTTAATGTCTTCTGGAATGAAAACATTTTTATTATTCTGCCACTTTCAGAAGATCTACATTCAAAAAATCTATGTCCTTCTTTACCACATCTGAAGAAATTACCACGAAAACTACCTCTAGGATAAGAATTACCTCTACCTCGATAAGATCTAGTACCTCCTCAATATGAGCTACCACCTTTCCACCCAGTCTTGCTTTGTCATCATTCTTCCATTCAGATTTTCCTTTATCATGCACAAAATTGTCAAATCTACCACCTTCACTATAAAATCTACCTCTGCCTCTTTGGAATCTACCACCTCGACCTCTTTATCTTTGTTCATCCTTCTTTGATAAAATCTCCTTATCTTTCAAAGAATATTGATATGCTTCTTCAACACTTTCCAACTTCACAAAATTTATTTCATCTTGAATTCTAGATCTCAATCCATTTATGTACCTTGCAATTTTCTCAACATCATCATCCACATGTCTAGATCTGATGTCCAATCTGTAGAATTCTTCAGTATACTCTTTCATAATCATGTCCTTTTATTTCAAATTTTGCATCCTTCTCAATAGGCTAACTTGGTAATCAGCAAGAAAGAATTTGTTCTTTACCTTATTCACTATCTTTGGCCAAGTTTTGATCTTCTCCTCTCCTCTCCTTTGTCTATCAGTTTGCAAATGCTCCTAGCATAGGGAAGCATGACCTTTCAACCTAGTAACTGCAATCTTCACCTTTCTATTATTAGGAGTGTTTTCATATTCAAAGAACTTCTCCATGTCTAAGATCCAATCTAACATAGCATTGGTATCCAATTTTCCATCATAAGGAACAACTTCTATGGTAGGCTTTGAATTTTCCATAGACAACACTTGTAACAACCTTTCCTCATCTTGATATTCCTAAAGTTTTGGATTCTGGTTTGGTATTGCTGCTTTGTCATCACTTACATCATCAAGATGTGTTCCTCTCCTCTGAGCTGTCTCCACAGCATCTAATTTGGCTTTAATTTGTCTCAACTATTCCAATATAGCATTATCAACATTATTTCCTCTACCATGAACCATCTTTACAAATTAGGTTCTTGCAAGATTGTAACCCTCTACAAGTTATAGGTCAGATCCATAGATCTTCTACCCTACAACTAAATCCAAATTAGGGTTCTACATGATCCAATCTTTACAAGGATGAACCTCAAGTTCAAATACCACCTGATGCAAGGAAGAATAGGGAAAACTAGGGCCAATAGCACACCCAGCTCTCTAAACCACCCTGTAAGAGTTAACACAACAGAACCAAAAAAAATGAATAAAAACCAAAGGAGGAAGAAGGGTAAAATTCCTTTATTAATTCTTCAAATATTCAACATACATTCCTAGCTATAAGGCCTTTTGGTTTATGGCCAAATACAAATACATTCACATTCAAAGATCCAATAGAAAACTCACACTTTCTAATTCTTCTCTGTAATCATCTTCAAAATTGTCAAAAGAATCCTTAGATCTAAGCCTAAACACTCTATTTATACTAGCCAAAATGGATTATAGATCATTCTAGAACATGGAGAAGCCACAAGTTGGCTCTCAGCAAATATTAAATGAAAATAAACCAAAATTAAATACACAAGTTGGCATGCATCAACAATTAACTATCCTGAAATCTATGTCTGAGAAAAAATGTCATATCTCCTAGATTCAATTGAGTTAGAACTCACGCTTAAAATTTTGGGTAGATATTTAGGTCCTCTACAAACCCTTAAGTCCACAAGGCTTGATTCATCAAGGAGAAGTGTGCATCCATTCTGAAAGTTGTGCATAAAAAATTGTCGCACTAAACTGCCAAAAATTGATGTTCTGGGAGAATTTTCATAACTCCCAACCTACAAGGATTAGAACTCATTCTATGGAACATAGATAGTAATCTAGGTCCTCTTGAATCCCTAAGGTTAAGATATCTTTATTCATAAGGAAAATTATTTAAATAGTCTACGATAGGCACCCAAAAACCAAAAAATGTAGTTTCAGCAGAATCCAATTTCAACAGCAAGATAAAAACTAAAAACATGCAGGATAGAAATGCAACCCAAGATTATCTTACATAAAAAGAGGAGAAACCTAGCCAAAAATTTGTGAAACTATCACAAAAAAATCCAATAGCTCATGTTACCAGGGCTAGCATAAGGGAAGCCACTAAGCAAGTAAAGGTAAGAGGACTATTGCTTTAGCAGAGTCAAGCCAACTAGTCAAGAAGACATGTGAGAGGAGAAAATATGTTGCTCAAAATTATTTAGATGAGGAGAAGACATAATTTGATGAGATGAGTTAATTTAAGGTGGTAATCCATAGTCCCTCTAATTTAGATAATTTGTGTGACAATATAAAATCAAATGTAGACACTCAAATCAACTCCTATAGAGATTTCCAACTCATTACCTAAGAGTCTTTATGACCGAGTTGAGCAAAAATGGAAATAGAACCTACATACAAAAAGACAAATCAAGGAATCAACTTTAGCCCAAGTAATGCTAGAATTGGACAAAATACAAATCACCATAGCTATGGAAAAGTACAAAACTAAAATTTTCCCTAAATATAGAACTTTTCACATACTGAACAAGAAGATTGAGGATGTGGTGACCAAAAGTACAAAAATTTGGAAAACAATCTATGGCTCATCCACTCCAGTAATAACAAAGAAAGGTGAGAAAGCATTGTAAGAACCTAAGCAAGCAATAGAGACTACAAAATTTGAGTTAGTCAAAGATGGTAGTCTGGGAGGAACTAAGGAAACAATAGAAGAAGAGGCTACAACTAAAGAATAGTAGTAAGATAATAAAAGTGTACTTGAGGTACAAGTGCCAATCAATAGTCCTCCACTTGTAGACCGAGTCAGTAGGACTCAATACAAATCAAGGATGTTTTTGAAAATTCTACTCAGAAAATTAATCCTTTGACTAAGGATTATTTAATGAAGATATTGAAGAGTTCCACCATGGTAGCATAGTTATGTACAAATCTTGTATTGGTGAACATTGATGAAATTGAAAAGGCAGATATGCCAGTAGTAGGGGAGAAAAAAATTGACACATCTAGTGTGCCCCCAAAGGTAAAAATTACAGAAACATAGAGTGCAAACACTAAACAACAAGGTGTTTCTACAACACTAGTTGCATTACCTCTAGTGCCATACATTTCTCACAAGAAAGCCTTACTTACAGTTGAGAAGGATGGAACAAAAATTAGATTAGGTCAGGAAGCTAGTCATGTACCTACACCATAGACACAAGGTGAAGAGAAGAAAGAGGGTAGTTAGATGGATAAGCTTGAAGAATTGAAGGTGAAAATTTCTCTAGAGGAACAAATTGTTATCCAAACTCTAGTTACCTTGCTAGTTTTTGTGACTCCTACCAAAAGTTAAGTTCTTTAGAGGCTGAGCACTCGAGCTATACCATTGTAGATATCTAGGCCAAGTGCAGAGACATTAAGAAGTTTAGAAGAGATATCTTATGGAGATGTGAGTCTTGATGAGGTGATGGAACTACCCAAGTATGATCTTACAATAATCATCATTGAGCAGATGAACATTCTATAGGAAGTTCTTTATAGGAAGATACAACAAGAGTTGCCAAGGAAGGAGTATAAGTAGAAGCAAGTGCTTCATGACATCAAAGAAACATTTCTTGATGCCTTTAGTCTCCCAACTACAAATGAAGATAAACCTATTCTTGAGAAACCAGGAAATATTGTTGACAAGATAAATATTGATGACTTGGACTCAAATACTAAACTATTAGAGTGGTTAGAAAAGAAGTTTTAGACGAAAGTACTTGAAAAGATATCTAGTTCCATTATACTATGATAGGTTGAGCTAGCAACCAAGATAGAGAATGTGAAGAAGGTATTGGAGAATATTTTATCTCTTTACACCAAGTTGTATGATGTAAATCTTTTCACACAAGAAATAAAAAGGCATGTTGACCAACTAGAGGGAGATCTAAAGTCTACATGTAATATCTTACAACCATCTTCTTGTCAAAGTTAGTCACATTTTCAGAGACAACTATCCACTCAAGGTAGGCTTGCCCAACTAAAAGTACAAGATGCTAAAATTTGAGCTACCTTGATTAGCATCTGATCCATGTTGACTCCACACATGGAAGTGTTACACAGGGAACTAGCCTTTGGAAAAACATTGATGAAGAAATATTCTCATCTTTCCACTCATGAAGGCCTAGTTAATCTTTTTGTTGAGATAGACATCCAGTATCAATCTCTAGAGTTAGCATGTAACAATTGGGATGTACCAATAAAGATCATCATGGAGGTCCACAAAACATTTATAGACAAACACATAATTGGTGTACCACCCAAATGACATACATGTCAAAAAGGGGGATTGTCATGTTTTTACAAGAAATGGGAACATAGTTTAGAGATAGAAATAGGGGACATCAGCAGTACACAATATTTACTTAGCAGGAGCTATATAGAACTTAGATACAACAAGGAATACTCAACTTAGGGGAAGTTAAATTTTTTTGGAGAAGTATGACAATTAAGTTATCAATTGCTCAAAATTTTAAAATTTTAAAATTTTGCATGTGATATAGATTATTTGAGTTATGCACATAAGTTAGGTTATATATGCATGACAATGTGTTTTTTCCACACATCTAAAAGGGGGAGATTGTTGATCTCATTTTGGTTTTGAAAAGGCAGTGACAAAACACTAAAGTCATTACTTAATAGAACTTTGTATGTGTCAAGTAAGTTGTGCATACTAAATAATATATGTAGTTAGTGTCGAGCACTAGCATGTGCCAAGAAGATGGTATGTGTTGAGTCACTTAAGTATAAAGCAAGACATATATGCTGAGTGATTCATATGTCAAGTAAAATAGTGGATGTAGAGTCATTCAGGAGATGAGTTACAACATTAAGAATGTAGTGGATGTCGAGCATCAAAGCTTTCAAGTGTCAAATAAGTAGCTTTAAGAATAGTTATTTGTAATGGCACAAAATCCTATGTAGACCATTTTTGGGCCAATTTAAGGATTTTTTTATGATTCAATAAGATATATTTGAAGGTATATTGAGAATTTCTATGTAGTGCATGCAACCAATTAGATTAAAGGATATTCTAAGTGATAAAATGGGTGAATCAAAATCATTGATTCCTACCTAACCCTAGTTCACTTGAATCTTCTTAAGGAGGGAAAATCATAAAGAGTTTATATGTGTGGATGAGAAGATAAGGGCAAATTCTAAGTATAGTGAGATAATTAATGGTGACTATGGAGGATGTGATCATGCTATGAATTGTAGAATCAGTTAGAGAAAATTGAGGAAAGCATAGAGAGGACAAAAGAGATACATCTAATCAAGAGGATCAAGTACACATCAAGAAAGAGGAGATATGATACCTTGCAAAGAGGTGCTAATCGAAGGATCAAGGCTAAAACATTCTAACATGTGAATCAGTGAAAATATCTTAACTAATTAGTCCTAGCATGATTTTGTAAATCCTTTAATAGGATGCTTACCTTATTTTACAATGAAGTCCTTCAACCAAGCACACTTTTAGCAAGGTGTTGAAATACTTTAATAGGGTAAGATTTAATTATCTTTATAAGGTTTTAACATGGCAAACCTTTAATAGGGTGGATCATAGTTTATGATCAAACAATTGTATCTTTCATTAGATACACTTTAGAAATGTAGTAGTGAATATTTGTGGGTGTCATTTCCACCCCAATTTTACCTTCTCATTGGAGGGTTTTTGGGTAACAAATTTATTATGTTATGTATTATTTCTTTAATGCTATGGATGAACATGTGTAGCTAACTATTTCAATTTACATGCAAATTATGAGATGGACATGGTGAATGTTTTTATGGTTAAATTTTTGAATTCTTGATTCCCCACCCCCCCCCACCCCCAGAGTTTACTTTCCCATTGTTAATTCCAACAATGGGTTTTCTCCTAATGTAAAATATTTCAATTTTTTTGGAAGCAAATGCTACATACTAAAAGATAATAGAAATGGAAAAATTGATAGTAAAAGTGGTGAAGGAATATCCTTAGGATATTCTACTAAGAGAAAAGCTTATAAGTGTTCAAAATCTAACACTAATAAAGTTGTGGAAAGTGAAAATTTGAAAATTGATGAGTATGTAAAAAATAATGAAGTTGAAAGAAAGACAAAACCTGAAGGCTATAGTACATTCATAAATGTGAATGATAATTCTCCCAATACCCCACTTGAATAGAAGAACAATGTTTTAAATCAACAAAAACTAAGAAATGTTAAGTTATAATAGTCAGTTGTCAAGCAGTAGACTATGGGTGCCCAGAAATAGTGAAGTGATGTTGAATCATAGATAGAGGAAGCCAAACATTAGGAAGATAATGTTGAGCATGCAGATCATGAACCAGAACCTAAATTAGATAGAGATAATGAGCTTGAAATCATTTTTTAAGATGAATCTTTTGAAGAAAAAAGAAGAAAAGAACCTGTACTAGCTAAATATGTGAGAAAACATCATGCACCTAAGTAAATTATTGGACATAAAGAATCTAGTGTTATGACAAGAAAGAGACTCAGAAGTGAGGCATGCTTACTTTGTGAGTTGAGCCCAAATTTTTGAAATATACTTTAGAGAATAAGGATTGGATACAAGAAACAAATAAATAAATTGAATAGATTGAAAAGAAAAAAACATGGACATTGGTACCTAGACCTAAAGACAAAAACTTCATTAGAAAAAAGTGGGTATTCATGAACAAACTAAATGGAAAAGGTAAGGTCACAAGGAACAAGGCTAGCCTAGTATGCAAAGAATATGCACAAGAAGAAGGTATTTCCTTTGGGGAGATATTTTCCCATGTTGCAAGACTAGAAGGAGTCAAAATACTACTTGCATATTCTTCTTACAAAGGATTTAAGGTATATCAAATCGATGTCAAATCTTCATTTTGAATAGGATGCTTGAAGAAGAAGTATGTATAGAGAAACATGAAGGTTTTTTTTACCCCAACAAGAAGAATATGGTGTACAAGTTGCACAAGTCTCTATATGGTTTGAAACAAGCCCCTAGAGCATGGTATGAAAAGTTGCATAACTATTTGGTGAAAATCAGATTTGCAAGAACTAATGATAACAACAATTTGTACTTGAAGACTAGCAAAAACAATGAGGTATTGTTTAGATTTTTTTTTGATGATATCATATTGGGAGGAAACGAAGCATTATGCAAATCATTTGATGATAAAATGAAGGAGTTTTCAATGACAATGTTTGGTGAGATCAAATTATTTGTTGGGTTACAAGTATATCAAATGAGGCAAGTTATCTTCATTACTCAATCCAAATATATCAAGGAGATACTGGGGAAAAAATGAATGGAAGATTCAAGACCAGTCAACATGCCTATTTCTACTAGACATAAATTATCCAAGAATGATGATTCTACTAATATGAACCAAACATTATATAGCTTGATGATTGGGAAATTAAAATATATTGTTCATAGAAGACCTAATATTGCATTAGATGTTGGGATAGTTGCAAGATTTTCTTCAAGTCCTAAGGAGAACCACATGATGGCAATGAAAAGGATATTGAGATATCCAAAGGGGACATAAAACTATGAATTTTACTACAAGAAGAATGATAGGTTTGAATTGAAGGTATTTACTTATCTGTTTGGGCTATAAATGTTGATGATAGAAAAAGCACAAGTGGAGGTGCATTCTTTCTAGGAAAGAGACTAATTTCATGGGCAAGCAAGAAGCAGAACTACTTTTTTGAATCACTAACCGAAGCTTAATATGTAGCAATAATAGTAAATTTTTCAAATACCATATGGATCAAGAAATTGTCAAAAGGTGTGAAGGAAGATATAATAGATCTAGTGGTTATGTATTGTGCTAACACTAGTGCTATCAACATATCAAAGAACCCTCTAATGCATACAAAGACAAAGTATATTTCTATCAAGTATAATTACTTGAGAGAGCTAGTTCAAGACAAATAAGTGGAATTGGAGTATGTGAACACTAAAGAAAAAATTGTTGATACATTCACTAAAACTTTACCTAAAGATGCTCATGAATATCAAAGAGGTAAACTAGGGGTGATTCCCCTAGACATAGCTACTTAAGAAAAGATGATGCTCTGCATCAAATGTGTTGATCAGATTATCTTACAATTTGATGTAGATATTCCTACTTTACAACTTTCCTAAGTTAGTTGTGAAGAAAAAGGACATAATGTTGTATCTGTCATACATAGATGACAGTTGAAAAATTCAAAACTAACATGTCGATATCTACATGGAAAAGATGCATGAGTTGAAATTTCTTTGGAATTGTTTTCAAAGAGGGAGAGATTACTAAGAAGGGGTAATTGAACAAAATATTTTGTTAGCAATACAAAAGAATCTGATTTATGAGAATTAGAGTTGTATGGGTGAGAATCATAAAGAAACTAAAGAAAGAAATCATTGGACATAGAGATGTGAATCAGAATGGAACAAAGGATATTAATGAAGATTTTATATGATGCATTGAAGGATTTTCTCAAGAGGGAACATGTTTTGGATTGCATAGTAACTAAAGGTGTTGCCATCAATCCCAGAGAGGGAGATTGTTGGAAACTACAATTGGAACAATTATTATGTTTTCATTGATCTCAAACCTTATTCATGAGATAGTTTTCTATCTACTCTAAGGGTCATATCTATTTGATTGATGAAGAAGATTTGAGGAGTTGGTCATAACAAAAGCACCTAGAGAAAAAGTTGAGTTATGAAGAGGAAACAACAAATAGTAACTTGATCAATTGGATTTTGAAAAGATAAAGTGATTTTTTAAATCATGTTACAAGTGGAGAAGACAGATACACTAAAGCCTTGAAGAAGTGAACAAAGATAGATCAAATTCATAAGCTTGACTGAGAAACAAAGCATAAGAGTAAAGAATTTGAAGTATAATCCAAGTGATACTAGTGTTGACTAAGCGACAGTAAGTTCCAAGAAGAAATAGTATTGACTGAGCATTAGTATTGAACAAGTGAAAGTATATGTATAGAGCAAGAAATTTAGCAGTGACTAAGAGACCTAGTGATGATCAAATCTTAGAATATAGCCTTAGTCGAGGAAAAACATTTTAATAGTTTATGAGAAATCATAACTTCTAGCCAACAAAGTTGATTTCTTGTGATATGGAAATCATGTTGAAGATAAGGATGGATGACTGCTTAGAACATTTAAATATGAGGAAACTATCTTTATGTATTTCTATACAAGGTTTCAAAGAGAAGTTTCTAGAAAAAAAAAAAGATGAACAAGAAGGTGGGTCGATTCATTATATGTGTTAAATTTGATTGTAACCCTAAGATCTAAGGTGTTATTTAAGCAGAAAAAGATTAGAATTACCTATTTAAGGAGGTACAAGGGATAACTTTCACAAGGGGCTTTAGTTGAAGGTTGGAGAAGTTTCTAATTTTATTGATTGGCGAATTTAAGCATAAGGCTGAGATGAGTTGACTGCAGGAGAAGTGTAAATGATTAAAGGGTTTCCAAGTGAATTAGAAACTAATATGATAATGAAGTCATGTTAGTGGATCAACATATGAGATGATTTAAGATATAAATTTTCAAAGTGATTTGTACTTGACAAAACAAAACCTATTATTACTTTCTAACCATTGTATCAGTATTGAAATCCTTTAATCAAGGTCAACCTAATAGTCATATGTAAATCATTTAATCAAGGTGACATTCCAATGGAATGTAATAGGGTGATTAAATCATTTAACAAGGTCACATTTAATAGTTTGTTTTGTACCCTTGAATAGGATTGGCTTCCAATAGAACTTACTTTAGAAGAGTAAAATATTGGTGAGATGTTATCGGTGGTTTTTCCAAAATTGGATTTCCATGTTAAATTCTAGTGTCAAACTTCTACAGATGTTATTGATGATGATTTACTATTAATGTTTACATTCTACAAGTCTATTATATTTAAGATAGTGAACTAATAATTTATGTTTACAAAAAGTTGACTATAGAGGCTAAGCTATTGGATGTTAATGTTAATAACAATTATTCAATTGTATATTGTCATTGAAGTTACACAAATTTTATACTCTAATCAAGCATTGCTAGTTGGAACTAAGTTCAGAAGATGCCAATATTCATTGAGTGAAAGTTTAGTAGAAGAGAAGTTTAGGAATTATTATGTAAACCAAGTCAGGTCAGTTACCAAGGAATTTAGTGATAACCAAGTGACCTAATTTTAGCCAACATCTAGTAGATTAGTTTTATCCATTTGTTGGTTTATTGAAGAAGACTCAATGTATGTTATTTGTTTTTTTTGTAAGGGTATTCAAGCTAAATTCACATTGGATTTCTTATATATGAAAGGTCAAGTTGTGAATTGAATAGTGTGTAAGAAGTGAAGAAGATTAGATGCAAATAAAGAAGGATATATGATTAAGAGTAGAGCATCCAATGAGCTACAAATAACATTTTGATCAAGGAGAATTGAGGATAAGCCAAAAAAGTGATATGAATCTACAATCCAATTGCTTCATAAATCAAGTCAATCATTGTTACTCTCTAACAATTTTAGTAGTAAATAAATCTCTTAATAGAGTTGACTTAACAATCATTTTGTAAATCCTCTAAGAAAGTGGCATTTCTAGATTGAAGTGTCTTAAGACCTCTAACAAGGCCACACCTAATAGGGTGATTTAAATCCTTTAATAGGGTCACATTTAATAGTGTGTTTTGTAACCTTTAACAAAGTTGGCTCCTATTAGACCTCACTTTAGATGAGTGAAAAGTTGTAACTAGTTGCATTGGTGGTTTTCCCACATTGGGTTTCCAGGTTAAGTCCTAGTGTTTCATGTGTTCATGTTATTTTCTTATTGTTTTATCTTTCTACAACCAAGTTACTAAATGTTAATACACATTAATATATCAAATTTCTTTGTTAACTAAATTATAGTGAATATCTAGTTCTAACGAAGCTGTGAGTTAAAAGGAAGTTTTGTATTGACATCTAGGGGATCTAGAATTTTTTTAGTGGTAACTAATTCACCCCTCCCCTCTCAATTAATCATCTTATATTTTCAACAATTGGTATCAAATTTCTTGGTCCTTGCAAAAAAAATTTCAAGGACCTAAGCTAAAGATCAAGATGTCTTACAGAAGAGAGGATCCTAAGTTGAACAAAGATAACTTCAGAGCATAGAAGGATCTCATGAAGATGCATTTGGAAACTATTAGAGATACAAGCCTTATATTCCTAGACAACATGTACCACCTCCTAATCCTTTGACTATGGATCAAATGGTACAACATAAGAATCAAAAAATAGTGATGATTAACATTGCTTCTACTCTCAATTATGCTAAATTTGATGATGTCAAAGATTGTCCTACTACTCATGAAATGTGGAATAAGTTGCAAAAGATCTATGGAGGAGATGATAATGTGAGGAGAGAAAAAACAAAAATGTTTAAGAGGTCAATTTGATTAGATGAGGATAAGATAAGATGAAAACATTACAAAATATAGTGAGGGAATCAAAGCAAGTGTGAGTGCAATCAAATCCTTGCATGGAACAATTGAAGATGCAATAGAAGTCACCAAGATATTAACAACTCTTCTTCCTATTTATGCATTTAGAGTTTTAGTTATTCAAGAGATGAGATGTGATCCCAAAAATGATATAACTTTGGATGCACTAGTGTTAAGGTTAACAACTTTTGAGCTAGATAAATTTGATAACTATCTTCCTAGATCTCATAACATAGAATCACCATTTAAAGAAAAACTAACCCTTGGAAAAAAGGGAGGAAACTCAAAAGAAAAATAGTTGGACAATGAAAAAGATGATGATTTTAATGATAATCTTGAAGCCATTGAATCCCTATTTGCAAGGAGGTTATCAAAAGGCAAAGGTAAATATAAAGGCAAAATTCCATTTATTTATTTTTCTTGTGAAGATTTGGTCACATTGTTGCAAGGTGTCCAAACAAGGAAAGTAAAGATGACAAAAAATCCAGCAAGTTCAAAGAAAAGAAAGATTTCAAGAGCCACAAAGACTACAAAGAAAAAGGTAAGAAATATTGTTATATTGCTAAAGATTCTAATAGTGATGATGATGATGAAATAGTGTATATAGCTATTAAAGATGAATCAAATGATGAGGAAAATGAAAAGATGACACTTACCTCTCATGTTAGAAAGAATGACACATGGATAAAAGATAGTGGTTGTTCTTATCACATGACTAATGAGAAAATAAAGTTTGAACACTTGGAGCACTATGATGGTGGAAGTGTTAAATTTGGAAACAATGAACTATGTTATGTGAAGGGAAAGGATTGCATTGTAATGACTGATGGAATCAAATGTGATAATTCCTATTGGTTTGAAGGGCTGAGACACAATATTCTAAGTGTAGCACAAATAAACATCTTTGGATTCAAGGTAGAATTCATGAATGGGAATGCCAAGCTTCTAGATGGTAAAAGAAACCTAGTTGGAACTATAAATTAGACAAAATGTAACCTATTTTATCTTGATCTCTATGATAGTTCATGCTTCTTGGCACATGTAGAGGAAAGTTGGCACTTTGATAATATGGTTACTATAAGAAAAAATTGAAGAGTAAGAGGTATTCCAAATTTGAAGAAATTTGAAATGGCCATATGTAAAATAATGCTAGATTGGAAAGATGGGTAAAACTAGATTCAAAAGTAAGAATTTCAATATTGAAGAAGTTCTAGAACTAGTTCATACAGATCTTTATAGACCCATAGGTACTGAATGCCATAGTGGGGACAAATATTTCATTTTGTTTGTAGATGATTATTTTAGGATGATGACAATAATGTACTTGAAAGATAAAACTAAAGCTTTTCAAAAATTCAAGTGATATCTAGCTAGAGTTGAAAAAGAAATAGGTAAGAAGTTAAAAAATGCCTAAGATCAAACAAAGGAGGAGAATTTATCTCAAATTAATTCAATGAATTCTACAATGAAAGAGGAATCAAAAGACATGTATCTACACCTGGGACACCTTAGCAGAATGGCATAGAAGAAAGAAGAAATAGATCCATCATGTACTATGTAAGGACACTAATGATAGAGAAAAAATGTTGCAACCAAATATTGGAAGAAAGTAATCAACACAACAGTTCATACCTTGAATAGAGTTCAACTAAAGAAAGGTATAGATTGAAAACCTTATGAATTATGATATGGCTATAATCCTAATGTCTATTATTCCAAAATATTTGGAAGAAAATGTTATATCTTGAAACAGACAAGGAAAGGAAATTTTGATGTGAAAAGTGATGAAGGTATTTTTCTTGGACATTCCAACAAAAGAAAATCATATAAATGTTTGAATCTTGCTACTCACAAGATTATAGAGACTACACATGTAAATATTGATGAGTTTGTAGAAGAGAATGAAGAAAAAAGGAACAAGGAACCTAAAGACTAGAGAAACTTTGTCTATTTCAAGTCTGATACTCTACCCAGGATTCAATAGATTTCTCCACCTCATGAGTCACCAAAGTCTGGAGTGTCAACCGAGTTGCAACTAGTATAACCCAAGTTACATCTTGTGGCAACTAAGATGTAGTCTATACAACTTGAGCTAGAGATAGTTCAAACCAAGTCCCAAATAGAGGAACCTAAGTCATAGTCTATGGGAATCAAAATCCCAGACAAAAAGAACACAACAAAATTTGGAGATTCATAGAAACTTTGAGCATGGTGAACCAAGTCAATGAATTCTAAAATCTAGAAGAAAGATAATTGTACTTGCTAGATATGTTAGAAGACATCATGCACCTAAGAATATAATTGGAGACTAGACAGAAGACACAATGTCAAGGAACAAACTAAAAATTACATTTTTTCTTACTAAATTTGAACCTAGAATTTTTAAATATGCATTAAATAATGAAAGTTGGATTGAGGCAATGAATGAAGAGATTGAGAAAATTGAAAGAAACAATACTTAGACTCTTGTTCCTAAACCCAAGGATAAAAATGTAATTGGTACAAAGTGGGTATTTAGAAACAAATTGAATGAAAATGGTGAAGTATCATGGAATAAGGCAAGGCTAGTGTGCAAAGGATACACTCAAGAAGAAGGCATATACTATGGAAAAAGATTTTCTTCTATTGCTAGACTTGAAGGAATCAGAACACTACTTGCATATGCTGCATTTAAAGGATTCAAAGTGTATTAAATGAATTTAAAATCAACTTTCTTGAATAGAATTCTAGAAGAAGAAGTATATATTGATAAGCCTAAAAGTTTCATTGATCCAAACAAAAGAGACATGGTGTATAAGTTATGCAAAGCTTTATATGGCTTGAAACAAGCTCCTAGAGCATGATATGAGAAACTTCATGGATATCTGGTAAAGATTGGTTTTCAAATAACCAATGATAACAATAGTTTATATATTAAAGAGGGAGCACATAATAAGATTTTGCTAGCAAAAATATTTGTTGATGATATCATATTTACAGGTCATGATGACTTATGAAAGTCATTCTCTGAAGAAATGAGGAAACAATTTGAAATGTCAATGTTTAGAGAAATAAAAAAAATTGTTGGTTTATAATTTCATCGAATGAAGGATGGCATTTACATTACTTAGTCAAAATATGTCAATGAGATACTAAAGACCTTTGGAATGGAAAATTCCAAACTGGTTGGAACACATATGCTTACTGGACATAAGTTATCCAAGGATGATGATTCAAAAGAGGTAAATCAAACTATCTATAGACCTATGATTGGAAAACTTCAGTATGTTGTTCATACAAGACTTGATATTGCATTAGTAGTTGGTATAGTTGCAAGATTCTTTGCAAATCCTAAAGAAAATCATATTATGACGATAAAAAGAAATATCAGATGTCTAAAAGGTACTTAAGACTATGATCTATGGTACAAGAAAGGAGGGAACTTTGAGCTAAAATCCTTTACTGATGTTGATTGGGCTGGAAACATTGATGACAAGAAGATCACTAGTGGAGGAACATTCTTTCTACGAAAGATGTTATTATCTTTTGAATAGAAATAAAATAATGTTTCCTTTCTTAACCCTAATTTCCAAAAGGAATGATCCAAATTGATTAAGCACAAGAAATTGATCAATGTAGAAATGGATCATGTGATGGAGAATAGGGAGAAATGAGGTTTAATGGTCTTTCTATTTTGAGGAGTATATGCTTAAATCCTAAAGTAGATAAAAGAAAAATACTGACCTTGAATCTGGAAAGTGTTTTTTTTTGGTGTCAGTGTATATTTTCAGGGAATTTAGCATCATGTTCTGGATTGGAAATGTTGAGACAGAGAAAACCCATAAATCTTTTGTCTCTTTGAAGGTAGATCAACCCTTAACCTAATAGTGGGGCACAATCTTACCCCGAGCCACAATTCTACCCCAAAAAGTTGACCTTGACT
The DNA here is from genome assembly GCA_028749045.1 of Cupressus sempervirens. Taxonomy (NCBI): domain Eukaryota; kingdom Viridiplantae; phylum Streptophyta; class Pinopsida; order Cupressales; family Cupressaceae; genus Cupressus; species Cupressus sempervirens. The sequence goes on along the minus strand of CM053791.1, from coordinate 629,243,587 downwards.
TGCATTTCTTAGACAAAATTTATGTTTGCAGATCTCGCAAGTTCGATGAAAAGGGTATCCAAATCTACTCTCCAATTCAATGTTCCACACTTGTAACTACAAGAAAAATGGTTTTTTTGTTTGGATGGGGGGTTTGCCTTAGTCAAACCAAATTTTGGAATCAACTTGAAATGTAATTGAAATTGCAATATATGTAAACAAAGTAAATGAAACAATTCACGTTTCTTATATTGAAATCCTTGTGGAGGATTCAAATCCTTGAATCGACAAGTATAGATGCTCCAATGAATGTATAAATGTATATGGAATGTCTCAAATCAATGGCATTAGATCTTAAACACCAATCTTGAATGTATCTTTGCATAGGAAAAGGCTTGGATGAATATGGATGGAGAAATCTTCAACAAGAGGGCTCCATAGAGATTGAATCCTTCAATAGCTAACAATGCATCTCCTTGATGAATCTTGAATGCTTGAATACTTGATAGATAGTAGATATTCACTACATAGAAGGTGGATACACAAGATAGTAGTTCATAGAAAGGAGATTGTAGATGATAACTTTGCTCATAGATAGTGGATATTAAAATGAGGGAAGAAGGCTTCCTTATATAGAGATCAAGGGCACTAACTCCTAGAGAAGGATGACATGGGAGTATTAAATCCAATTTAACCTTGACCCCTAGGAATAGACCTAGATTAATTGTAACTTAAGAGTCTACCATTTTGAAACCCAAAACAACCAACTTGGAAGTGGGAAAAAAACTTCATGAAGCCGAAGATCCCAAAACTTCTAGAAATTGAAAAATGAACCTGGGGTAAGGGATGAGGTTGACCCTACCCTAGGTTAGGGTCAAGGTCAACCTTGACCTACAAGGTCATCTTTGACCTAGAATTGAAAGTCCTCTGTTTCACAAAGAAAGTTGTCAGAAATAAGCTAGAAATAGAGAGAGAGAGAGAGAGAGAGAGAGAGAGAGAGAGAGAGAGAGAGAGAGAGAGAGAGAGAAGTAGAATAGGGGAAAACAACCAGATCCATGCAAAAACTTGACATGACCCCAGACCACTTACTCAAATGGCTAAACACTCTTAACATGGAAGTTCTTCCATTTTAAGATGCTACATTTAGCCCCCACTTTAGAAATAGTATGGACTCAATGCAGACTCTTGGTAAAGTAGATCATAATGAAAAGATAATCTTATTAAAATCAAAGAGACAAAGAGATCCTCAAGCCCCCAGAGACTTAATTCTTTGTCAAATTCAAGATTACAATAAGAGAGACATATCTAGAAAAAAAGAAAAAAAGAGTGTGATTATCTCAAGTAATGAAAACTTATGTCTCATTGTGAACCACACAAGAAAATTGTGCAATTGGAAAGATGGAATTGAACCACCAACTGAATGTGGCTACTCACTAGTCAACCCATCAAGGTTTTACCCTCAAGAATATTCTATTCTATAAGAGTAAAACCAAAAAGTAAAAGAGATCCAATCTTAAGGAAACCTTCGACCTTAAGGGATCAAAAATATATTTGAAACTAGATTAGTCACTAATCCAAAAAGGGAGAAAATTTAGCTTGAAAAGTTATGTGTGTGTGTGTGTGTGGAAAAGTTTGTGTGTGCAATAAGTGAGCAGAGTGTATACCCGCATGTTAAAGTCATTGCTAACACTTCCACTATGATATTCCCCTAGATGAAGACAAATCAAGGGAAATAGTAAATAAACATATAGAGAACATAGAAGGTACCTACCTACTATAGGGTTAGTATGATCATAAGCTAATGTGTGTGTGTGTGTGTGTGTGTGTGTGTGTGTGTGTGTGTGTGTGATATTATTGCAAATGATTTGTCATTATTCCCAAAAGAAAGTAGAACTAAAATAAAAAAGGAGGAGAGATCACATAAATGATATGAAGAAGAATATTTTTAGACCAATACTTGGAGGCTAGAAAGAATCAGTGCTACCAAGTCACAGATCCAAGAAGATTACACAACGAACATGTATAAACAATAACATAGGTACAACATAACATGAAACAACATATGGAAGAAAGAAATACATATAGAGGAAGAGTACAACTGGTTTGATTCTTTCATCACCTTGCACTAATACAGAAACAAAGATCATATAAAAGAATCTAACAACATTTAGAGAATACATATTATGGAGAAATGCAATACAATAGACAAACACAAAAAGGGTTACCATGAAGCACTAGCCAATCAAGTGTGTTGCCTACTCTCCCTATGTCATTGTATATCATTTAAGGAAGGTGTGTAACTTGTAAGAGGGACTATATATCCAACATAGTAGGAATGATAGCCAGTTCCAAACAAGGATCCTCTTGAGAATCACTATGTTTGATACTAGGTGTAATTGTTAATTGTGAGGAAAGCATATTAGGTAAATCAATGTCATTGTCAATAGTTTCATATTCATCGTTAACATCATCAACATCATTGAGAATATCTTCTTCATTTAGATTAATCAAAATAGGATCTAAGATATGAATAAAACCATCAGAATCATGTGTCTTAACATCATTATTAGAAAAAAATTCTTCTAACACATCATGCATAGTTGTATCCAAAGAAGGTAAATATTTTTGAAGAATAGAATTACAAGCTTTAGCTTGAGCACAATGCTTCTTACAATGTTCTTTAGCAAATTGATTATGTTTTGCCTTATTTGAAATTTGTTGAGGACTAGGAAGAATAATTATTGGAATCTGCATAGGCTCTATAGGAGGATTAATAGGATTATAAGCAGACGAACAAGCAACAGAGGAGCTTGATTAACATATTTAGAAGCCATAGATAAAGGAGATATGGAAGGTGTAGGAAAAAGACCATGGATAAGACCCCTATAAGTTAAACTTAACTCAAGAATCTTACAATGCTTATAGGCTTGATATGAATGAAAAAGATGATCAGGTCAAAAAGGACATGAATTGGGTAATGAAGGCCAAAAGAAGTCAATGGTATCAAAATCCCTAAGCCTAGAAGTAGTATATAAACTATGATTAATCATTTTCACTTCATCATCATAAAAAAACTTAAGAAATTTATGAATAGGTGAAGCAATAGCATGCATGGAATTTAACCATGGTAAACCAAGAATAGCTTCAAACTAATCAGAAGTAGTAACAACAACAAAGGTGGTGTTCACAATCCTTCCACAAAGTTCAATTGGCAAATCAATAGAACCAAATGATGGATAAAGAAAACCATTACAAGTTTAAATCCATGTATCTGATGTATCATAAAAATCATGTTGTAAACCTTTCATAAAAAGATTTTATTCTGTAATCACATTAACTAAGTAAGTAGAATCAACAAGTCAACCACATGACGGTATCACAAAAATCTTAGCATAAATATAAAGGGGACCATCAGGAGCTTTAATAGTCTCAGAATCATCAAAGGTAATCAAAAGTTCCCAAGGTTGTTTTTTCTTAGGCTTTGTTGAGGTTTAGGTTGAGGCTTCAATATAGGCTTAGGTTTCAATTGAGCTAGAGCTAAAACTTGAGATTGAATCAAAGGTTATGATTCAAGTGGAGATATAGATTGAATTACATGCTCCGCTTGATTAAATACATGATTAACATCATCCATCTTTGAATCATACACAATATCCCTAGAAGATGGTTGAGAAATAGTATTAGTACCATGTGTAGGTAAAGGATTAATATAGATTTGTAGATTTTAATTAGGAGGAGAAACATATTTATTCCCACTACCATAAAAATTATCAATAGACAAAGAATTAGAATCAATTAGGTCCTAAACCCTATGTTTTAAAGAATAAGATTTCTTAGTATCATGACCATTCGAGCGATGATATTGATAAAAAGATTTTGGATCAAAAGATTTAGTCAACATTGTAGCAAGTAAAAGATGTTGAATAGGAGGTAAAGTAATCATCTTAACAATTAACAACCTATTCATATCAACTTGATCAGCAACTACATTTACTTGTTTATTTATCTTCACATAGTTGTTGAATTTTTAACTTTATTTGGATTAGGAGAAGCATCACTTTTACCAGTAGGAAGAGGAGCCACTGGAGTGGTGCTCTCAAATTGACTCACTTATAATTGATAGTGATGAAGTACTACACAAAATTGTTGAAAAAAAGTAAATTTAGTAAGCAAAATATTATCTCTAATATCCTTTTGCAAATTTGAAATAAACATGCATTGAATATCATTATTAGGAACAAGATAGGAAATTTTAGCTTGCAAATGCTTAAATCTATCAATCAATTCAATCAAATTTTCCTTAGAATTTTGTTTACAATTCATCAAATTAGTTAAAGACACTTGCAGGCCAATGTTATTTTGAAATTGTTGAATAAAAGCATTAGCAAATTGAGGAAATGAATGAATAGAATAAGGAGTCAAAGAACAAAACCATTGTAAGTCCTTTTCATGAAAATTTTAAACAAACAACTTAGATAAGATCCTATGATCATGACCATAATCACTACAAAGGATTTGAAATGTTTTAACATTATGAATGGGATCTCCCTTACCATTATAATTCTCAAGGTGAGGCATATTGGCTTGCTGAGGAATGGGAGTATGAATAATATCCTGAGACAATGGACTTCCCATGTCACAAGTAGGGATACTAAACTTGTTTTGAGTTAAAGATGCAAGTTGTAAGGATGACATATTTTGAGCCAAACTAATAATTAGGAACTCTTACAAAATCCTCCTCATCATGAGATGAGTGAGAAGAGTTTTTCTCCATAAGTGGATTAGAATTAGGAAGAATCAAAGTCTCATCCAGGATCCTAAGGAAAGAAGAAGAAGACTTAGGCTCAAAGGTACCCATAAGTATACGACAACATCTAACCCTAAGATTAGAAGTAGGGCTAGAAGTAATAAAGCTCATAAACCAATGCAATGTAAATGAACTAAACTAATAAAATATAAAACAATAGTATTTTTGTATTTTGAAAGATATTTTGCAATTTTATTCTATTTTTGAATTTTAAAAGGAAAGAGCATAAACTAAATCTAATCTTAATGCAAGAAAAGACCTAGCAAATATGAAATGAAATATAACAACACAAATCACAATATGACACCTAATTCCACAAAAGAAAAGAGGGTAAGGGTGTTGGGTTCTCAAAAATGAATAGAAAGAAAATAAGGTTTCCTTTCTTAACCTTAATTACCAAAAGGAATGATCCAAAATGATTAAGCGCAAGAAAGTGATCAATGTAGAAGTGGATCATGTGATGGAGAATAGGGAGGAAGGAGGTTCAATGGTCTTTCTATTTTGAGGAGTATGTGCTTAAATCTTAAAATAGATAAAAGAAAAATACTAACCTTGAATCTTGAAAGTGTTGTTTTATGGTGTCTATGTGCAATTTTGGGGAATTCCACAACATGTACCAAACAAGAAATGTCAAGATAGAGAAAAACCAAAAATCTTTTGTCTTTTTGAAGGGAGGGCAACCTTGACCCTAATAGCAGGACACAATCTTACCTTACGGCATAATTGTACCCTAAAAATTCAACCTTCACCTACATTGCTCCAACAAAATTTCTATTTGTGGATCCCACAAGTTCAATGATAAGGGTACATCCAAATCTTCTCTCCAATTCATTATTCCACACCTATAACTGCAAGAAATTTGGTTTGTTTGTTTGGATGGGGGTTTTCCTTAGTCAAACCACAATTTGGAATCAACCCTGAAATGTAATTGAAATTGCAATATATGTAAACAAAGTAAATGAAACAATTCACCTTGCTTATATTGAAATCCTTGTGGAGGATTCAAATCCTTGAATCCACAAATATGGATAATCCAAATGAATGTAGAAATGTATATAGAATGTCCCAAATCAATGGAATTATATCTTCAACACCAATCTTGAATGTATCTTTGTATAGGAAAAGGCTTGGATGGATATGGATGGAGAAATCTTCAACAAGAGGGCTCCATAGAGATTGAATGCTTCAATGGCTAACAATGCATCTCCTTGATGAATCTTGAATGCTTGAATGCTTGAATGCTTGAACACTTGAATGCTTGAAACATTTGAATTATTGATAGGTAGTAGATCTTCACTTCATAGTATGTGGATGTGCAAGATAATAGTTCATAGAAAGTATATTATAGATGATAACTTTTCTCATAGATAGTGGTTATCAAAATGAGGGAAGAAGGCTTCTTTATATAGAGATCTATGGTACTAACTCCTAGATATGGTTGACATGGGAGAATAAAATTCCAATTAACCTTAGCCCCTAGGAATAGACCTATATTAAATGCAATTTAAGAGTATCATTTCAAAACTCAAAACAACCAACCCAAAAGCAGGAAGAAAATGTTGAAGCTTGAGAATCCAAAACTTCTAGAAATTAAAAAATGAACCTGGGGTTAGGGATGAGGTTGAACCTTCCCTAGGTCAAGGTCAAGTTTTTTCTTGACCTAGGTCAGGGTCAAGGTCAAGGTTGTCCTTGACCTAGGTCAGGGTCAAGGTCAACCTTGACCTAAAAGGTCATCTTTGACCTAAAAGTCAAAGTCCTCAATCTCACAAAGCAAGTTGTTAGACATAAGTTGGAAATAGAGAGAGAAATAGAATAGGGGTAAAATAGCTAGATCCATGCAAAGACCCATTTAAGGCACATGACATGACCCAAGACCACTTATTCAGAGGGCTAAACACTCTTAACACAGATGTGCTTCCATTTTAAGATGATACATCTTGGACAAGTAAGATGAAAAATTGCATCTCTAAGTCAACATCAAAGGAAGAATATGTTGTTGCAGTAGCTAATTGCTCAAACATAATGTGGTTAAAGCAAATATTATTAGGAATGAAGGAAGAAATCAAGAATCTTGTGATTATCTATTATGAAAACACAAGTGCAATCAATATGTCCAAGAATCTAGTGATGCACACCAAGACAAAATATATTGCAATCAAGTATCATTTTTCTAAGAGAATTAGTTCAAGATAAAGAAATTAGATAGGAATATGTTAACACAAAGAAGCAAGTTGCTGAAATATTTACCAAACCATTACCTAAGGATGTATTCTTGTATCTTAGAGGAAAACTAGGGTTCATTCCCCTATCTGATGCTCACTAGAGTATAGATTAGTGATGCATAAACCAAACTACATTGAATATCTATCAAGTTGATGCAAAGGAGACAAAGCTCATTGCATATGAATCAATACATTAGGTACATTGAAAACTCATTGTCTAGAGTCTTTGGATTTTGATGTAAAAGAGGGAGAGAATCATGTCATATAGTCAAGGAGAGAATCATTTCATACATTCATTGAGGGAGAATTTGATGTAATCATAGGCATAATATGCAAGAGGGAGAACTTGATTTGATAGAGTCTAAAGAAAAGATGGTAGAGGGAGTTCTCATGAATGGAGAATCTCCAAAAAAAATCTTTTTCTTAATGACATGTTGTTTTACCATTGATTCCAAAGAGGGAGATTGTTAATAAAAATTATCTAATTGTATATTGTCATTGATGTTACACAAATGCTATACTCTAATTGAGAACTTCTAGTTGGAATTGAGTTCAAAAGACTCCAGTATTCAATAAGAAAAATTTCATAAGAAGAGAAGTTTAGGAATTCTTGTGTACACTAAGTCAGGCTGGTTACCAAAGGAGTTCAGTGTAAACCAAGTTAGGTTGATTACCAAGAAACTCAGTGGTAACCGAGTGACCCAGGTTTAGCCAACCTCTAGCAAATTAGTTTTATTTATTTGTTGGTTTATGAAATCCAACTCAGTGGATGTTATTTGTTTTTTTGTAAGGTTATTCAAGTTTACTTGACATTGGATTTCATATATACGAAAGGTCAAGTTGTGGATTGAATAGTGTGTAAGATGTGAAGAAGATTAGATATGAATAAAGAAGGATATATGATTAAGAGAAAAGTATCCAAGGAGCTACAAAGAAAATTTTGATCAAGGAATATCCAGAGGATAAGCCACAATAGTGATCTAAATCTATAATCTAGGTGCTTCATAAATCAAGTCAATCATTCTTACTCTATAACAATTGTAGCAGTGAAGAAATCTCTTAACAAAGTTGACTTAATAGTCATTTTTTAAATCCTCTAGCCAGGTAGGAATTCTAGATTAGAGTATCTTAATACCTCTAATAAGGCCACTCCTAACAGGGTGATTTAAATCTTTTAACAAGGTCACACCTAATAGTGTATTTTGTAACTTTTAATAGGGTTGGCTCCTAACAAGGCTCTCTTCAGAAGAGTGAAATTTTGTAACTAGTTGCATTGGTGGTTTTCCCAAATTGGGTTTCCAAGTTAAATATTTGTGTCTCATGTGTTCATCTTATTTTTATACTGCTTTATCTTTCTATAACTAAGTTACTAAAGGTTAATACACATTAATATATTAGATTTCTTTTTTAATCGAGTTATAGTGAATATCTAGTTCTAACCAAGCTGTGAGTTAAAAGGAAGTTTTGTATTGACATCAAAGGGATTTGGAATTGTTTTAGTGGTAACATATTCACCCTTCCCCTCTGATCAATTACTCCTTTTATATCCTCAACACTTAAGATCTAAAGTTATTTAACTGTTCATTTGTTCAATTAGTACATCTAGACCTTGGAAAATTGATTCACGCCCCCCACCCCCCCACCCCAGTTATTCTAAACATTCTAACAATACAAACCTAAATGTTGCAATGTTCAAAGTGTACAAAGTTGAGTTTCTTTATCAATTGGTTCTTATTTTTTTCTAAATGTGTTGATTATGGAAATTATTTGTATCTTAGGTATTCTTTACAACTTATAAGGTATTTTAAAATTCTATCAAATCAGAAGCTAATATATTGATTTTTATTTGGGGGAAACAAGACTTTTGATAAAACACATGATTACAATTTACCAATTGAAGATTATATGAAAATTTAATTACTTATAATAGAGACCAATGATGTCCAAATAAATTCAATTGATTATGAAAGAGTGATTAAAATTGGAAAGTGTTTGACTCAAGAAGATCATAAAAAATTTAGTACCCTCTTCATTGAATTCAAAGACATATTTGCATGGTCTTATTTGGATATCTTTGGCATTGAATCCTAAGATTGTGAAGCATAATATTGTTCTTGCATCAAATGATAAATGTGTTAAGAAAAAGATTCATAATATTAATCCAAGCTTTGCTCTTCTTGTTAGAGAAGACATTGAAAATATCTTGGATGTTGGTTTCGTTCACTCTATTGATTATTCTCCTTGGATATCAAATATCATTTTTTTTTCTAAGGGAGAAAACAAGATTAGAATGTGTGTTGGCTTTCAAGATTTAAATAAAGCTTCCTTGAAGGTGATTTCCCTTTACCTAGTATTGATATGATAGTGGATTCTACATGTGGACATGATTTATTTTCTTTCATGGATGGATTTTATTATTATAATCATATATTTATTCCCATAGAATACCAAAATAAGACCACATTTATAAAACCTTTGGGAAAATTTTATTAGGTTGTGATACCTTTTTTATTAAAGCATGCAAGTGAAACTTATCAACACACTATGACTCTTATATTTCATGATCATATGCATCAAATCCTTGATGACTATGTTGATTATATTCTTGCTAGGTTAATAAAATTAAAAGATCATATTGGTATCCTTAGAAAATCCTTAAATTGATACATAGCTACAATATGTGCTTGAATCCTTGCAACTATCCCTTTGAGGTAGATATGTTAGAATGATTTAAAACAATTAAGAAGGGGGAGTAAATCAATTTTTTGTATGAGATGTACCAATTCAAATTTTTATCACTTAAAACACTTTGGATCTGAACATTAAGTAGCTCAGTCTCTATAGTAAATAATCAACAATATAAAACTTGTAGTTCATTGTCCTAATAGTAACAAACTTTGCAAAATATAAAAAATTAATAGTAAAACATCTCAAATAAAATTCACACAAGTATGACACCAAGATTTAACGTGGAGACCCAATTTGGGAAAAACCACCAAGATGCTACTCTATCAGAAACAATAGTCCACCAAGATAATTGTCGGGGGGGTGGGGGTGGTGAATCAGTTATCTAATAATTAAAACATTTATCCACCTTAAATAAACTAAACCATTCAACCAAAGTAAACAACAACCATAACAAGCTGCACATAGACAATTACATTAGATATGTTAACTAGGGAAACCTTTGATCAGAGGGAAACCCCCGGTGGGAATGACACCCACAAGATGATGTATGAATATATATTCCTTATTAGAGGATAGACCCTGTTAAGAGTCTATTACAATATCTAGTACATGTGAGTCCATGTTAGGAGACTTTGAATCCTTCTTAGAAAATTCCAACCCTATTAGGAGTTGTAGAAGACAGAAGGACCCACTGTCCAAACAACTTCTGGGGCAAGATCACTAAACTCACTATCCAACTAATCTCTCAACTATTCCTTGCTGAATAATTGTGTGCACTATACTTTAACTTTCTTCCTCTATCCTATCAACTAGACCAGTCACTGACAAACCTTGTAGACTATGTCATGAACCTTAGATCCAAATATCTAACTTTGGATCACACAATGATATGTTACATTCATGACTATGTTTGTCACTGATGTCAACATAGCAGTTTTTTATGGTATGTGATAGAATAACATCGGTAAAGATTAGGTTGGCACAGATAGATCATTGAGTCTTTTAGTAGCAAGGTTAAAGGAAGATTATACTATGTATCTAGTATATAAAGATAACCTTGGAAACATAATATATTAAGTTTGGAAGAAGTTATGCAAGTTTCGGTGATGACTATTTTGAGATAGAGTTTATAGAGGCATGTTCTAGTAAACTTGTTATATCTCTTAGAAGATTTGTTATTTTGAGAAGCCAAAGTTAAAGATGTGAAGAAGACATTTAGAGATGATGTAACCAAGCTTTCTTATCATAATATTATGTGTACACAAAGTTATTCAAGTTGCAAGGTGGAATATTAATGTTATCACTAAGTGTAACATGTTTTAAATGTGGTCCTATAATAATTAATTGAGAATGTTAAAGATGTGAAGAAGAAATTTAGAGATGATGTGGCCAACCTTGCTTATCATAATATTATGTGTACACAAAGTTATTCAAATTGCAAGGTGGAAGATTAATGTTATCACTAAGTGTAACATGTTTTAAATGTGGTCTTATAATAATTAATTGAGAATGTTTTAAATGTGGTCCTATACTAATTAATAGAGAATGTTATCTTCACATTTTGTTCTTCAATCATTTGCATTCATCCATACATACTTCTTCATGATAAAGGAAAATGTCCTTTCTTTATACAAAATCCATAAAACAATTCCCTAAGTCGGCTACTATACATTCTCAATTAATTATTATGGGACCACATTTAAAACATGTTACACTTAGTGATAACATTAATCTTCCACATTGCAACTTGAATAACTTTGTGTACACATAATATTATGATAAGAAAGCTTGGCCATATCATCTCTAAATGTCTTCTTCACATCTTTAACTTTGGCTTCTCAAAATAACAAATCTTCTAAGAGATATAACAAGTTTACTAGAACATGCCTCTATAAACTCTATCTCAAAATAGTCATCACTGAAACTTGCATAACTTCTTCCAAACTTAATATATTATGTTTCCAAGGTTATCTTTATATACTAGATACATAGTATAATCTTCCTTTAACCTTGCTACTAAAAGACTCAATGATCTATCTCTGCCAACCTGATCTTTACCGATGTTATTCTATCACATACCATAGAAAACTGCTATGTTGACATCAGTGACAAACATAGTCATGAATGTAACATATCATCATGATAATGATATAATCATATTTCTACAATACTCCCTCATAGGAATATCATCAGTATTCATGCTTCCAACAATCTCCCCTTTATCATTGATGACAACATAGATTAAAAAAATCTAGTTCCAAGAATACCAAGTACAAAAGATTGTTAACCTTTCTTTTCAAATCCTCTTCATCAATCATTCTCCCATATTGTATGTTTCATGCTTTCAAACTATTTTTCCATGCACACTATTTTTCATAATAAACTTCTCCCCCATTGACATCAATGTCAAAGGTTTTAGCAACCATCAAAATCTGCAATAACTATTTCTGACTAGCTCAAGTGTCCAAAGACACTATTCAAAAATAACATCCAACCAGAGTCTTCGATGACTTTGTCAATCATAGATACTCCCCCATATAGGAAGTATCAACATTTAGCCTAGAGAAACAATAGTACTCATTTACACTAGACTGATGCACTCTTGCATCATCTACTCTAATGTAGGAAGGGGTATAACCCCTAGCATACCTTGCAAATACTCAAAAGTCTCTTTGGGAAGAGGCTTAGTGAAAATATTTGCAATCCCCTCTTTAGTGCTTACATACTCCAACCTAATTGACTTTGCTACAACTATCTCTCTAAACATGTGATACTTGATAGAAATGTGCTTGGTTTTAGAATGCAACAATGGATTCTTAGACATATTTACTATGCTTGTGTTATCACAATTAATGACAATAGGTTCACTGAATTCTAACTTTATATCCTTCACCATCCATTTCATTCAAACATATTCTACTTCTATTATACTTTGTGAGGTATAGTCCTACTTCTTTCTTAGCCAATAAACTAATCTTCCTACAAGAAAGAAGGCTCCACCATCGGTGCTCTTTCTGGCATCCATATTATCCACCGAATCAGCATCAGTATAAGCATATAGAGTGAAATCATTAGATTTATCATACTACAATCCAAACTCTAGTGTTCCTTTTAGGTATCTAAATATCCTTTTGACTTCTACATAATGTGCTTCTCTAGGATCAACTTGAAATCTTGCAACAATTCCAACTACATTTACTTTATCCAGCCTTGTGTGAGTCAGATATTGCAATCCTCTAATCATAGATTTGTACCTCTTCTACTCAATAATAGGTGTCTCATTCTTTGTAGGTAACTTACGTCCATTTAGCATAGGTGTTCCAATGGGTTTACATGTTTACAAACCAAACATTTTCAGTAAATCTTTGAAATACTTAGTCTGAGAAATAAAGATTCCTTCTTTATCCTACACATTTTGTAATCCTAGAAAATATTTTCTCTCCTATCATGCTCATTTCACATTATTTCTTCATTTCTTCTACAAACTTATCATCATCATTTTCTCCAAATATGATACCATTAACAAACATTACCAAGATCATTAATCCATCATCAATTTCTTTCTAATGGAGATTACTATTTGTTATACCTTTTCTATATCCAAGTTTTGTCAAATGCTTATCCAATCTTGCATATCAAGTTTTGGATACTTGCTTTAAGCCATACAATGTTTTCTTTAGTTTGTATACTATGTCCTTGTCATATGTTAAAGGAAAACCTTTAGGATGTTCTATATTTACCCCTTCTTCAAGTTCTCCATTCAAAAATGTTGACTTGACATCCATCTAGTATACTTTGAATTTCTTATGTGTTGCATAGGCTAAGAATAACCTTACTACTTCTATTTTTTCCATAGGAGCATAGGTCTCATCATAGTTTATTCCTTCTTGCTATGAGTAACCTTTACATACTAGTCTTGATTTGTTCCTTACAACTTCACCTTGTTCATTCATCTTGTTTCTAAATACCCATGTACTTTTCAAGAAGTCGTCAAGCCTCGATTTCTCTCCTTGCCGCCTTCTTGAGGGGGCATCTCGTAGTCCATTCTCTCCTCTTCTGCTCTAGCCTTTGGCATCTTATTTTCTTATCTTTGATGCCATGCCACTTGCGGCATCACATCAAAGAGGGGCAAAATGTAGACACCTAAAAATCCTTTAGAAAATAAAATATTTTTATTTTCTTAAAAAAGTCCCTGATGACATCAACATTTATTAATTAATTAATTAATTAATTAATTTTTTATGCCATTAAATTCCTTTATCTTAATTAAAAATATTTAATTAAGGAATCGCTCCCAAAAATGTTTAAATCTTATTTAAACATTATTTCCTTATTTATTAATTATTTAATTAATAAATTGACCAAATCCCAAAATAAATAAATAATTTAATTTTTGCCCAAAACTTGGCCAATTTCTTTAAGACCACTAACCTCTTCAAAAATCTTCTAATCCTTCTTTAATTTCGATTAAAGGCTAATCCCATCATTTCCTATCCCTAATCCCAACTCAAAATATTTAATTAAGATTAAATATTAATCCTCATGTTTATTAAAAATATTTTAATAAATATCTCCTCAACCCAAACCCTTGAAATAAATAAAACTTTATTTATTTTCTAAAAAACCTTTTTTATCCTCATCCTAGGAAGTTCTAGACTCTTCTAGAAAGTCTTCATCCTCATCCAAAGCCTAGACTCTTCTGGAAGATGTCAATCCTTATCTTTAATCCTAATCCTAATCCCCTCCTAACCTTGTCACATTCCCTAAACATGGGTTAAGACTTGCTAACCCAAGCCAAAGTTAACAAATATCTCCTCCTTCACCCACCCTCATTTATTGCCATCCACTTGCCTATCCCTAAGCTAATCCTAAACCATCCTAATCCATCCTCTAATCATTTGCACAATCCTAAGCAAGCTTAAAACCTTCCTAATCCAACCCAAGTCGAAATTCCTCACCCTCCAACATAAATGACCCTCAAATATCTCTTACACTCTCCTTCAATGCTCTTACAAAGCACTTATGAAGGGTCTTTATGAAGATATTATCCCTTAAGCCTCCTTTGTTGACTCGTCCTTGCCCTTTCCTCCATCCTCTCACCTTGTGACATGTGTCACTCCCTAATTGGCTGTAAGGAAGCACAATCCATGTGCTCTCCTCTCATTCAATTTGAGCCCTCTGTAAGCTTTCTCCTTTCCTTCCATCTTAGCCCTCCATCCCTCAAGCCTCTTGCCTATAAATTGGATCCTTCCCCTTTGCAAAAATACACAATCTAGAAAGTAAAGCCATAATGCCATTTTGAGAAGCCATTTTTACATCAAATCCATTCACCAAAATCTATCAAAAATCCTCTGTTGAAGCCCATTTGAGCATTTGAGCATACATAAATAATCAAGCCATCTTAGCCATTAGACACACCCCTACATCAAGTGATCATCCTCATTGAGAGAGCCTATCCATGGCTCATATTCTCATTTGAGGACTTCACTTTGTCTCTCATAAAGTTATGTTAAATTAGTATGCAAATGTTTTTTTATTGTTTTAATTTAGTGTTTCTAACATACCAAAGTAGCATATACACCAATCACTCATAGACTTTGTAGACCAGGTCACGAACCTCGAATCCAAATATCCAACTTCAGATCACACAATAAAACCTCAAAAATGAAGTTTCCTTCACTTCCACTCATCTATGCTTATCTTCACATTCCACTCTTCAATCATTCTTATTCATCCATACATACTTATTCATGATGAAGGAAAATGTCCTTCCTTTATACTAAATCTATAAAAAAATTCCCTGAGTCAACTATTACACCTTCTCAATTAATTATTATAGGAACACATTAAGAACATGTTACAATTAGTGATAATATTAATTTTCTGCCTTGCAACTTGAATAAATTTTTGTACACATAATATTATGATGAGAAAGCTTGGCCATGTCATCTCTAGAATTTCTTCTTCACATCTTTAACTTTGACTTCTTAGAATAACAAATTTGCTAAGAGATATTACGAGTTTACCAGAACATGCCTCTGTAAACTCTATCTCAGAATAGTCTTCATCGAAACTTGCATAACTTCTTCTAGAATTAATATCTAAATCTTTTGAGGTTAGCTACATATAATAGAAACATAGTATAATTTTCCTTTAACCTCACTACTAAAAGTACTCAATGATTTGTCTATACCAACTTGATCTTTACCTTTGTTCTTCTGTTAGATACCACAAAAAAAAGCTATATTAACATCAATGACAAACATAGTCATGAATTTAAGATATCATCATGATAATGATCTAATCATGTTTCTACAATACTCCCCCATAGGAATATCATCAGTATTCATGTTTCCAACATTTTCACTCTGGTAAAGTGAGCTCTATAAGTAGACAACCTTGTTAAAGGTTACAAAACACACTGTTAATGTGACCTTGTTAAAGTATTTATTTATGATGTAGGAGTATCCTAGGTTGCATTTCTATCCTACATGTTTTCTTGTTTCTCTTTTCTTACCTTTTTTTTTGTTTTTGCTAAGTTATATGTTGCTACAAAGTTACTTGTTGTTGTTGAATTCTTTGTTGCTACCAAGTTCTCAAAATGTTTGAGTGCCTATTGGTGTCGAGTTTGTGTATGCATCAAGTATTTCATAGTGTCAGTATCTATCTTGGTCCTTCTTTGACCAAGTTATCTATGTTTGGTTCCAGTTTGGGATGCCCTTATGTGTATTTAATTTTATGATTTGTATTTAATATTTGTTCAGATCCAATTTGTGGCTTGGTTACACATTTAATGTAAGGGTTTATTTAGTTGGTAATTTGTAATAAGCCAACTTGGATCACACAAGTATTTAAAGGGGTCTTGGGTAGAATCTTAGGTAGGATGATTGTTTATTTTGAATTGTAATGTTGGTAGTAACCCAGAAGGCCTTATAGCTAGACATGTATTTGTAATTTGATGAATTAATAAGTGTTTTTCTCTTCTATCTCCTTTGGTTGTTGTTCTTTGTGTTGTGTTTCCATTATGTTTACTCTTGTAGGTGGCTTTGGGTAGATGGTTGTGCATTTCACCCTACTTTCCTTTAGTCTCCCTATGTTAGGTGGTATCAGAGCTTGAGGTTTTTCCTTATGGAGATTGGATCATGTAGAACCCTAAGTTGATTTGGTTGTAGGGTAGAAAATCTAAGGATTTGGCCTACAATTTGCAGAGAGTTATGATCTTGTAGGAACCCAATTATAAAGATGGTTTGAGGTAGAGGAAATGTTAATAATGTCATATTACATACATTGAGACAAATTGCAGCTATATTAGATGTTGTAGAGATAACCCAGACAAGAGGAGTGCATCTTGATCATGTGAGTGATGATGAAGCAGTGGCACCAAACCCTAATCCAAAACTTGAAAGAGATCAGGATGAGGCAAGATTTTTAAGAGTATTGTATATAGCACATTCAAATCCTATTATAGAAGTTGTTCCTTGTGATGGAGAATTTGACACCAATGTTGTTTAGGATTAATCTCTAATATGGAGAAGTTCTTTGAGTATGAAAACACTCTTGATAATAGGAAGGTGAAAATTGCAGTTACTAGGTTGAAGGGTCAAGCCTCACTATGGTGGGAATATTTACAAACTAATAGAAAAAGGAGAGGAAAGTTGAAGATCATAACTTGACTAAAAATGGTGAACAAGGTGTAGAACAAGTTCCTTCTTGTTGATTACCAAGTTATCTTGTTGAGAAAGATGCAAAATTTAAGACAAAGGGACATGATTCTGAAAGATTATACTAAGGATTTCTATAGATTGGACATTAAATCTGGATATGTGGATGATGATGTGGACAAAACTACAACGTACATAAATGGATTAAGGTCTAGGATTCAAGATGAAATAATTTTTTTGAAATTGGAAAGTTTGGAGGCATATAATTATGCCTTGAAAGCTAGGAAGATCTTGACAAAGAAGCATGAACAAAGACAAAGAGGTAGAGGTGGTAGATTCTAGAGAGGTAGAGGTAGAGCTTATGGAGACAGTGGTAGATCTAACAATTGTGTACAAGATAAAGGAAAATCTAAATGGAAGAATGATGACAAAGGCAAGACTGAGTGGAAAGTGATTCTTACCAAAGAGGTACTGGTCCTTTGAGTGTAGATCCTTTTAAAATGGGCAAGGTAACATAAATGCTATGGTTCAAGGAGACATTATAGGTTCACCGAGTGGACCTGAGGCCAGAGAAAATATGATGGTGAGAAGAACCTTATGTAATAAGGGAAGTGATGAGGCACTTTTCCTAAGAAGAAGTCTCTTCAAGACCAGATGTAAGATGGTTAGAAAATGTTGTAAGGTGATCACTAATAGTGGAAGTTCTAAAAATTTGGCATCAAAAAAGCTAGTTACAAAGTTGCATTTGCAAAGGATAAACCATCCTAACCCATATCATGTTTCATGCATCAAAGATGAACATAATATATTGGTAAGTGAATAATGTATTTCAAAGTTCAAGATTGGACATTATTTTGATGAAGTTTTGTGTGATATTATGCCTATGGGTTATTGTCATATTTTTTTGGGTATACCTTGGAAATATGATAGATATGCTATACATGATGGAAGATTGAATCAATATACTCTTTGGGTGAATGGGGGAAAGAAAATATTGTTTCCTTTGATTGAAATTCTAGATGAGGTTAATTGTACTACTGTTAGAATTTGCATGGTCAATGGAAAGAAATTTTAAAAAGAAGTGAAGAAGAATCAAGTTTATTTTTCTATGATTCCTAGGAGGTCAAATTGTACTATTAGTAGCCAAGTGACATAAAATAGTGGTGATTGAGTAACAACTAGTAATAATCGAGCAGTAGAGACTGATAGAAGTCAAGTACTAGCAGAAATTAAAAATTTTCTAAATGAATATAAAGAAATTGTTGTAGAAGATATTCCTCATGGTTTACCACAAGTAACAAGTATAATTCATTGTATGGACTTGACTTGTGGAGCTAGTTTTCCAAATAAAGCACCATATAGATTGAGACCTACAGAGAATGAAGAACTTAAAAGACAGGTGCATGAGTTTCTGCAGAAAGGTTTGATCGGAGAAAGTTTGAGTTGATGTGTTGTGCCTTTTGTATTAGCATCTAAAAAGAATGGTGAATGGATAATATGTACTAATTCTAGATCTATTAACAAGATCACAATGAAATATAGGTTTCCTATGCTAAGGATGGATGACATAATGGATTGTTTGAGTGCAACAAAATATTTTACCAAGATTGATTTGAAGAGTGGTTATCATAAAATTAGAAGAAGAGAAGGTGATGAATGGAAGATTGCTTTCTAAATAAAAAGATGGTTTTTATGAATGGTTTGTAATTCCTTTTGGTTTGACTAATGCACCTAGTACTTTCATGAGGTTTATGAATAAGGTTGTTAAGAGATTTTGGGTAAGTTTGTGATTGTTTACTTGGATGATATTTTGATATTCAGTAAAACTAAGGAAGAATATATTTAGTATGTTAGACAAGTATTGCAGAGATTGAAAGAGGAGAAGTTGATGATTAACTTAAAAATTTGTTCTTTTATGCAAGAGGAGATTGTGTATTTGGGATTTGTGATTTCAAATGATGATTTGAGAATGGATCCTGGGAAGATTAAAGTTGTTTTGGAATGGCCTACACCTAAGAATATTGTTGAGGTAAGATCATTTCATGGTTTGGCTAGGTTTTTAAAAAAGTTTATAAATAATTTCAGTTTTGTTTGTAATACGAGGAGATAAATAGGATTTCAAGTGGACACACGGAGCTGATAAAAGCGTTGAGACTTTGAAACAAAATGTTGTTGAGTTACCTGTATTGGCTTTGTCTGATTTTAATGAGGTATTTCAAGTTGAATGTGATGCAAGTGGTAGTGCAATAGGAGTTGTATTGATTCAAGAAGGTAAACATGTTGCTTTCTTTAGTGAGAAGTTGAATAATGCTAGAAGGAAGTATTCTATGTTTGTTATGCAATTGTTCAAGCCTTGAAGAAGTGGAGAAATTATTTGATTCCTAAGAAGTTTGTGTTGTATATTGATCAAAAAGCTTTAGAGTACTTGGGAAGTCAACATAAATTGAATTAGAAACATAGAAAGTGGGTTGAGTACTTGTAGAGTTTCATATTTGTGATTAGGCATACAAGTGGAGTCACTAATCAAGTTGTTAATGTATTAAGAAGAAGATACTCATTGTTTACTGAGATGAAGTTTGAAGTTCTTGGTTTTGATGAGATGAAAGATTTGTAAGATACTGACCATAATTTTTCTAAAGCATGGAGAGAGTGCAGAACACCAAATCTATCAAATCACTTAAGTAAGCATGATGACTATTTCATTCAAGAAGGTATGATGTTCAAATGAATTCAATTGTGTATCCCTAGAAGCTCTATGAGAGTTAATTTGATTAAGTAAAACATAATGGTGGATTAGTTGGACATTTTGGAATTGACAAGACATTAAGTTTGCTGAAGGATAAGTATTATTGGCCATAATGTATAAGGATATTCAAAAATTTGTAAAGAGTTGTGAAGTTTGTCAAGTTGCAAAAGGAGTAAGTTAAAATATTTGTTTGTATACACCTAGTTTTGTTCCTGACAAACCTTGGAGTGACATTAGTATGAATTTTATTCTTAAATTACCTAAAATAGTAAAGGGGTATGATTCTATATAAGTTGTTATGGATAGATTTTCTAAGATGGCTCATTTCATCCCATGTAAGAAGACATCAAATTTTGAGCATGTTGCTAAAAATTTCTACGAAAAAATTCTTAGATTGCCTGAATTTCCAAGAAGTATTATTTCTGACAGAGATAATGAGTTTGTTGATTATTTTTGGAGAACTTTGTGGAAGAAGATGGGTACTAAGTTGAAGTTAAGTTCTACATTCCATCCATAGAAAAGATGGAAAAATAGAGATTATGAATAGAAGCTTGGGTAATTTGATGAGATGTTTAGTTGGAGATAAACCACATAATTGGGAGTTGGTGTTGACACAAGTTAAGTTTTCATATAATAATTTTTTGAATAGGAGTGCAAGGAAAACATCTTTTGATATTGTTACTAGAATACAACTTAGAGGAATATTAGAGTTGAGAGATGTTGTTGGTGAAGAAAAGAGAAGTTATGAGGGGAAGAATTTGTTGATTTTATGGATTCTTTGTATAAGGAAGTGAAGTTGAGGTTGGAACAAAGTAATTAGAAGTATAAGAAGAATGTTGATAAGTCTTGAAGATATCATAATATTGAATCTGGTGATGAGGTGATGGTTCATTTGAGGAAAGGTGGATTTCCTATTGGAACATACTATAAGCTAAAGATAAAGAAGTTTGGACCTTGCAAGATCTTGAAGAAGTTTGCCAGCGGTAATGCTTATGAAGTTAAGTTACATAATGACATGGATATATCTATTATATTCAATGTTGTTGATTTGTATAAGTACCATGAGTCAGATGATGAAGTTGATGTATCAGATGATTATCCTAACAAGAAGATTGAAAAGGTTGAATAGATATTGGAGGAGAGAGTTGGTAAAAGCACAAGAGGAAAATATTATTATAATTATTTGGTGAAGTGGAAGAACAACCCAGTTGAACATGCTACATGTATTTCTCAGTTTGAGTTGGATTCAACTTAGGTTGTAATACTTGCATGATTCAAGAGAACCATTTCTTTTACACTATTTTTCTGATGCAAGAGAATCCTAGGTTGCATTGCTATCCTACATGTTTTCTTGTTTCTCTATTGATGTTGAGTTCCTTATTGTTGTTGAGTTCTCTATTGTTGTCGAGTTCCTTATTGCTACTGAGTTCTCTATTTTTGTTGAGTTTTCTATATGTGTTGAGTGCTTTTTGGTGTCAAGTACCTCTTTGATGCAAGAGAATCTTGGGTTTAAGAGCAATCTTGCATCATCCAAAAATATTTTTATTTTAGTCTTTTCTATTTTAATAAGGACTAGTAGACAAGGTGGTTACTATTTATGGGAACTTTCTATTTTTAGTAAGTTTTTCATATGAGCTCAGAATGTTCTTATTTTCTATAGGAAGGTTTATTTTAGAGTAGTAAGCCTACCATAAAAATCTCATTGATCAAGCATAAGTATCAGAGAAGTTATTACGGATTTTCTATGGAAAAATTTGTAGAAAAATCTTTAGGCTCACTATTGGAGGCCTTAGCATTCCTGGATGAGGCTTGAAAACTCAATAGAAGGGCACTTGTGTGGTTTTGAGCCTACAAATCAGGAGTTGACATTTCAAAAAGTGATTATAATAGCCAATTAGAGCATCAATTTGAGAGTTATGGCCTTCTAAAGTTGGGCTACTCAAAATATCTAAAATAATCATCAAAGATGTATTTGGCTGACTCTATATGTATTGTTAGGTTCTGTCAGCCCTAGGTATTAAGTTTCATTGTCTAGAACCTTCCTAGTTGGCATAAAATTTCATATTTAAGAATGGCCTGAACTTTGTCTAGGACAACTATGGGTGATATTTTGCAGCTTGTCCTGCATATTATTGTAATGATCATGCCCATGTGGGTTAGCACATTGTACTTTTGAATTCTATAACACCATATTTACGGTGTAAATAAGAAGTCCATATTTTATTCTTGAATTTTCTATTGCTTCTTTATTTTTTTTATGAGTTTATGGTATTAAGGAAGCACCCTTCATCACTCTTGGTGTCGAGTTTGTGTATGTTTTGAGTATTTTTGAGTGTCAATATTTTCCTTGGTCCTTCTTTGACCAACTTGTCTGTGTCTGGTTCTAGTTTGGGCTGACCTTGCATGTATTTGACTTTGTGATTAGTATTTAATATTTATTGAGAGCCAAATTTTGGTTTGGTTATGCATTTAATATAAGGGTTTATTTAGTTGGTAATTTATAATAGACCAACTTGTGTCTGTGCAAGTATTTAAAGGGTTCTTGGGTAGAGTATTAGGAAGGATGATTGTTCAATTAGGAAGAGAAAGAAGGAGGGTTAGAATGTGAAGATTGTTATTGAAGATAAAAGTTTGAATTGTAATGTTGGTCGTAACCTAAAAGGCCTTACAACTGAGCATGCATTTGGTAATTTGATGAATCAATAAGTGTGTTTCTCTTCTATATCCTTTGGTTGTTCTCTATGTTATGTTTATGATATGTTTTCTCTTGGAGGTGGCTTTGGGTAGTTGGGTGTGTCTTTGGCCCTAATTTCCTTCGGTCTCCCTATATTAATTCACCCTATTAAGAGTGGCCTAGTTAGAGGGATTTAGAACATTCCATTAGAATTTTACCTTGATTTAAGGATGTAAAAATGATTATTAGGTCAACCTTGATTAAAGGATTTCTAACTAATACAATGGTTAGAAAGTAAAAATAGGTTGATCTAATAAATACAACTCACTATGCAAATACATATCTCAATGTATGCCATATGTTGACTTAGTACCAAATTTAACACATCCACCTTTGTATGGACCAATATCCTCAAATTTATATTGATCACCAGTAATGTGATTGGAGCATCCACTATCAATTATCCATCTATCACTTTCTTTTACATATGAGATTAATGCAATTTTCCCCATCTTCATTAGAATCTTCTTTCATGGTAACATAGACAACTT
The DNA here is from genome assembly GCA_028749045.1 of Cupressus sempervirens. Lineage (NCBI taxonomy): Eukaryota > Viridiplantae > Streptophyta > Pinopsida > Cupressales > Cupressaceae > Cupressus > Cupressus sempervirens. Next base: position 629,220,259 of record CM053791.1, on the reverse strand, counting down.
CATCATTATTACTTTCAAATTCATTGATAGTTTCTTCTTTAGTAATATACAAGATTTATTACCTTTTTCATCTATGTTTCTCTTGTAGTCTCAATCATCTCTTTTTTATTTGTACTTTCTTTCCTTCCTTTCATCCTTATCCTCTATGTCAAGAGACCTAGTAGCAATGTGACCAACTCTGTTGCATGAGAAACAAATAATAGGTAGTTTACCTTTATATTTACCTTTTCCTCTTCCAAATTGTTTTGCAATAAAAGGACTTTGAGTCCATCAAGCTCATCATCACAACTATCGCTACCATTCTTTGCATGTTTTTCTTTCCTTTTGCTAAGAACCATTTGTGACTTACAAGGAGATTCAATAGTAGCAGTTGTATAGTTATCAAAGTTAGACATCTCAAAAGTAGATAGTCTACCAATTACACCTTCTAAGGTCAAAGTGTTACCTAGTGTACATCTATGTTCCTAAATTGTAGACACTCTAATGGAATATATAAGAAGTAGAGTCCTTAATACCTTTCTTATTGGTGTTTCATCTTTGATTTCTCCATTTGCACCATGAATAACGTTAACAACTTCTTTGACTGTTGTGTAGTATTGCACTATGTTCTCACCTTCCATCATTCTCATGTCATCAAATTCACCTCTCAGGCTCTTTGATTTGGCTCTCAAGACATTGTCATCACCTCCATATATGATTTTCAATTTGTCCCACATCTTCATTGCATTATCACATTCTTTTAAATCATCAAACTTGGCATAGCTTAGGGTTGAGGCAATCTCCAACATTGCTTGATTGTGTTCTTTCTTTTGCTTTAGTTGTTTAGATGTCATAGGAGTGGTTGTTACCTTTACATACTCATTATCCATAAATTTTATAGCAGCATCACTAATACTAGATATCTATAACCTCATCAAGGTTTTCCATGCAGGAAAGCTCTCCTTGTTCAGCTTTGGTACCTCTCTTTTGTGAGTCATGATCTTTAGCTTTAAGTACCTTCAAAGTTTTATCTATAAGCACTTAGCTCTAATACCAATTGTTAGAAATTTTTAGAATAATTGAGAGGGGGGTAAATTAGTTACTCAAGGTCCATAATTACCATTTTAACAATCAAACATAAAACATTCACTATTATACTTAACCTATTATTTCTTAGTCTCTATTGTACTAATAAAATTACTTTCCCAAACGTAACATAATTTGTTAAATGTAAACTTTATCAAATGTAAAACATACAAAGCATTCAACACAAGTTTGATGCTAGAATTTTATGTGGAAATCCAATTTGGGAAAAACCACTAGCAATATGTCACCATTTTTTCACTCTTTTGAAGTGATCTCTATTAGGATCCAACCTTGTTAAAGGTTTACAATACACATTATTAAATGTGACCTAGCTAGAAGATTTAATCACCCTATTAAGAGTGCCCTTGTCAAAGGATTTTGATCATTCCATTTAGAATGGCACCTTGCTAAAGGATTTACATAGATTGTTAAGTCCTTCAAATGACTTTCAGGTCAACCTTTGTTAAGATTTCAATACAAATTGTTTATAATGATTAGAAAGAAAATAGTAGGGTTGTGATCTATATGATTACAACTCACATTGCAAGTTCAGATTACTATTTAGTTCATGTGTTGATTCATTGATAAGATCCCCATTGTCATCTTTGTTCTTGATTCACTTGGCATCCCTTTAAGACATCAATCTTCCTCTTGCAACAAAACTTAAGGCATATGCTAAAATTCACTTATCAATATCAGCAACATCTACACAAGAAATATCATTGTGTTTCACTCTTCCTCTTATACACTTGTGTTCATGCTTGTATGTCTCCAATCCACATTTCTCTTTTGCACATATTTTAGTGTGGCTCTCTACCTCTTTAAATAGGTAAATCATACATTTCCATTTTCCATGTTCACTGTAGATCTTAGGGTTTATGATCAAGTTCATCAGATTCATTGTATCTAATCTTATTTCTTTTCTAGAATCTTCTCATCCATCAAATTAGAATGTAGGCATCATACCTAATCCTCACCTTGAATTTAATGATCTTATATTCAAAATTATTTACATCTCCCAAGAAATCAACTAAGTCAGCTAAAAATCATGATTTCCTCAAATTCATTCTCAACATTGTTACTCAACAATCATTTAATTACTCAGTCACTATAAAACTTATGGCTCAACATCAACTATCTTGCTTGGTCGATACTGATGCTCAATCAATACTAGATTTTCTTAGGACTTACCATGGCTTAGTTGATACTAGCATCACTTGGAATTCCTTGACCTTTTACTCTACTACTCGGCTCAACTTTACATTCTTAATATAAACAATCACTTTGTCTTTATATCAAATTCTAGGTAATCAAATGTCCATTGTAGCTTCCTTTTCATAACTAAACCTTTCCTCTAGGTGCTATTGTTATGAGAAATTTCTCAAATCCTCTTCATCAATCAAATAGACATGGCATCTAGATTAGATATAAATTTATCTTATCAGTAGATTTGACATCAATGACAAAACAACAATTGTTCCAATTATAAGTTTCCAATAGTTAATGTTGATATCTGATTGAAAAGATCATTTGATTAGAAAGATTGTTGAAGAAGACTATGTGTTTCAATCATTGTTTTATCGCTGATGTCAAATTTTTTATTTTTCGGTAAGACAATTGCTTATATATTTTAATTACTATCACTTAGTTGTTTGATGAGGAGGATTTGATCAACAAGATGTAACAAAAGTACCTAGAAGAAAGGTTGACTTATGATTATATAATGAAGTGAAAGAATCAATCAAGATAGTGATAACATATTGTATTGATGATCTACTTGAGGTTACAAAATGACTGGTTGCACTTAGAAAGTTTAGAAGAACAAAGTTAAACAAAGTTTATTTGCCAAGCTTCACCAAGTGCATAGTAGGTGTTGAGCAAAGTTAGTTCAAGCCAAGCAAAAAGTTAGTTGGATCTAAGTGAAAGCAAATTCTAGTGGATGTCGAGAAAGTTAGTAGATGTTGAGTAACTTTTTAGTTGATTTCGAGCACCAGTAAAATCTAGTTAATGCCGAGTGATTTTATAGTAGATGCTGAGTAATGTAGTATGTGCTGAACATTAGAAAATTGATAATACCAAGTTGTTACATTATGAAAAATATCAAAGATTCACCAAATAAAAGCTAACAAGTTTGTTTTCTTGGAACTTGTGAATCAGGAGGAAGATAAGATTGATGAGCTGGTGGCATAGAATCTTATGTAAACCATTTTGGAGGTGAATTGAAATGGATTCTAAGAGAAGTTTCTAGAGAAAACAAGATATGGGGTAGATACATTGTATCCTACCTAATCCATCAAAAACCCTAATTTTGATGATGGACAATGAGAAAGAAAATGTTTTAATTTCCTATATATAGGAATGTCTGGTCATGAAGCAAAAGAGTTAGAGAGTTTGATGCAAAAATTTAATAAGGAAAAGGAAAGGATTTTTGGTTCATCAAGTGACCCAAGTGAAGAAGCCTGCAATGGTGTATTGAGCAAGAAGCCTTAAGAGGATGAATGCTTGAAGGGTGAACAAGATATTAGAGCTACAAAGAATGGAAGCCAAGAAGAGTTGAGGACTAAACAAAGATCTATAATCTACAATAAGGTTATAAGTTGTATTAGATCAAAGCTCTACTGTTACTTTCTATCAATTGTATCAGTCTAGGGTAAATCCTTTGGAGTAAGGTTGGCTTATCAGTCATTGGAAAATCCTTTAATAGGGTGGCATTCCAAGTGAATGGACCAAAGTCCTCTAACAAGGCTCACTTTTAGTAGGGGTAACTGAAATTCCTTAATTAGGTCACATTTAATAGTGTGTTTTGTAACCTTTAACAGGGCATTACTTCAAAAGAGTGAAAAAGGAGTAGCATGTTACTAGTGGTTTTTCTCAAATTGGATTTCCAAGTTAAACCATTGTGTCAAATGTGCTAATAAATGTGTTGTGTTTCATGTTTTACCTTTCTACAAGTTGATTTGATAGTAACATATAAGTTTTAGTTGATACATAATGAATGCATACATGGATAAGAACATTTTATGGGTTCAATAAATTATGATCTAGACCTTGAATAAATAATTCACCCCCCACCCCACAGTTATTTTAAAAGAATTCCAACAATTGGTATTAGAGCCATCTACTTAAGAGGATTACTTTTAAGGTACTAGAAGCAAAAAGATCAAGATGACAAAAAGAGAGGTACCCAAGCTCAATAGAGATAACTTTCCTACATGGAAAAGTTTGATGAAGCTACACCCTGGAGGACTTAGAGATTATGCACAATCATGTATTTTAGTAGAGCATGATAATCTAGTAGGATCCCTAACTACTAAAGATATGAAGAAAAAGAAAGAACACAATCAAGCGATGTTGGAGATTGTCTCTGCCCTAAGCTATGTCAAATTTGATGATATCAAAGGCATTAACAACGAAAAGAATATGTGGGATGCCCTAGACACCATCTATGGTGGAGACAAAAATGTTCAAAGAGCCAAGTTAGAGAGTCTTAGAGGTAAGTTTCATGACATGAGAATGGAAGAAGGTGAGAATATTGCTCAATATGTTGCTAGGATAAAAGAAGTTATTAGTGCAATAAAAGGTGTTATGGTAAAATAGATGATGATATTGTGCTAAGTAAAGTCTTGAGGACATTGTTTCCTATTTATGCCATTAGAGTTTCTACAATCAAAGAGTTAAGATGTATACCAAAAAATGATCTAACCCTTGAAGGTCTAGTAGGTAGACTCACTACTTTTGAGCTATCTAATTTTGCCAACTACAAACTAGAGAGTATTGAATCAGTTTTCAAAGCAAAATTGTTATTGACAAAGTCTAAGGAGGTAAAGCAAAATAAGAAGAAAAGAAAGATAAAATATGCATCCAGTGATAACAACATAGATGAGGAAGACATTTAACAATTTGAAGCATTGATAGCAAGAAGATTTCACAGAGGAAAAGGCAACTTCAAAGGTAAGTTACCCATCAATTGTTTCAATTGCAATGAAGTTGGTCATATTGTTGCAAGATGTACACAGAAGAACTACAAAGAAGGAAACAAGCACAAAAATAGAAGAGAAGATGATGGAAGAGACTACAAAGACAAAGGAAAGAAGTCATGCTACATTGCTAATGAACATGACTCTTGTGAAAATGATGATGAAGTGGTAAATGTTGAAATGAAGGATGAATTAGATGAGGATGAGGCAACTAGACTTATGACTTAGTTGAATAAGAATGACAAATGGACCATTAACAGTGGATGCTCACATCACATGATTGGAGACAAAAGTAAGTCTTTTACCTTAACTTGTTATGATGGAAATAATGTAAGGTTTGGTAATGATGCACCATGTTCAATAAAAGGAAAAGGGTCTATCAAACTCGCAAACAAGATTTCATGTCACAATGCTTATTATGTTGAAGGATTGAATTATAACTTGTTAAGTGTCTCACAATTAAACAATTTGGGATGCAAAGTTGAGTTTGCAAATAAATTTGCCAAGATATATGACACAAATAGAAACTTGATTGAAAAAGTTGATTGAACTAGAAGTAATCTGTCCTATTTGGATATAGAAGATGCTACTTGTCTTATCGCAAAATTTGATGATGTATGGATTTGGTACAAGTGATTATGTCATGTTAATTTTGATAATCTGATTAGTATCAATAACTTGAAAAGAGTTAAAGGTTTTCCTAAGTTGAAGCAACCTGATAATATTGTTGGAATGTCTTAATGGGAAGAGTAGTTTTGAGAGGAGGGGTGAATCAAAAGTAGTGGCCTTTTGAATTCTTTTAAATCCTTAATAATGTATAACTAAAATTAAGATGCATACATATAAACATTAAACAATCATGAGAAATAAACATGCATCACCACATAACACTTGAGATTTTGGTGACCTAGAAACCCTCTAGGAATAAGAAGGTAAAACTGGGGTGGGGATGATACCCACAAAATTATTGCAGCAATTGATTTCAACCACTTTTGATTGTTATCCCTATTAAAGGCTTGCCCTGTTAAAGGCTACAACACATTGTTAAATGTGACCCTGTTAAAGGATTTCTACACCCTGTTAGGAGTGTGCCTTGTTAGAGGACTTAAGAACATTCAACTCAGAATGCCACCCTGTTAAAAGATTTACATAAGGTTGTTAAACCCACCCAAATCCATGGGATTTCCAAGTTCCTAATACAATTGTGAGAGAGTATTAGAATAATACACCTGATCTAATGCAATCTCTAATACTAATCTCGGGTACTTGCTCTGCTCTTCTATCACTAATCTCTGCTAGATCTAATCTGCTAATTGTGTTCCTTGTTCTGTTCTGATCAACTAGATGTGTAAATGTCGTCCTTTCCACTAAATCTTTAACACCAATGTTCTATAACAACCTTAATAGGCTCTATTTTTCCTTCTTCTTTTTGACTCTAAATTTTTCAATGGTGTCAAGAATCTGTTATAAAGATTAGTGGTTCATTATGCATCCTTGATTTAAGTGTTCCCACTCAAACCCTCGAAATTCACCTATTGGCTGCATGTTGTCTCCAATTTTCTGATTGGCTGCATGAGGACTCCAATTTTCTAATTGGCTACATGAAGATTACATAGGTGGTTGGGAGGATTTTATCTTATCCTTTTATCCTATCATGATTCATGCATAACCATTTCACATCATGGTTTTGTGATTGCACAAACTTTCATGTTGATCCTACATTGCTCGGCACATGAAGTAATATTGATGCTCAGCACCATCTATTCTGGATTTCTCGACATCCTCTGTAGTTCCTACATTACTCGGCACCTATTAGTTTTTTGCATTTCTTAGCTTCTACTGATTCCTGAATCACTTAGCTCCTATTAACTTTGCAATGCTTGACTCCCATTGGATCCTGAGTTACTCAGCACATGTTAAATTCTCTATAGCTTGGCATATACTGTAATGCATTATGCTTAGTAGCAATTATAGTTTTCTCAGCTCTATCTGTGACTCGGCACATAAAAAATTCTAGCTTAGCTTCCATTGTATACTCGGCATGTATAGTGAAGATGGTTAAGTGTGTTGACACTCATCTGTCAATCTTACTTATTTGATTAACAATCTCCCCCTTTGACATGAGTGTCAAAAACACTTAACTGATCATTCATGATCTAATCCTTATGTGTACATTCTTCACTTACAAAATTTCAAAAAGATATTGTGAACAACAATATACCTTATGACTCCCCTTGATTTTTTTATGCCTTGTCATGTGATGAAAATTGTGCCAATCTGCCTGATCTACTTTGTTCTTTGACCTGTTTCTAACCTTTTTTATCCTGTTTAATGACCCTATTATCTCCTTGTCTTCTTGCTATATGAATTTCTCCTCCTTTAATATATCTCCCCCTTAGAATATTATCTCCCCCTTTTTGACACTGATGTCAAAAGGTTATAAATAGCAATGCCATGCTTGGCCAAAAATGTTTTATTTATCTCAAGGAGTATTTTGAGAGTTGCATCCCAATTATTCAATGCAATATCCAATGACTTGTTTTGGATTACAAGCTCTGCTACTAGATCAACAAGTCCTTCATGTGTAGAAATATTTGGATCCTTCTTTAGGACTATTTCAGCATACATTTTGTCCTTATGTAATATCTCCAAGTGGGGAGTGATAGAGGCTTGTATTTGCATCAGCTTTTCTTTAATAATGGTCTCTTCTACTAATAATGCAGCTAATTCCCTCTGAGTGTGAAATGTTTGAGGAAATTGCTTCTCACTATGTGTAGGATTTGAGGGTAGTTGCATACTAGAGAGCTTTAATTTTCTCTCAAGGTTCAAAATTTTAGGATTTATTTCTTGTGTGAACTTGGAAAAATCACACAATTTTCCATAAAGGGAAAAGATGTTCCGTAGTACAATCTTTACCTTATCCAATTTCTTGGCTAGGTCAACCTATCCCAAAATAATGCTATTAGCTATCTTTTGGTTGACTTTTCCTAGAAACTTCTTCTCTGACCATTCCATGAGTTTTACATTTGTATCATGGTCTTCATTATTTACTTGGTCAACTATATCAGATAGTTGCTCAAGGATTGGCCTACTTGCATCTAGAAGTTGTAGGCTAAAGGCATCCATGAATATATCTTTAATCTCATTCATAGCCTGCTTGTATTTGTAGTCTTTCCTCAATGCCTCTTGCCTCCTTCTCTTATTCAATGCACTTTGTATCTCATTCATCTTTTCCTCAGTTAAAGTGCTTGAATCATAATAGGGTATTTGAATTTCTTCATCATGCTAAGGAATACCATAATGAATGGTCCTGGCTATCCTAATAGAAGTTGAGCTTGGTAAGCTGGCTTGTAAGGTCAACATGTCACTACTCAACTGCTGAACAGATTTGGTAGGAGTTCCTATTTTTGGCAATTCAACCAAAGTTTGTATTGCAAACTCCTCCTTATCCTATGTTTCTTCCTTATCATTTTCTTGTGCCACTGTTGTTGGGGGTGTACTCACTGTCTGTACTATTATACTTATATCTGCCCCTGTTGTTGCACTCGCTTCCTGATGAGCTTGCATGGCTATTCTTAGTGGTAATGGAGATGGGAGAAATGAAAGTCCAGTGATTTGAGTGATTTGAGCTGGTTCTTATGGTGACACCTTGGCTTCTTTGAGTTTATCTACGAACTTTTGGAGCTCATCTACACTGACCAATATGGGAATTGTACACAATTTTGTTTTAAGAGTTATTTGGTCAAGGATCTTAGTGAGATCCTCTGCAGTAGTGGATTGATGTTTTGACTTGAGGTGTCAAAAACATCTTTAATCTTTATGATTTTTGTAGGTGTGGTGGTAGAGTGAGGAGGACTAGGAGGTGGAAGTTGTGTGTCTTGTACATTTTGCTACTCATTAGTATCTTTGCTTTCCTCCTCTTCAACCTTTTTCTCTACTTATGTCTTCTCTTCTCTCCTCTTTCATATCTCTTCTGGTTTAGCTATGGCTTCTTCTTTGTATTCCTCTTCAAGGACATCTTCAGTTTTCTTATACAAATCCTTCCATGATCTTGTGGTTCTTTGTACAACTTCTTCAATTTTGTTTTGGAGAATGGAGAATGCCCTATACTTAGGTGTAAACCTAGTGTTAGGCCTTTTGACTACTTTAGTTATCTGTTCCCTTGTTAAATCAGGCAGTATGCTTGCTAGGGTTGATTCTCTCATCTCCTTCTCCATTTTCAAGCAAAAATGCCATCTGTCTTCTATAATTTTAGATAATTCCTTTGGCAATTGTCCATCTAGTTCAAGAGATGTATACTTGAACTGTACCATCATTCCATAGAATGATTCTTCTATTCTATTTTGTTCCTCTTTAGTGAACTTATTGAAGTCAATCTTTTCCATGTTACTTAAGTCTCCATTCCTAATCTTTTCACATAATGTATCAACTGAATACTTAGGAGGATGACTTACCTTTTCATATTGATCTTCCTCATTAGTATTAGGTTGAGCCACATTTCTTTTTCTTTTTCTTGGCTCTTCATGTGCCTTCTTGATTGTCTTCTTCTTCTTCTTTGTAGCTTCCTCTTTGGCCTTTTGTGTGGAGGCCCTTGTCATAGCTCTGGTTGTTGGCTTCTTGGGTGTTGGCATGGCAGCTTTCTTTTATTTAGGCGAAGGAGCAAGAGGTGTTTTTTCCTTTCTTTTTATGACTTTTCCTTTGATGGGTGCTTCCTTGGCTTCTTCTTCCTCGGAACTCTCATCTTTGTCTTCACCTTGGCCTTGTGTCAATTCAAGTGGCCCTTGCTTTGGCTCATCTTCATCTTTCTCATCATCACCTTCTTCTTCATCTTCACTAATTTCTTCTTCTTCTCCTACTGCACTTGTTTCTTCAACACCAAATTTCTTCTTTATTTTCTTCACTAGCTTGTCCTTCTTCTTGACTGTTGTGGCTATTTTGAGTTTTGTAACAACTCTTGATCTAATAGTGTCATAGGTTCCAAATGACTTGGTAGTTTTGTCCATTTCCTCTGCAAATAGTTTTCTAATTGTTGCTGAAACTTGGTCAACATCAAGCTCATATCCCAATGGTCTGAGCCATCTTACTCTTGGGAGGATTGCTTGGATGTAGTTGTATTCAATATCAACTAGAAAGCATATGTCATTCACATGTTGATTCACCAATGAGACTGGTATCCTCATTCTTTTCTTCATTGAATTCTTGAAATCATCAAAATAGATAGACATTTGATCATCAAAGCTATCTCCCATTTGTGCAATAAAATCATTTATTTGATCAACAATTGTTTTGTTCTGACTCCGGTTGACTTTTCCAAATGAAGGGAATTCCTTCATTACATAGAAGAATATGCAAACTAATACTGACCCAAATTTACATTGAGCTCCTTTAGATTTTCTGTTGGCTCCAAGATTTTCATTTATTTCCTGCAACATGAGCTTTGCAAGGTCATATGTGTGATCCTTCTTTACCAATTTATATGCAACATCAATAGCTATACAAGGCAGGCTATTTAATGTATTGGAATGATAAAATTTGTCTGATATGATCCTCACAGCAAAATCTAATAGGGGGTCTTTTACTGTGTCAATTGGCATTCCCTTGTTATTCCATTTTGCACCTATATTCTTCTCTATTGTTTCCTTCTTATCACTTCTCAGTGTCTTGGGTTGATCTAGGGTTGGAAAACTTGTGACCCTATGGACCATTTTCTTAGTAATTTTGACTGGTCCTTGCTCTAGCCAGAATGATCCATCATGGATTCTGCTAAGTACTATGTGTATCCACTCAGTTTTGAATATGATTGGAAAAACTAGGGCTTTGGTTAAACCCTTCTTCTCTACAATTGAAAACTCATCCTTCAATATACCATTGTCACAAAGTTTATCAAAGGCATTAAAGATTTCCAAGTCTCCTATGGCTTCTATCTTATAGTTGTAACACTTTTGCACATCCTAAACCATAACAACTTTATCAGGGATGGTGGATAACACACCAACAGGATCATTTTTATATGCAACTTCTGAGATTGGCCTAAATTTGGGTTGCTTAACCTCATTGCTAACAAGTTGAATTTCATGGCTCTCTTTCCCTTTGGTGGACTCTGAACCAGATGCCATTTTTAATTGAACTAAAGTTTGATGTCTAAAATAAACTTCACAAACTGTACAACTTGGTACCTGAAGGAAATACTTGGTTAAATGCTTAAATCACTTGGGTAGACATTGAATCACTGTAAATCACTGGTTGAATGCTTGAAAATTGCTCAATCGTGCTCCTGGTAATCGCTCTTCATTTGAATGGCTCAAAATGATTCAATTTTCACCTTTAAGCAGCTCAAAAACCTTGCATTTTTGTACCTTTACCTATCACTTAGCTTCCAAAGGTTTTCAACTCAGCATCTATTCCATTTTTCTTGGCAGCCATTATCACTCAACATCTACTAACTTTGTTAATAGCTTGGCAACCACTATAGTTTTTACTCGGCTTCCACTTGACTTCTTAACTCGGCTTCCATAGTAGTTTTACTCAGCAACCAAAGACATCTCAGCATCATCTTTCAAGTTTTGTCTTAGCATCTTATCTCATACAGATTTATACTTTATAGTGCTTCTTCTTTGTTAGGACTGATGTATGATACTTCCTAATATGTATTAGCCCCATAGGCTCATCTTATGATTAGTTGGATGAGATATGATCACTTGACCTCTTGGGTGAAGTGATCCTTCCATTGGATGTACTTGGTACATCCTTTTTCTGCCATGTCTTCTTCATGTCAATTCTGATGTATGCCTCCTCGTCAAACTTTTCTTTGCCCTTATTTACTTCAATCTTGGGTGCCTTGGTCTTTGTTGGACAATTCCTGCTAACATATCCAATTTTCAAGAAACTAAAGCAAGTAGTTTGGTTTAACCATCTTTTATAGTTCCCTTTGAAGTGTGTTCTTATGCAGTTCTGAGGTATATGTCCATACTCTTGACAATAATGACAACTTTGTCTTGTATTGTAGTCCCAATTGTAATGGTGTACATAGTTGTTCTTTCTTTCATGCTAATTTGGTGTCCACATAGGCTTTGATCTACATTCAAAGGCTCTATGTCCATACTTCTTGCAATTTTGGTAGTGTCCATTAAATCTTTGTGTCCTTGTGACTTTAGACCTACAATCCTATGTCATGTGTCCTTGCTTATTACACTTGTGAAAGTAACCCTTGCTTTTGGGTGTGTTTGGCTGATTGATCCTTCTACTCCTTCCAACATTAGCAGTATGCCCCCTTTTATTACAGTAATGACAAGTGGGTTTATAATCCTTACCTTTGTCACTTCTTTTCTCAACACTCTTTGATGATTCACCAACTTCAATGCTGATATATCCAAGTCCTGATGTATCATGGGCTGATCTTGCGGATTTTAGCAATTGTTCAAAGTACTTGATAGGTTCACTTGACTTGTTGAGATTCTCTTCTATTTCTTTTTCTCTCTTTAATTCATTTTGCAGTTGTTCATTCTGCATCCTCAAAGTAGAGATCTCAATATCTTTCATATTGAGTTCATGATGAAGGTTCATTATTTGGGCAAGTGTATCCATCTGCATGTTTGAGATCCTTGTTAATTCAGCATATTTTTGTTCAAGTTTGTTTGCAAGATTTCTTTTTTCATCTTCCATCATGACTCTATCCTCAATAGCTTTTTTCTTTTTCTCAATGATTTCACATAACATCATGGCCTGTGATTCATGCTCCATCTTAAGAGTTCTTATCTCTTCTGCTTGAACTCTATTTTTCTCCATCGGTTTTGCTATTGTTGCATCAAATTCTTTGGAATCTCCTTTGGAAAATACTTGTGTGGTGTTAATCTCCTTCTAGTGAATATCATTTTTTACTATAGCTATTTCCTTTCTTCTTTTTAAGGATTTTCTTAATTCCTCTCTAGCTTCCTCTACCTTGTGTAGAGTGAGATGCACATCTATCACCTGGTTCTCAATGATCTCCCCAAGTTTGAAGACTTTCATCTTTAGATATTTTCCTCCAAGCTATTAGGCTTGTTCTTGAGAGAACTTGGCTCTAATCCCAATTGTTGGAATGTCTTAATGGGAAGAGTGCTTTTGAGAGGGGGGGTGAATCAGAAGTACTGGCCTTTTGACTTCTTATAAATCCTTAATAACATATAACTAAAATTAACATGCATGCATATAAACATTAAACAATCATGAGAAACAAATATGCATCACCAAATAACACTTGAGATTTTGGTGACCTAGAAACCCTCCAAGAATAAGAAGGTAAAACTGGGGTGGGGATGATACCCAAAAGATTACTGCAGCAATTGATTTCAACCACTTCTAATGGTTTTCCTTGTTAAAGGCTACAACACACTATTAAATTAGACCTTTTTAAAGGATTTCTACACCTTGTTAGGAGTGTGCCTTGTTAGAGGACTTAAGAACATTTAACTTAGAACACCACCTTGTTAAAGGATTTACATAAGGTTGTTAAACCAACCCAAATCCATGGGATTTCCTAGTTCCTAATACAATTGTGAGAGAGTATTAGAATAATACACCTCTAATGCAATCTCTAATGCCAATCTCAGGTACTTGATCTGCTCTTCTATCATTGATCTCTACTAGATCTAATTTGTTGATTGTGTTCCTTGTTTTGTTCTGATCAACTAGATGTGTAAATGTTGTCATTTCCACTAAATCTTTGACACCAATGTTCTGCAATGACCTTAATAGGCTCTACTTTTCCTTCTTCTTTTTGACTCTACATTTTTCAATGGTGTCAAGACTCCCTTATAAAGATTAGTGGTTCATTATGCATCCTTGATTCAAGTGTTCCTGCTTAAACCCTTGAAATTCACCTATTGGTTGCATGTTGTCTCCAATTTTCTGATTGGCTACATGAGAACTCCAATTTTTTTATTGGCTACATGAAGATTGAATAGGTGGTTGGGAGGATTTGATCTTATCCTTTTATCCTATCATGATTCATGCATAACCGTTTCACATCATGGTTTTGCATTTGCACGAACTTTCATGTTGATCGTGTATTGCTCAGCACATGAAGTAATACTAATGCTCGACACCATCTATTCTAGATTGCTCGACATCCTCTGTAGTTCCTGCATCACTTGGAACCTATTAGTTTTTTGTATTTCTCAGCTTCCACTAATTCCTAAATCACTCAGCTCCTATTAACTTTGCAATGCTCGGCTCCTATTGGATCCTGAGTTACTCGGCACATGTTGAATTTTGTATAGCTCAGCATATACTGTAATGTGTTATGCTCGACAGCAACTGTAGTTTGCTCGGCACTATCTATGACTCGGCACATAAAGAAATTCTAGCTTAGCTTCCATTGTATACTCAGCATGTATAGTGAAGATGGTTAAGTGTGTTGACACTCATTTGTCAATCTTACTTATTTGATCAACAAATATAATATGCAAACAATGTCAACTAGGCAAGATGACAAAGTCAAGTTTTAAAAATAAAACTTACACCTCTAAGGAAATACAAGAAATTGTTCATATTGACTTGTGTGGACCTATTGAAGTGCAAAACTACAAAGGAGATAAGTACATAATGATATTTTTTTATGATTACTCTAGGATGCTGACAGTCATGTTTCTAAAACAAAAATCTAATGCCTTTCAAATATTTAAGTGGTACTTGGCAAGAGTTAAAAAAGAAATAGGTAAAAGTTTGAAATGCTTGAGATCAAACAAAGAAGGAGAATTCACTTCAAATGAGTTTGAGATGTTTTGTAATGATAGAGGAATCAAAAGATAAACATCTGCACCTAGGACCCCTCCACAAAATGGTATTGTTGAAAGAAGAAATAGGTCTATAATAGATTGTCCCAGAACACTCATGATGGAGAAGAATGTTGCTCTAAAATATTGGAGAGAAGATGTAAATATTGTTGTATGTACCTTGAGAAATGTGCAAATCAAGAAAGGTACTCATTCAACCCTTTTGAACTATGATATGGATATCCACCTAATGTGAAATAATTTAAGGTATTTGGAAGTAAATCCTATATTCTTAAAGATGTTAGGAGTGGAAAGTTTGATGCAAAAAGTAAAAAAGGTATATTCCTTGGTTACTCCACAAGAAGTCAATCTTACAAGTGTTTAAATACTAACACTAACAAAATTGTGGAAAGTGCAAATGTGAATTTTGATGAGTTTATAGAAGTACATGAGAGTGAACCTACAAAGGAATC
Organism: Cupressus sempervirens; assembly: GCA_028749045.1. Taxonomy (NCBI): domain Eukaryota; kingdom Viridiplantae; phylum Streptophyta; class Pinopsida; order Cupressales; family Cupressaceae; genus Cupressus; species Cupressus sempervirens. The sequence goes on along the minus strand of CM053791.1, from coordinate 629,204,992 downwards.
AGAAGAATAAAAATCATTTGTATATTTCTATGAAGGAATGCCTACTGAAGAAGATGCTGCAAATCAAGTTGTAAACCAACAAGTCTCAATAACTTCTGAGTCACAACCTCTGAATGTTGAGTTGCATTCAAATGGCAAGTTGCAAAATGAGGAAAATGCACATTCTGATTCTAAGAATAGAACACATTAAAGAGAGACATTGAAACACCTGACAGAGATGTACACAATGACAATAAAGATGAGAGACAAAATGTAGTTACAAGAATTAAGCCTAGACTATCCAAATATGTCAAAAGGCATCATCCTGTAGATCAAATCATTGGAGACAAAGATGCAAGGTCAATGACAAGAAATAGATTGAGAAGTGAATCATGTTTGTTAAGAATGAAGGAACCTAAGACAGTGAAAGATGCATTGGAAGATGATGACTTGTATAAGGCTATGGAAGAAAAAAATTAGGAGATAGAGAAGAACAAGACATGGAGTCTAGTTCCTAGACCAGAAGACAAGAATGTGATTGGCACTAAATGGGTATTCATAAAAAAGCTAGATGAGAATGGTGAAGTGACAAGAAACAAAGCAAGATTAGTTTGCAAAGGGTATGCACAAGAAGAAGGAATTGACAATGCCAAGACATTTTCCCTTATTGCAAGAATGGAAGGAGTAAGAATTTTGCTTGCTTATGTTGCATACAAAGGTTTCAAAGTTTATTAGATGAATACCAAGTTTGCATTTTTGAATGGAATATTAGAAGAAGTCTACATAGAATAGCTAGAAGGTTTCATTGATAAAAATAATAAAAACATGGTATGTAGACTACACAAAGCCCTATATGGATTGAAACAAGCACCAAGAGTATGGTATGAGAGACTTCATACTTATCTTGTGAAGATTGGATTTGAAAGGATGGATGATAACAACAATTTGTACATGAAGATAGATAAGGACAAAGGTATACTATTATCTGAAATATTTGTTGATGATATCATATTTGGAGGACAAGATGCTTTGTGTAAGGATTTTACAAATCAGATGAAGCAGGAATTTGAAATGTCAATATTTGGTGAGATCAAATTCTTTGTGGGATTGCAAGTATATCATATGAAATATGGTGTATATATCACTCAATCAAAATATGTCAAAGTGATATTGAAGATATTTGGACTAGAGGATTCCAAACTAGTAAGTATACCTATGGTGACAACACTCAAGCTATCAAAGAATGATGATTTAGTTGAGGTAAATCAAACATTATATAGATCCATGATTGGCAAATTGCAATATGTAGTACACAACAAACCTAATATTGCATTAGCTATGGGGATAGTTGTAAGATTCCCTACTAATCCTTTAGAGAATCACTTGACGGCTGTGAAAAGGATAATGCAATACTTGAAAGGAATAGAAGAGTTTGGTTTATACTATAAGAAGAATAGAAATTTTGAACTGAGAGCCTATGTGATGTTGATTGGGCTGGAAATATTGACAACAGAAAGAGCACTAGTAGAGAAGAATTCTTCTTAGGCAAAAGACTTGTTACATGGACTAGTAAGAAGCAGAGTTATACTTTCTAATCTACTGCTAAAGCAGAGTATGTTTCTACAACTATGAACTGCACAAACATCGTATGGATCAAACAGCTACTTAAGGGAATGAAGGAAAAAATCACAGAACCAGTGACACTTTATTGTGATAATACAATTGTTATTAATATATCAAAGAATCCTATGATACATACAAAGACAAAGCACATTGCAATCAAGTATCATTATGCAAGGGAATTGGTTCAAAATAAAGAGGTGAAGGTGGAATATATTAACACAAAGGAGAAAACTACTAATATCTTCACAAAAGCATTACCTAAGGATGCTTATGAGTATCTAAGAGGTAAACTAGGGGTGATACCCCTATCAAATGCTATGTAACAGATAGAGGGAGTGCCTTGCATCAAACAAGCTGACACTCATTTAATACAAATTGATGCAGTGGATCTTACTTTAGGAATTTCCTAAAGTAATCACAAAACTGGAACTACAAATTAGTCACAAGCATGGTGATAGAGGGAGAACATTGAAGAACTTGCAAAAGCCTATATCTATATATACTAAAGATGCCAAGTGTTGAGCATATGTCTTTGGCATTGTTGTCAAAGAGGGAGAAAGTACATTAAACTGATCAAGTGCAAGAGGAACAATGGAAAAAATACATCATCAGAAGATCAAAAGAGAAAAAGAAAGAAAGAAGTAGAAAGTAGAAGGCAATCACAAGAAGGATCAGATCAAAGAGGAAGATATTCTGTTAATCAATTCAGTATGAAAGAGAAAATATATAGAAGTAATTCAGAGGGAGTTATATTTTGTAACCTAATTACAAGATGAAAGTTTCTAATAGAGGGAAAATTTTCAAATACAAGTTTTTCTTTTTGGTATTGTCTTACTATTTTAACCTAGTTAGTTTGATGGAACAAGATGTTCATCATTTGTTTGACTTGGTTGATTAGTTTGGTTTGCCATCAATGCCAAAGAGGGAGATTGTTGATATATGATTGAATAGATCATTTGATTAGAAAGATTGTTGAAGAAGACTGTGTGTTTCAATCATTATTTTGTCGCTGATGTCAAACTTGCTATTTGTTGGTAAGACAATCGCTTATATGTTTTAAGTACTATCACTTAGTTGATTGATGAGGAGGATTTGATCAACAAGATGTAACAAAAGCACCTAGAAGAAAGGTTGAATTTTTATTATGTAATGAAGTACAAGAATTAGTTAAGACAGTGATAATAGAATGTATTGATTATCTTCTTGAGGTTACAAATTGACTGGCTACACTTAAAAAGTTCAAAAGAATAATGTTAAACAAAGTTTATTTGCTAAGCTTAACCAAGTGGATAGTAGGTGTCAAGCAAAGTTAGGTCAAGCTGAGACAAACGTCAGTTGGAGCCAAGTGAAAGAAAATTCTAGTGTATGTCGAGAAAGTTAGTAGATGTCAAGTAACTTTTTGGTTGATGCCGAGCAACAATAAAATCCAATTGATGCTGAGTGATTTTATAGTAGATGCCAAGTAACGCAGTATGTGTTGAGCATCAAAAGATTCATAATGCCCATCTATTGCATTATGACAAAGATCAAAGATTTTCCAAATAAAAGCTAACAAGTTTGTTTTCTTGGAACTTGTGAATCAGGAGGAAGATAAGATTGATGAGCTAGTGGCACAGAATCTTATGTAAACCATTTTGGAGGTGAATTCAAATGGATTCTAAGAGAAGTTTCTAGAAAAGACAAGATATGGGGTAGATACATTGTATCCTACCTAATCGATTGAAAACCCTAATTTTGATGATGGATAATGAGTAGGAAAATGTTCTAATTTCTTGTATATAAGAATGTCTAGTCATGAAGCAAAAGAGTTAGAGAGTTTGATGCAAAAATCTAATAAGGAAAAGGAAAGGAGTTTTGGTTCCTCAAGAGACCCAAGTGAAGAATTCTGCAATGACGTACTGAGCAAGAAGGATTAAGAGGATGAATGCTTCGAGGGTGAACAAGTTGTTCATAGTTGCAAAGAATAGAAGCCAAGTAGAGTTGAGGACTAAATAGAGAGCTGTAATCTGCAAGTAAGGTTGTAAGTTGTATCAGATCAAAGCTCTACTATTACTTTCTAACAATTGTATTAGCATAGGGTAAATCCTTTAGAGTAATGTTGACTTAATAGTCTTTCAAAAATCCTTTAATAGGGTGGCATTCCAAGTGAATGGCCTAAAGTCCTCTAACAAGGCTCACTTTTAGCAAGGTGATTGAAATCCCTTAACCAGGTCACATTTAACAGTGTGTATTGTAACCTTTAATCGAGTTGGCCTTTAACACAGTATCATTTCAGAAGAGTGAAAAAGGAGTGGCATGTTACTAGTGGTTTTTCCCAAATTTGGTTTTCATGTTAAATATTGTTTCAAATGTGTTGATGGATGTGTTGTGTTTCATGTTTTACATTTCTACAAGTTGATTTGATAGTAACATATAAGTTTTAGTTGATACACAATGAATGCATGCATGGATAAGAATGTTTTATGGGTTCACTAAATTGTGAAAAGTTTTATTTGTACATCTAGACCTTGAATAACTGATTCACCCTATGTGCCCCCCCCCCCTCAATTATTCTAAAAGAATTCCAACAATTAATTTGGCCTTGTTAAAAAATTGATTCACCCTATTAGGAGTGGCCTAGTTAGAGGGATTCAAAATATTCCATTAGAATGTTACCTTAATTTAAGGATTTACAAATGATTGTTAAGTCAACCTTGATTAAAGGATTTAAAACTAATAATATGGTTAGAAAGTGACAATAGGTTGATCTAATAAATATATATATATATATATATATATATATATCTCAATGTAGCTCATATGTTGATTCAATAACTGACCTCCATTATCATCTTTATCTCTGATCTTCTTGGAAATCCTTTAAGTGATCACCCTTCACCTCTTCATCACACTTTGTAGGCTCTTTCTGATGTTCAAAAATTAAAAGAATCAACAAACATCTACTTGTCAACCTTGAGTAGGTTACCCCTATACCTCCTTAAATAGGTAGTTTTGATCTTTTACCACTTAAACACCACCGTAGATCTTAGGTTTGGTCATATTCATCAAATCCTTTCTTCACTTCATTCTCCTTTCTTTCTAGAAACTCCTCAAAACTTCTCGTTGAATCCATGCCTAGAAATGATCAAACATATTTATCCTTGAATTAAATGCTCCAATTCATCCATCCTTATCGTTATTGGTTTCTAGGAACATTTTAAATGTACTAACAATTGTCATTCTATTGATTATATTCCAAATGTAAATGAAGGCTTACAAATAAGAGAGGAGGAGACATGTCCCTACAATTAACCATCATTAATTAACATATTAATATATTAGTGATATAAATAACCATATATATAATATACTATTATGTAATATGTATATCAATATATATAATATAATATATACATTATTTACTATAATATATGTATGTATGTATGTATTATATACAGTAATATGTAATATTTAACAATATAGAAAATGATGATTTACCAACAATAATGTATATCAAATTGAATATATTTGACTGAAGCTTCAACTTTAACACTCCCTCTTAGCTAGGGAGGCTTTGTAGAACACATTATGCTCTCAAGTACATGAAGAGATATCATCTTAGTATGATATTCAATTCATTATGAGGCTAAATTTCTCACCTTTCATAACACACAATTGAAGCAATTTTTCATAACTTTAATATAAGCTTAAATACCACCTTAAGTGTGTTCTATAATAGTAACTATGTCACGGCTCTAGCAAGATCTGGCCCAAATAACCATAATAAATTTATTTTCATGGTGTCCGATAAAATCTAGCCCAAAGAACTATGAAAATTTGATTTTCATGGTGTACAAAAAATCTGTCCTAAGGAACCATGATAACACTTGCTCTAACACATTTGGTGTTAGGAGACAAATCAACTCTTGATAAGGTCATCACCTTACAATAGTGACCTCACATATATGAAATATTGTCACATTTTCATAATACACAAATGCAAAAATTTAATCTTTCTATGACAACAACTTAATGAAGTATGTTATGATGCATTCATTATCATGACTTTCAACACTTTGGGACAACAACTTAATGAATTTTTTCATGATAATAGGTCTACCATTTATAATATTGTCATCTTAGGATGATTACCTTTCGTTTATATATGTCAATGAAATATTGTCACCTTTCCTTGCATATTATATGTGAAATAGTAACTACCATGAACCAAGTCAAAGGGTGGTACAAAGGCTTTCATCTTAATTCTCTCTCATAGAGAAGAATAAATTACAATAATTTTCACATCAAACTTTTCCCTTATAGTGAAGATATCACACTTCAAATTTCTCCCTCTGAATAATGGTCTTGGGAAGTTAGGTCCTCTAGTCACTCCCTTAGAGCTCTTATCACCTAAGGATGCATGTCGAACTCCCTTTGAATCTCATATCTATCGTCCTGAATTTCTAGTGACAAGTCATTACTTCCACATTATGTACACATGAGTAGGCCCATCAAAAACCATGTAGTCACACACATGTATCTCTAGACTCCCTCTAAGTATCAATCTTCTAAGCTCCTATGTTGCTCTAGAAGAAGTGTCATACTCCCTCTTGATGTAGAAGAATCTCATAATCTCAACCATTAAGGATTTTTTCTTCAAGAGCCTCACTTTATCCATCTTGATCATTAGGGTCTTTGGAGCTACTATCATTATATTGAGTCTATGCAATATTTGGTAGCATATGTAAAGTACCAACCTTTTTTTCCTGTAAGAATATCCTCAACATAAAGGAAATGATCAAGGCAAATAACCCTTATAGTATGTATAAAATTAGAAATAAGAGAGAGATTAAAAAGAGTAGATAAATGTAGAAGGTAAGAATACTTATTTGCACTTGAAGATTCATAAATTATCTTCTTAGATTATTTGAGAATGAAACATCTCCCCTCTAAATAAGGTTCAAGTAGGAATGTAACATTGACTATTAGTCCCCCCACAATGTAAAATTTCCACTCATACTTATATTGTTGACCAATTTTGTATCAAATATGAAAAATCCTTTATAAGTTCCCACTTGCTCTTTTCATCCATTGAAGGTCCAAACATTCATTTAGTTTAACAATAGAAGCAAACATGTCCTTCCATTTTCTCAAACTTTTCAACAATATGCCAATATCTTGATTGAGTATGATTGTACCACATGAATGAATCTACAACTCATACGTCGAGTTTCATTCATAAAAGAGAGATTTGTAGATGGTTCAAATGAATTTTTAAAGCTTCATTATTATCTCACAACAATTCAAATTTCCTTTGTGGAAATGTATTTGTTCGATCTTTTGATTAAACCTTTCAATAACTTTGGCAAATACAAGTGAAATCATTTAGAATTTGTCACTTCCTCATGATATATCACAATTATCTTGACTACTATAACTTAATAATCACTAGAGAATCCATCTCAACATGGTTTACTCCCTCTAAATCACTGAAGGTTAAATCATATCCTCTATATGCTCCTTCTCTTTCAAGGTTTCCTCTAATGAAATGTTAGGCTCCCTCAAAAACTCAATCTCCCTCTTCCTGCAATAACATTCTTAGAGGAAAATATCGAGGAAAATAGCTCTTATAGTACATATTGAAGAATAATATAATGCTCAAGGATAATAAATAATTTTGAATATTTATATCTTTATGATATAAATTTTATCTATACAATACACTTATACTCTACCAATACCTTTCATTATATAATATATACTAAACCAAGTATGATTATACCTTATTTTACCTTTTATTTCTATTGATGGGTACTTAGGGAATTCTTATAAAATTAACACCATTTATGGTGGAAGTACCCAAAATACCTTTTAATTTGCAAATGCATTGTTTATGTATTACATGTGTGTAATATCTCCAACCAATTTTAGTCATTAACAACTATTTAGCTATTTGTGGCTAAGTCACCCTCAGTATCCTTTTAGTCATTGATTCGATGGCTTAAATGTGGGGCAATGCCACTTCACTCTATGTGGACCCCCAAAATTGTTAAATGTCATAGTACATTACTTTTACTTGTTTTATTATGATCTCAATATGACTATGGGTGTCAATATCAAACAAGGGTCACATGTACCAAAGTTCCCACCTTCATGTTTCAATGGTTGACTGAAGTAGTATTGCATAAGGGGGAAATTAAATTAGTTACAATTTTAAGCATAATTGAATGAAATGCACAAGAGTGGAAGAATCATGTAGAAGAAATATGTAATTGAGATTAAATATAGATCTAATAGTATAATTCTTACATAATATAATGCAGGTTAAAGGTAGTCAATCTTAAAACATAGAGTTATATATGTGGCTTTCTATGTAATTAGTACTTGAAACATAGAATTGAACTAGCAGTGAAGTATGGATGCATGTTTGAACTGAGAGAAGCTTTCTATCATCAGCTCATATGAGAAAAGAATGGAATTTGAATTCATGACAGTTGGGTGTGTCTAAAGTAAAGCTTTTGTATTTTCTTGTTTCTTCTATGGAGGAACCTACACATGATACAAATCAAATTTAGAATTGTTAAGTAGAATCTGAAAAAAAAAGGTTGTTTGTTTTGTTTCAGCATGTATAGAAAGTATAAAATGAAGAAGGAGAAATTGTGTCTTCACTTACTAATTTGTAGTTTTGATGTTGGTAGCCTGATTGTGAAGAAGACACTATAATTGTGTTTAATTTCAAAGCTAAAGAGGATGCAATGTGAGGGCTACTTTGGTTGTAATCAGCATTTATTGTACAAAAAGTGTTTAGAAGAGATTGGAGAATTTAGTTTTAGACTTGATGAATACATTTACTTGAAGTAAAATAATTAAGAATATATGACATAATTGTGCAATGAGAATTATATATGTTTGTGACATTGTTAAGAGAAAAAGAGCCAAATGTAAATAAAATAAAGTTTTGCAATTGAGCTTGAGTTTTATTATAATCAGTATGTATCATTAGGCTACCTTGCTCAAAAATGTAATTGATGCTCATCTACTACTAGAAGTTTGATTTTCCTATTGATGAATGGAGTCTCCATCTACTGTTGGAAAGTTGGTTTTGTTGTACATGATATAGATAGTGTAAGCAAGTTAGTGCACAAGGAGTTATGAAGTCATTATTATATATGCAAGTTAAATTTGACAACAAAGGTGTGTAATAGAGTACCTATTGTTGTTTCTCATTGTTGTAGTTGATGTAGTTGCATTAGTTGGAGTCGATGCATTTGAGAAGTTGAAGAATGGAATAGGTGATGCATAGTAAATTGAAATACATGAAGCATATAGTAAAACTAATAGAAAATTTATATGGTGAAAGAGCATTATAGATATAATATGTTGAAGGATAGATGTATACCAATGAACTCATTTTAACAATCAAAATAGCATTAGTAAAATGGTACAAGTAGCATTTAAGTCTTAATTTTAAACATGGCATAGAAATTAAGTGAAATGGTACAAGTAGCATACAACTCTTAATTTTAAACATGGCATGGAAAAAATTCAATATATGCTGAAATATTTGTCCTCGAATGTTACTGCTGAATGTTCAAAATTAGCATAGATAGCATGTATGTTTTATAGTAGACTTGATTGTATATGTGTTTGAATTATGAGAGTAATTCTTGAATATAATTAGTAAATAAGCAACTATCTAGTGCATTTCCAATATATTGTTGCATTTAATGTTTAATTGTTGAGTGGTATTTGAGATCAAAACTTTGTAAGAGTTGTAGTATGAAAAAAAATCTGATGTAATTGGGGTGTTGTACAGTGATATCATTGTATGAGCAAGTTAGTATAACATGGAAACAATTATTGAATATGAAATGAGAAGAAAAGAAGAGTATTGTGAATGTGTATACCTTAATGAAGACAGTATGCAGGCTAATCCTCAAGTACAAAAACACAAGAAATCTAACTATTTTGATTAAGAGTGAACTTTCCTCTTAGTTGGAATACTTGAAACATAAATATAATTGCTGGTTTGTCATTGACATATGTGGCATATGTCATATTTTTTAAGGAAGGCTAGATTTTCTCAACAACATCCTTTTCTACAAAGCAATGGATATTTTGATTATTACTGTTAGTAATGATTTCTTTAACATGAAGGGAATATATGTAGCTAAATTATTTGTTACATTTGGTACAATGTCTTTTTTTATCATTTAGAGTGGCATAGTTGTCAAATCTGTAATTGAAATTAGGAAAAAATGCATAAAATCGATTTGAATATGCATTTGCAGGCCTTAAGAGCCCAACAACCTATAAGAAGGTTAAAGAATATTAGTATAATGTTGAATCTGAGTGTATGAAATGAAAAGTCTAAGATATTTGAAATGGTCACCTCAAATGTGGTGTGTAGTAGTGCATCGAGTCTTTGCAATGTTTTTTTCTCGTTAAGACTACAAATATATGTTGATGGACTTGTATGGAGAGCATATTTTTGGTCTTGCTTTTTTGCAATGTTTCTAAAAAGGAAGATTGGAATTTCACCTTTTTGTAATTGTTGTTCGATTTGATAGTATATTGGAGAGAAATTTGGATGCATGTAGAGCTATTTTAGAAGAGTAATATTGATTATTTTTGGAGATGAATCAAAATTATAAAGAAAATGATAAAAGAGAATGAAAGTAGAGTCAAGAAGCTTACCAGTGCTTTATCAACATCTATATGCTCATCTTTGATATCAAGTATGTACTGTGTTCCTTTTGTGTTTGCTCCAATAGCTAGTGCACCTATTGTCCCATAAGCATATTCTTTTGTACTAGAGAGAAGTTGTTTTATAGTTGTCCCTAGAATGAATTTATAGTCATTTGGAAGTGGTGGGATTGTTTCAATTTCACTAGAATCTTTTAAAAGAAATATGTAGTCAGAATCTCCATGGTCGAAATCTATTTTAGGTGCAACTTAGAATTCTTTTATTGCTATTGCAGTTCCTAGTATTATCTTATCCTTGAACATGTATAGGAGATTGCTACCAATAATTAATGTTATTGCCATTTCACCCTTAGAGTCTTTCAGATCAACTCATAAGACTTCGTGCATTCCTACACCTTTGTCAAGGACAACTTTGTAGGTGACCAGCACATTGCCTTCAAAAGTTGTGCCAACTTTTCTAGCATTTAGATCTTCAATTGTTACTAGTCTTTCACAAGTTAATTTTGGCCTATTACAAAACAAGGAGCATGATGTTAAGTTCCATAATTTAAAAGATTATAAAATATTTTAAAATAAATCTATTTTATTACCTTTTTTGTTGTGTTTTCTTGTTTGTATCTACTTTAGTTGTTGGTATTGTTGTCTCCATTGCTATTGGTCTATTATAAAGAAAGAACATGATGTTAAGTTTCTTCAATTAGTAGATAGTGTAACAGATTGAAGCAGTTGATGTTATTACCTTTTTTATTTTTTTTGTTCATTAATATATGCTTTGTCTGTTGCTTTTGATGTATCCATCGTTGTTAGTGAAAACACAATTAAATTGAATGTATCTAGAATGACAACATTAAGCCATGTTGGAAGATTATAATTTTTTTTTTTTATGTTATTGTCTTATAGAATGAACATTAATGAAAGTTGAGAGGCATTCTATCCAATATTCTTCTATTTTATAGGTGAAACATATATTTCTGATTGAATTAGTCCATATATGGTCAATTATTAGTCTATTTGTTGTATGTGTTTTGTTGAGAACAAATTTTGTGTTGTGTTGCTTCATATGTTGTATGAGTCTTCTTGTCATTTTGTTGTCCTTAGACATGTCTAAATTGAAATCTCCTACAATGAAAAGAGTTGTTTTTTGGATTGGACAAGTAAAGATGTTAGTCATTGTGGCCAAGATCTTATCTATGGGAGTATTGGGTTGTATGTAAACATTAGAAACATTGAATTTAGCGGCATGGTGATGCACTGTCAATGTTATGGCTTCAATATTTTTTGACTTATGCTCTTTTGTATTCAACACTAGTAGATTGTTTGTTATAAAAGTTGTTATGTTGTGTATATGATATAGTGTATGGCTATTGTATTTGTAGAGTATATTTGTATGGGATGGAGGCAAGTGGACCTCTTTAAGGCACAAAATATTAGAGGCCATAATGTCATAGTCATTAATAATATCATTTGTGTGTGCTCTTAAGCTATGAGTATTTAGTGTGCATAGAAGTGTATGTGAATCTTGCATCAAGCAAGTTAGCTTATTTTCATGTTCCCATTGTGCATATGTTCGGAGGTGAGACATTTTGCAATGAATGTTTTGTTTGACCTTTAAATGTTTTGACTGTAAAGGTTTAAGTAAAAATAGTGATTGAATTGTTTTTGTCCTTGAAAGTGTTGTGTATGTTAAGCCATGTTGCATAATGTTGGTTGGGTCAAAAGCAAGGCCTTCAAATGTCAGCCCTTGAGATCGGTGTATTGTTAGAGCACATGCAAGTTGTATTGGGATCTATTTTCTAATTTTTACTTGTCCACTAGTGAACATTTTTGGAATTGGCCTTGGTATTTGATGTATTGGGTGCCAATCTCTTTGAATTTTTGTTGTGTCGTATTGAGCTAATTTATTTCTTTGGTGGTGGCCTATTTTGGGGTCATTAAATTGGATCCAAATTATGTCAATGTCTCGTTGTCTTGTGTATGTTTTGAATATTCCATCTAATCCATTGACAAGGCCATCTTTTATGTTATAGTTTCCTCCAATAATTTCAACAAGGATGTTTGGTTTTAAGATTATTTGACTTGATAGAGTTGTTGCATGGTTGTAGATTTGTATTGCAGTGTAGTTTTGGTCTACAAGGTTAGTTGCATCTAATATGATGTTGTTACTGAGAACTATGCATAGCATATTCTTGTTATGTGTGTCAACATCTTGTCTTCTAAAGAAGAGATGTGGAAATGTTGGGTCAAGTAGTTTTGGGCATAAGCAAGCATGATTGAGGTATTGTATATTGTCATTTGTATGTTTTCCCAAATGTATCCTATTAAGAGTAGCAATGAATTGAGTATCATTTTGTCACACTATTGTGGTTAGAGAATAGCACTTTACTTCGTCTCTCCAAAAACTATAGGGCATTAATTATATTAGAGATGGTCTATTGTTAAATACATCTGAGTCTAGCACTAGGAGAGCTTGGTAGAGGTCACCATAAAAAATTGTGTCAATGTTGCCAAAGTATTTAGTGGGTAGTTGCATAATATCGCATAATCACTTATCAAGGTTTTATAAAAATGTGGACCCTACCAAAGAGATATCATCTATGAGAAGCACATGTAATTGACTATAGGTCTTTGACATTGTATCCAATGTCTCTGTGATGAGTGGGACAATTTTTGATTTGTTGAAAGGTATGTGGAAGGCTAAATGTAATGTTGATCCACCAATGTTGTATGTTGTTGTTCCTATATATGCAATCATTAAGTCTTTTGGTTTATTAGGATCACTATCAATTGTATTGTTTTACAACTGGATGAGAGCTTGGTAAATAGTTATTGTAGTAAATGTATTTCTAGTTCTTATTCCTCCTGTTAGGAACAAATGCATTGGAGTGCTAGGATCCATTAACTTTTTCATGACAATGTCTTTAATAATTGTTTGTTGCTCTCTATTTAGGGATCTTCTTAATCTATAGTATTTATTTTTGTCCATGATCTATGGATGTCTTGCAATTTCAAATGGTCTTGGGGATAGATTATTGGTGCTCTTAGGTAAAAGTACAAAGTTGTGTCTCCTTTCAGGCTGACTTATCAGAACACCTGAATTTGAGTATTTCTATCCAAAAATTATTTTTTCTCAAACATATGATCTAGATAAATTCACTCTAGCTAAGTTATTTATAGCCTTACACTTTTCCAATTGAAAATGTCTATTAAATGCATATTTTATACTAGTTTGTATACAATTACTAAAAAAATAAAATTATTTTAGAAAATTGACATTTCAATAACTCTTACTATTTTTTAAGATATTTTTTTAGTAAAATATAAACACCATTTTATAGAACTCAAAGTCAAGAATATTTTCATATAGATTTTATAGTGTTTTAATTAGATTAGTATACTATAATTAAAAAAATTCTACAAGCATGTATTTTAACACTCGAAAAGATGTTGAATTTAAGAAACAAAAAAATATTAAATCATATCAAAAAAATGTATAACTTATATGACATTCTAGGGGAGAGAGTCCTCTTTTAGAATGTATAATTTATCTTTTGGTTAGAATAGGTTTATTTTTTAAAATGTGATGGGAGATGAAAACTATCAATTTCAGGTGATTTGAAATTTGAATCACTATAAAAGAGAAAATATAGGTCTAAAGTCAATTTTTGTTTTTTATAGTTCTAGCTATATGTGTTATCTATAACATAGTTTGAGTTTTAATGGAAATAACTTTATTTCCATATAGTTTTGTGGTGGGAACTAAAGCCCTAATTTTTAGCATTTTCTAGCAACTAAAAAATTATCTATAAAAATTAGAAAAATATATCATTTCTTATTCCAAATAATTATTAAAAATTATAATCTTAAACTTCAACTATTTCTCACATTTCATTAGTTTACTTCATTTTCGAATTCTAAATAATAATTCTAGTTTTATGTCATTAAAGATGAACAGTTAGCCTTTTGTTAGCCTTTTCCTTTACAAAAGGGTGACATAGGTTTGTTCTTTTACAAAAATTATTAAATGTGGCTTAAATATCTTGTTGTATGTCATATTTTTCTTCTTCTACAGAACTTTTTTATGTAAATCCTGTGTTTTTTATGTTGGCATCATTGTCATTGACTTCAGAGATAGCTTTGTCAATGTCATCCCATACAGAGTTTGTGGTGTAGCAAAATTTGTACGATTTATTTGGATAATTGTTTCATTCTACAAGTATGCATTTTCCCAAGTATCAGAGTTTTCTTTTGAGGGTATCTTCACTTATTATGAATGGCTTATATAATATTAGTTTCTCTCTATAGTGGCTCTCTATATCAATGTGTTTGTTGAAGTTTATGAAACAAATTACTTTTGGTTTGGTTTTATGGTCAAGCTTAGAGCCATCTTTTTTATGTTAAGAGACAAATTTTGCAAGGAAAATATTTGAAATAGTCTGAGGATGTTGTAAATAGTAGTCCATCATTGATTTTCACATTACATTTTTTATTCACCATCCTCTTTGTTTAATGCTTTCACTAATTTTAACATAAATGTTCGATCATTTTCAGCTCTTGTATCAATGAAGATGCATTTTCTATAACTGTGATTTAGTGGCAGTAAAAGAGCAAGATGTGCTACTTGTTGAGATGACATTTGGTGGAGGTTTAGTAAAGTATTTCCTAATTTTGATATCATTTTTAGGGCATCTATATTTTGTATTTGGTGGTCTTTACAGATTCTCTTGAATGCATTTGTCATCAACCTATCCACTTTTGCCATATAGGAGCTACAATACATTGTTGCAGCATCTGCATTAAGGACATATTATGTATCTATATTTTCTCTCCAAAGCTGTGTTATTTTTTGGAGAACCTATTATTCCATATCTGTGAAGGTTTCCTCTAGAGATAGAGGGTAGGCCTAATGATTGTAGATGTTAAGGCCATTATGTAATCATTCTGATTGACACCTATTTCTTCTTAAAAATTTATGAATGTAAATGTGCTATTGTAACTTGCTTTTTCAATCTTGGTACAAATGTGTGTAGCAATTGAATTTAATTTTCAGCTTTTGTCTTCTAATGGTTCAAGTATTGTTGTGTTCCTAATTGGTGGAAATAGAAAATTCTATCTACAATGTGCATTTTTGAATTTCTTGCATCGTTTTGTATGACAGTGTACATGTAGTATTGCTATATTTTGTTCTAAATCTTTTGTGTCACATGTAATATATGTATATAAATCTGTAATGCTTGTATTTTTATGTCTTCCATACATGGGAGCATTGTGAACCCATATGAGGAAATGGTCATGTTCATTTCCACAATTTTGAAATTTGGTTACTGAGAAATAGTCGAATATGCTTCTAAAGAAAGACTAGTCTATCAAGATCAATGTTTTAAGTACATTTATCCTATGCCTATGGTATTGTGCACAACTTATTGTGTTTTTTTTTATTAGTTCATATACATTCATTTCATTTTTTGCAGCAAAGTCTTGTTTATTTATTGAATAGTGGGAGATATGTAGTTCTTTTAATGTTGTTTGCAATGTTGACTAGTTTTGTTTAGCACCAGTAAATGTGAGGAAGAAAGTACGTGGTCCTAGTTGTCATATCATTACAAAGACATTTTTTTAAGGTTTTGTGTGTAGTCAGGAGATATTCATATTTTTTTAAGTTGACATGACCTATATTTGGCTTTAGTATTTTCTCTATATTTGGTTTATGTTTGACTTCTTTTGCCAATAGCTTTCTTCCTTTTAGTTGGCCCTTTCAAATTCTTATCCACATCGTGGACACTACTTGATGTATGAGTATCTTAATTATTCTAAAGAAGAGGTTAGTTGTATGGTATGCATATCACCTTTATGAATGTGATAATTTCCATAGTACTATTTTTTGGTAGGTGAAATTTTTAGTGATATCATTATCATGCAGGTTACCGAAGAACAAAGTTAGAAAAATCATTTCTTCTACATGTTTTTCTTAGAATATTTTAATAGGGTATTAATCTTGGGTAGGTGCAAATTCAATTAACTTGTCTTGCATTTTGTGTATGTTAATGGATTTAGTGAACCCATGCACTAGAGTTTTGCATGGTCCTTCTTCATTGTCACTATCTAACTTGATGTCAATTATGGATACTTCATTTTGGTTGGTAGTGTTAGTATTATTTTGGATAACTTGTTTTCAATTGTCATTGAGTTTTACATTGTGCATTTCGTATAGTGTTGTTTTGATCAATTCTTGGAGAGCTTGCATGATAGCTGTTGGACGTGTCATGCCTTTCTGAAAAGCATTTTTATATTCTATACTTCTTTTTAGGGAAACTGCAATTGTTGTTGTATTATTAGTTGATACAAGTAAAGCTTTTTGAACAATGTTTGTGTCAATAGGGACATTAATGATTGAACCAGTTAGGCCCAATTGAGATCTTGTAAATCCTAGTTCCCATATTTGTGCAAAAGAAATTCATAGTGAAATGGGATGCTCTGCCAATTGTGTTAACATTTTGACATATTGCACTGCATTGTTTGTTCTGATATTATGTGGCATAGCATACCTAGGAAGAGTTGAGTGTTTCAATGCAATATTGAATTTTTGACAAATGTAGTTTGTTAATGGATTGATAGGTGGTTCAACTAGTTTGTGATAGGTTAGTTTTTTTTAATTTTGAAATGTTGTATTGTCTTTTTTGAAACACAACATTTGACAAATAGTGCATGAGTATTCTGGTGTGTCTTGGATTTTTGTTTCAAACACTTGTATTGGTGATAGTGTTTTTTACCTTAGTTGGGGTGTACTTTTCCTTTTTCTACATTTTCTAGTAGTTTTTTGTTGAATTTTGGAAGGAACAAAAGAATTTTTTTTTGTTAGTTTGATTATTGTCTGTAATTTTTTTTTTGATAGTACAAAGTGATATTTTGTCATTGGTATTTTTCTTTTCGATAAGTGATAATTGTGTTTGGAAAACTTTTGTGTGTTGTCTATGTCTTGATGTTTTGTTGAGATATTCTTTTGTGTGGTCATTAGTATAATTGAATTTCAAGTGCACAAGAGGCTCAAAGTGTCTATGAAGTGAATTACCATCATGGAAAAGTAGTGAGTATGATTTTGCATGTGATATGCTATTGAAGTGCAAGTACTTCTTGTCTCTTGTTAGTGACCAAACACACACTTGTATGTTCAACCACTTTGATAACTAGTGAATGCAGAATACATCTCCCCATAGTCCAATTTCAGCATTGCCTATGGTTGGGTTTGTAGACAATTGCATTCTATGTAGGTATGATGGAACATTTGTAACTTTATGCAGCTTATATAATGTTTGGGAGTTCAATTCAAGGTCGTACGAGTCAATAGTGTCTCTCTCACCTCTTTGGAGATAACCTATAAAGTACTTAATGGTTTCTTTGTGTATTTGAATTGATGTATACTTGTTGTCAAGCAAGTATTGGAAGGAGTCAAATAAAAAATCTCCAATTGTGTATCTAAATGAATTTAATCTATACAATTCTTCTTTCTCTAGTATAGTATCAATGTTGAATTCTGGAAGTTGTATTTAAGTTTCATAGTTTTCTACATCGAAAATTTCTAAAATATTTTGTTTTGGTTGGCTTCTTTGGTCATTGTTTGTAAGATGTTTGAAATTTTTCATTTTATCCATACATAAAACAAATTGGTGGATATTGTAACTATGTTTGCAATAGTTGTTGTGAAAATGAGTGATTTAGACCTTTTCTATAAAATGTAGTATATTACAGTGTTGCAATGAAGTACAAGATAGTTTTGTGTACCTATTGCACAATATTGAACTTAGTATTTTTTCAAGGAAGATTGTAGACTGCAACACTATTGCTTAAGCTACACAAGTACAAATAAAATAATTACTATTGATAAAGTAGGAAATATATTATGCATCATAAGAAAAACTTGAAAATAGTGTGAGGGAAAATTGTAAATTGAATGTATTTTTTTATCAAAAATACAATGCATTAATACCTATAAATGTGGTCTTTGTTTTCAATTGTTGCATGTACCACATGTACCAATAGTGATAGCTCCTTTTAAACTCTACACCTGATCTTCAAATTGACAAAGTTTTAACAAGAAATATTATGGAAGATGAAGAAAACCATGAGAATCTTTCATTTACAACATGACAAAGAATTTTTAATGAAGAAAACAAAAAAGCAACGGTTGCTACATTAGAAAGGAAGAAGTGTATGCAAAATAAGTTCATTAGTATATTTTGAGTGAATAAAAATCTAAAATTTCATGTGAAGTATCAAAGAAGAATCATGGTAATTGTTACATTATAATGTTTAAACTTGGGAGGACTAGTACAAACATAATTATATACACACATAGCTACATACATATTGAAGATCCTTTAGCTTGGCTCTGCAAGTTTATATATATATATATATATATATATATATATATATATATATATATATATATATAGATAAATTAAAATTTCCTAACCTTGTCTTTTCTAGTGTGCCAGACCATGCTATTTTTAATTCAATTTTATTATTTATTACATTTTTTGCAATTTAAATATGTTCTTTTATGAGACCCTTATGATCCCACTCCTATGATTTCACTAGTAGTTGGCTTACCATCAAGAATGTGTGGCTATCCCATAACAATCAAGGGATCTCTCTGATATCCTCAGTTACCTTGGGGATGACCAAATGTCCTATGGTACTACCAATTCTTATAATGCATTTTGGAAACAATTCAGACCTCTGCAGATTGTTTGGGACAACTAGAGGATATCCTCTACTATCTTGTTTTACCCAAAATGTCATTGGGGGTGGGAACCTAATTAAAAACCTTATTTTTTATAGAAACTAATACAATTATGTCTTATTTCCTACTTGTGGTAGTAGATATAAACCTCTGGTAGGCATCAATTTTCCCCAATCCATAAAATTAGTATATAAAGTACTTTTGACTTTAACTATATATTATTATTTTTATCGATGTTTTGGATATCTGTCAAACTCCCCTCTTATAATGGATCACTAAATGTAATTTGATATGATGTGAAAAATACATATTAAAATTTAAAAAAAATTGATAGTATATACTAATATTAACTTCTATCTATTATGCATATGCATCTTTGAAGCTACCCGTTGGCTTTGGCTTATATCATTCACTACAACCCTTGACTGTAGATAGCAAATGATAGCTAGTATAGTTGGAATTTCTTATGTGATCTGCTTTGCATAGAATTACAGTCCTCCACTACTTATCTACAACTCAAGTCTATATAGTTTAATTAACATTTTAAGGCTCAATTTAATTAACTATTGTAGCGCACTATTGTTTCTTAGGAAAAAACTACCATCATCTTCAGTGCTCTCTACACTTTGTTAAAGCTCACTGAATGCTAGTATAGGAGTCCTTGATTTCCCCAACATAAAAAATTTCCTTGGTGAACTTACGACATTTTAAGATGTCAACAGTGTAGATGTAGGGTACTCAAATTCCCCTATAAGAGTTATTTGTTTGATTCCCAAGAAATTGAAGGTTGCTTCTTCTTGGAAAAGTCAATGCTTTGTATAATGATAACATTATAGGTGTAGGGCACTCTAATTCCCCTATAAGAGTTATTTTTTTGATTCCTAGGTAGTTAAAGGCTGAACTTTTTGTTGGCCACTTTGCCCCAACATCCAATGTCAGCAACCACCAGACATCTCTATTTCAACAATAACCACATCCTAGAACAATTCAAACTTTCACTATAATGTTTGGGCTGTAATAAATGGAAATAATTAGCAGGGGTTAAATTAGAAGGTAAGGGGAGTGCTCCAACATAACCCTTTTCCTCATAGAAGTCAATGCTTTGTAAAAAGCTAAAACTTGAACTATCAAGTACTCTAATTCCCTATGAGTTCTTTTTTGATTTCCAAGCAGTTGTAGGTTGAACTTATTATTGGTCATTTTTTCTCATAACATCATATCTCAGCAAACATCACACTTTTTAGTTTCAACAGTCACCACATCCCAAAAGAACTCAAGCATTCACCATAATGACTGGGTTGTGATAAATGGGAATGATTATACCTTAGGAGTGCAAGTAAATACTGTCTAAGTGAAGTTTCTCATAAAACTCAAACTTTCACCATAATGACTAGGTTGTATTAAATGGGAATGATTATACTTTAGGAATGCAAGTAAATACTATCCAAGTGAAGTTTCTTGTACAACTCAAACTTTCACCATAATGACTTGGTTGTGATAATGGGAATGATTATACCTTAGCAATGCAAGTAAATATTGTCCAAGTGAAGTTTCTCGTAAATCTAAGAGACAATCTAAAGAATAACCAAAGATTAGTCAGACTGGAAACAACAATCATTATATTGGCAATATTGTCCAAATTAGTGTAGTTCAAGCTCTATAAATAAAGGCTATGAGGACTAATAAAAAGACCAAAGAAAAAAAAATTGGGCTGCTCAAACTTTTTTGTTTACATTAGGAAGGTATTTTCACCAAATATTTTGACTAAATATGTGTGTATTGTAGCATAAATTATTGTATTACTATTACAGGGCATAAATCCTATTATATTTTTACAAAATACATGACCCTCGCCATCTAATTTAGTTATCTAAGGACCTAATAGGAGTAGTTCAAACTGAATTATTGAATAACATTTACAGTTTCCCATCTAGCATGATCTCAATAACAATAGAATTTGACCAAAAAAGTTTGCAATAAATTAAAAAACATATTGAAAAGGTATTGTATATGTCAAAAGATAGATTCCCAATCCATTCTTAATAGGAAATTACTATTATAAAAGACTAGAGCACCAAAAAAATCATTGAAGGCAACAGCTAAGTATCAATCTCTACATTAAACCTGGTGACGATAAATGCTTTCAACTACTTTCAGCCTAAAAGCACAAAGCTGACAAACAAACACTTCAAAAATATCTAAATTAACATTTGTGTAGACATGTGTAAAGAACTGCAAGCACATAGAAGGGGCTTGGCAAAGAACTTGAAGCACAGACAAGGCAACTGGACTTTGTATTTTAAGTAAAAATAATAAATTTTATTACAACATGCTTTCAATATTCCCTCCCCAATATCAAGGTCTTTGCCATTTGTAATTTTTGAAAATAATTATTATTTTTATTACATATCAATAGATATTTGTTGTACAAGTTTTATTACAGAATTGTTCAAATTATATCTTGTACAAGTTTTATGACTGATTTTTTCAGAAATTTGAAGACTTCATTAAACTTGAAGGAAAGAGGAGGCTTTTATGACTTCTCCATATTGAGAAAATGTTGGAGATACTTTAGCAATTTTTGTTCCACTTCATTGTCTCCTATTGGCATATTGTTGCAGTTGAAGGATGTCGTATCATTCTTGGAGTCTTCACATCTCAGGAGAGAAAAAAAGGGGAAAAAAAAAGAAAAAAAATTCTTAGTACTTTGACAAAAAGTAATTATGAATGTTTTTTTAAACAAAAATTCAAGATTCAAGATACATTTTGTATAGGACAATCTAAAACATGTATTCTTCACAACAACTAAATGTAGAAAGCACATGTTGTTTTTACCAAGACAAATTTTGGTCAAACAGTGCAATTCAGGCTTTAAGCAGGCAACAAAATTTTGGGGCAATCAGTGTAATGCTAGGTTTTAAGGAGCCTATGGCTTCAAGGTATATTTTAGGTCTCTCTACACCCATACCTTATGATTCAAACTTTGAGGCCATTAAATGAACATACAACAAAGCAAACAAACAATATCCCTAGGCGGCTTCAGTCTTGATCTTCCTACTTTCCACCTGAGAATGGTATGACGTTCATAAGATTTTTTGGCCAGAGTATATTGCAAGGAAAAACCCTTCCACAACATATGTATTCGAGTGCATATATTTAAAAAAAAATATGTCAATACCGGCTCTCAAAGCTATAAATGTTCTACAAATAAATGATGGCTAGTGTAGATTAATACCCTTCAACAAGAATACTTGACATCAAGGCTTCCTATTTCCCCAATTGTGTTCAAACAAACAAATTAAACCTTCCAAGTTTAAATCTCACACTTCCCTTAAACTTACAATAACCCAGGAAATGGGTCAATTAATTGACTTAAAGAAAAAAAGGAAAAATAATAATAATAGTAAAAAGCTACCTAATTACAAAATGATCAATTCAAAATAGCTGAAAACAACTCAATTCCAAGAAATTGATACTCACAATAATCAAAGAGACAATCCACCAATGGTCCAAGGGAAGCAAGAGATCAACATAACTCGATGAAAAAAATACTAGGCATTTGCAAAAGCTCATAGAAAGCAAAGTAAGTAAATGGGAAACGAGTTTAGGGGAAAAAAAAAAAAGAAACCAGCCAACTTTAATGAGAATTAAATTTAAATAAAGAGTATGTTAGACATTAATGAAAGTTTGACGATAGTACAAGTGGACTATATTGCTTATTGAGTGATGTGTAAAATGTATTGTCTAATTTTACTAATTTTTTTAACACTAAAATTAATTTTTTCATTGCCTTTTTGGTTCAAGTCCAATCGAATTCCAAATAAATAGTAATATTCTGATTTCTTAAATGTAATGAAATTAATAGACTTTGCAAATATAACAAAGGCTTAAACCAATTTAAAATCTGATTGGTGCAACTAATAATAAAATAGATCAAAGGAAAACAATAGTTACCTGCCAAAGGCAAGAACTAATAATAACATGGCATGTAGACTTGTATGTCACCATTCTAATTTCCCTTTGATTCATGTGGGGCCACGTAGCAAGTGGGTTATTTGTAAGATTTTAATGTCTTTATTTAATTTCATCCTTTATTTGGTATTTGGTCTCCCTTCAATATATTTTTCTTCAATCATATCGTTGTTCAATCGATAGCATCTGTTCCACTGATGAGACCTTCCAAGAAGGATAGGTTGTGATCTGTTTATTGTAAAAGAAATTAACACCTAGTAGTGTCTTCAAGTTCCCAACAGGAGATATGAATATTTAGGCTTATAAAATATTGTCAAGAATCAGACAAATTTCTCCAATTATGATTATAAATCATTGATATTCATTTTCATCTACTCTAATGGTATAATATTGGTGTGACGTCCTTTTTTATTTCTATGTTTTGTAACTCCTCTTCGATACTATCATTTTATAGTGATTTAAAGGTCTTTTATTTTTTGCATTCCCTTCTATACTTCTCTAATCATCCTTTACTTCTATCTTCTTATCCACAGACTTCTTAAGGGCTGAAGTTTATTAATATGACTCTTATCAATTTTTTATTGTATCCATATGTATCACTAAAGTTTTTAGAATATTTTAATGATAATCCTCCCATTCTCTATGCCTTAGTAATCTTACTCATGGCCTCCTTATGTCATATGTTCTCAGAGGGTTTCCAAGGTCATCATTTATAGTGTATGTATCTTTTCACTATTTCTTTACTTGATATTAATATCTATGTTGTCATGTTTGCAAACTATGCATTTCTTATTTTTTCCTCCTTCTGTGATCTCTTAATGTCTTAACTTTATTTTTGATACTTCCATCAATATTATAGTGTTATGTATGTGAGTCTGGCATGGACTTAATAATCATAGTATATATCTATTTTACATTTGTTTCCCTCTTTCTCTCTATCCTCAAACTTGAATGATCTCTTTGTAACAATAACAAATGCATGATGACCATCTATCTCCATATCAAAACCTAAATAGATGTATACTTATATCCTTGACTCCCTTCAACAATTTCACTTAATTTAGTGACCACTTTAACATTACTTTTCTTATTTGAATAGCCTCTTATATATTTTTCTATTCGATGCAATGGTTGAAGATTATTTCCTCCTTATTTGATTATCTATTATTTGTATTGTCAAACTGGAGTAGTCTGACTTTTCCTTTTATTAATTTATGATATCTCCTATCAAGTATTGATTCTGAATATCAAAGAAATGACCACAATGTAATTTTTCTCTCCCCACTTTTTATATGGAATAGTCAATGCATTGTCCCTCCACATTCATTATCACTTTGGTCCATAGTAGGTGATGACAAAGATTGACAAGCCTCGCCATAAACTATTCATCTTTCCTCTTACATTTACAGTTGGCTCTGATACCATGTTGATTTCTAGGATCATTGCAAATGTACTAACAATTTCCATTCTATTGATTGTGTTATAATTGCATGATCTGAATTAAGAATTCAAATTACAATACCTAGTGTAGAATTTGCAGTATTGTGAATAAACTGAAAACTCATTAAAATGCCACAATAGATGATTTACAAGCCAAAAGTGATCCATTCCATTCAAAAATAGAGTTTATACAAGTATGATGGATCCCAAGGGTCATTAGTATCCCTTGGAAATGAAAATGAAGAGTCCACAAGATAATTAATTACAAAATAAATTCAAACAACTATACAAAGCTACAAAAATCTATATAAAAAATACGTCTACTTGTCGAAGTCATAACTTTCTACTCATAGCTCAAAAACTTAAACCATCAATTTTTTTGGATAGATCTTCTAAAGTTCTACATTTTGTATCCAAATTCTTAAGTGTAGAACTATGACTTCTTGGCCCTGTTGAAGCCCAAAAATGCCCTGAAGGCCTTCAAAAATGCAAAATACTAGAACATAGAAAATATCAAAAAAAATAGATTTTGGTATTTTCTCATTTTTGCTTGTGTCGGCATCTTCTGCATCTTCCTAGACTGTGTTTTGATCATTCCTTCCCCCTTGAGAGGAAATGGGCCCCATTTCATCCAGACTTTGCATCAGATGTGGAAAATGAAGCTGAATTTGTTCACATGTAAGTGACTTTCCCTATTGAACAAATTGTCTTGCTTTCACCACATGATATAAATAGATTGTCTGGTTCCTCAAATTCTTCATGACAACCTCCACAATTTGGTCATTTTGAAGTGGATTAGCAACTTCTGGATTCGACTCTATATGACTGATTTCTTCAACAACATCTACAACGTCTAGTAAAGGAGGGAAATATGGCTTCAATAGTTCTACATTGAAAACTAGATGGACACCCAAAAATGGAGGTAGGTTGAGTTCAAATGCATTTTCACCAACTTTCTTGATGATCTTATAGGGACCATAATGAAGAGGACAAATCTTTCTATGAAGGCCTTGTAAATGTTCCTTTTATAAATGCAACCATACCTTATCCCCAACCTAGAAATTATGAGGAGTGTGATTTTGATCATGCCTCTGTTTATACTTCTTAGTAGTCTGTTCCAAAATTTCATGAACTTATTGCTGTAAATGATGAATTTTATCAATGAACTTCATAGCTTTTTCCTTCTCCTTATCCAAGCATGGTACCAAGTTAGATTGCATAACTTGGATAGAAATATTTATTGGTGCTAAGGGTTGATATCCAAGAAAAAATTCAAATGGGCTATGGCCAGTTGAGCTATGAATTTCCCTATTGTAGCTATGTTGAACATACGGAAGGCTCTCATCCCATGTGTGAGGATGTTTGGAGTGATACATACACAAAATTTGAATAATCATTTGATTAACAACCTCTGTTTGACCATATGTTTGAGGATGGAATGGAGTAGACTTTGTTAGTTTTGTGTCCATCATTGCCCATAATGAAGACCAAAATTTACTAAGAAACCGAGTATCTCTAATGGTTTTTGGTAGCCCAAAATGAACCCAAACATGCTCAAAAAAGAGTTTTGCAGTTTCTTGTATAGAGATTGCCTTTCTACAAGCCACCAAGATTTCCATTTTTGAAAATCTATCTACTACAACATATACACAATCATGCCCATGTTTAGTGGTAGGAAGACCAAACATAAAATCCATTGAAATTGAATGCCAAGGCTTATCTAGAATAGGAAGTAGTAAATATAAACCCAAATTATGATTTGCATGCTTCGCAATAGAACATGTTGTACATGCTTGAATTTATTCTACCACATCATTTTTCATTCTTAGCTAGTAAAAATATTTTTTTAGTATAGCAATAGTCTTACCTATTCCAAAATGACTAGCAACTGTACTATAGTGAGATTCCCATATTAACTTCTTCCTTAGGAACACAAATTTGGCCAAAGTGGCAAAGCATTCCATCTTGTAAGTAATAATCATTCACATGTTTATCTTCCACAAGCTGAGTATAAACATTAGAAAATTCATTATCTTGTCCATACAAGTGGGCCCAATTTTCTATTTGGTGACCACATGATTCTAATACCATACTTATTCTTGCAATTGGCGGCCTACTCAAACAATCTACTATCTTATGGTGCTTCCTTTCTTATGAAGAATGTTGAGATGAAATTGTTGAAGATAAGTTAACCATCTTTGGTGCCTATCATTCTATAATTTGCCTTGTGTTTGCAAAAATTGAGGGAGTTTGTGATCTGTGTGAATGATAGTCTCCTTTCCCAATATATAATGTTTCCACTACTTGCAAGCTTGAACAATAGCGTATAATTATTTATCATAGGTGGGATATCTATGCATTGTATCAAAAAAAGTCTCACTATGGTAGGCAATTGGATGTCCATGTTGCATGAGGATTGCTCCCAAGGCATAATCTGATACATCAATTTAAATTTCAAAAGATTGTTGTAAATAAGGAAGAGATGAAATAGGTGTAGAACATAACCTTTGTTTCAACTCCTCAAATGCTTGTTGTTGAGCACATGTCCACTTGAATTTTACTTTCATACCTTTGTTGGTCAAAAGAATAGTCTCGACAATTGAGTGTCAACACACTTAACCATTTTCACTATATATGCCAATTACTCAATATATGTCGAGCTAGAATTTCAATAGGTACCAAGCCACAGTTGGTGTTGAGCAAGTTAGAATGTAGTATGTGTCGATTGATTCAAGAAATGTTCATGTGTAGAGTAATCCAAAAATGTTCAGATGTCAAGCAATACAGAACATACATGTGCCAAGCAATACTATGTTTAACAAGTGCCGAGAAAACCAGGAAAGTAATAGATGCCAAGCAATCCAGGAATTAGTTCATGCCAAGCATCAGTAATGTAATGAGTATTGAGTAACTCAGGATAAGCATAAGAACAAACTAAGATGTGAAATAGTTTTTGCATGACTCACGAAAGGATAAGAAGATAAGATCGAATCCTTACAATTACCTGTGTGATCAGCATGCAGCCAATCAGAAAAATGGAGAAGGCATGCAACCAATGAGAAAACTGCAAGGTATGAGCGAGAACTTGAGATTTAATATGGATCATAGATCCATACCTAACCCTAAGTCTTCACATTCTTTATAAGGAATTTGAATGCACCATTTCATGTGTGGAAGAGAACAGTATATGGGGAGATTATAGCAAAATTTCAGTGTGAAGAGGAAAAGACTTAGAGGAACAAAACAAAAATTTCATATCCAGTTGATTAGAGTAGCACAAGGGACAAGGACCACATATAGAGATTAGATCAATCAAGGATCAGAATGAGGAAGAGCAGATCTAGTACTTGAATCCAACAATTTGAGATTGCATTCAATCAAGTCAAATGTTCTAATACTCTCTCACAATTGTATTAGAGGTTGAAAATCCTATGTTGATAGGGTAGCTTAACAGCTAGGTAGGAGAACCTTTGGAGAAGGTGATTGAAAATCCTATGTATTAGGTGGGTTTAACAACCTATTGTAAATCCTTTAACAGGGTGACACTTCATGTAAGTGTTCGTAAATCCTCTAACTAGGTCACTATAGACACAATGTAAAGCCTTTAATAGGGCAGGCCTTTCATAGGGCAAACCATCAAAAGTGGTTGAACATTGATTGCTGCAATGATTTTTGTGGGTGTCATCCCCACCCCAATTTTACCTTCTTATTCCTAGAGGGTTTTTGGGTTATCAATTCTGGTGTTATGTGTTGATGTATGCTTTCATTTCATGTTTTTTTATATGTTTACATGCATGCAATTTGTTTTTTAGTTATATGCTTAAAGGATTGAAAAAGGTTAAAATGTGTGGTACTTCTGATTCACACCCCCCCCCCCCCCCCACCCCTTCTCAGAAGTACTCTTCCCATTTTGAACATTCCAACAATTAGTACCAAAGCACTAGTTCTTACAAGGAAAAGCCTAACAGCTTGGAGAAAAAGGTTAGAAGATGGAAGTCTTCAAACTTGGGAAGATCATTGACAATCAGGTGATTGATGTGCAACTAGCTCTACATAAAAGTAGAGGAAGCCAAGGAAGAACTAAGAAAATCCTTGAAAAGAAGAAAGGAGATAGCCATAGCTGAAAATGGCATACACTACAACAAGATTGATACCACACAAGTGTTTTCCAATGGAGATTCCAAGGAATTTGATGCAACAATAGTAGAATTAATGGAGAAAAATAGAGCACAAGCTGAAGAAATTAGATTACTCAAGCTTGAACAAGAATCACAAGCCATAATGCTTTGTGAAGTGACTGAACAAAAGAAAAGAGCTATTGAAGACAAGGCCATGATAGAAGATGACAAGAGAAATCTCACCAATAGGCTGGAAGAGAAGACAATTGAATTTGAAAAGATCTCAAATATGCGGTTGGACACCTTAAGCCAGATGATGAATGCTCATCATGAGCTAAACATGAAGGACATTGAGATCTCCACCTTGAAGATGCAGAATGAACAATTGCAAAGTGAATTGAAGAGAGAAAAGGAAATAGAAGAAAGTTACAACAAACCCAATGAGGCCATCAATTACTTTGAGAAATTGCTAAAATCACCAAGCGCTAGTAATGATACTTTAGGACTTGGCTACATCAGCATTGAACAAGGAGAATCATCCGAGGCTACAGAAGAAAGAAGCAAGAAAGGTAAGAACAATAAACCTACTTTTCATTTCTATGGTAAAAATGGACATACCTCTAATGTGTGTAGAAGCAAGAATAGTCATTAGTATGATAAGCCTATAAATGCAAACTTTTTCCACAAGTGCAAAAAGAAAGGACATTCAACACAAAACTGCAGAACCAAGACCATAAGGACATCAAGATTTGAAAGTCATTTTTACAACTACAAAAAGTATGGACATAGAGCATTTGAATGCAGATCAATGCCTATGTGGACATCTAATTAGCCTATAAGAGGAATCAATCATGCACATCACTACAATTGGGATTACAATACCAAGTATAGTCGTCACTATTGTCAAGAGTATAGACACATTCTTGAAAATTTCATAAGGACACATTTCAAGGGAAGTTACAGTAGGTAGCTAAACCAAACTACATGTTTTAGTTGTTTGAAAATTGATCATATCAGCAGAAACTATCCTACAAAGTCAATAGCACTAAAGACTAAAGTCAACAAAGGAAAAGAGAAGATTGATGTTGAACAAATAAGAGGAAAAATGAACAAGACATAGAAGAAGAAAGGTGAATGCAGCACATCAAATGGAGAGATCACTTCATCCAAGAGGTAAAGTGATCACACCTCATCCAATTAAGCACAAGAGAGATACATTGGGCTGATACATATAAAGATGTATCATACATCAGCCCAAGAAAACATAGAAGTACTGCAAAAAGAAATATGCATGTCAAAAGATACCAAGTTAAAAGTTAGAAGATGATGTCAAGCTACCTTTGGTTGCTGAGTGAAACTCCAGTATATGCCAAGTTCAACAGACTAGTGGATGCCGAGTAAGACATGTTAGTGGTTGTCGAGCAATTGATAATTTCAGTTGATGCCAAATAAGATGTGATAGTGGATGCTGAGTGTACAGCTATAATCACAAATGCAATAAATGCTAGATTTTTGAACCTAATAAAGTTGAAAATCATTCATTTTTGAATCATTCAAACACAAAACAAAGTTGAGCAGAGCAAAGAGGTGATTTTATAGTGATCAAACAGCAATTTTCAACGATTCAACTCAATTTCATCAATTCATAGGTATTTCATTCAAGTACCAAACTATGCAAAGTTTGAAAACTTATTTAATTTTAAACCCTAGTGGTAAACGATGGCATCTAGGTCAAAATCTACCAAAGGAAAGGAAGGTCTTGAAATTCAACTAGTCAATAATGAAGTCAAATAGCCAAAGTTTAGGCCCATTCCTAAAGTCACCTATAAGAATGATCCCACTAGTGCCCTATCTGTAATATCTGATAAAGTTGTTATGGTTCAAGATGTTTAAAAGTGTTATAACTATAAAGTTGGAGCCATAGGAGATTTGGAGATTTTTAATGCATTTGATAAACTGTGTGATAATGGAAAACTTAAAGATGAATTCTCCATAGTTGAGAAGAAGGGTTTGACCAAAGCCCTAGTTTTCCCTACTATTTTCAAAATGGAATGGATACGCATAGTGTTGAGTAGAATCCAAAATGGAACCTTTTGGTTAGAGATAGGGCCAATGAAGTTTACAAAGAAAATTGTCCATAGGGTTATTGGTATTCCAACCCTAGATCGGCCAAAGACCTTGAGAAGTGACAAAAAGGAAGCAATAGAGAAGAATAGAGGTGCAAAATGGAATAATAAGGCAATGACAATAGACACCATTACAGAACCCCTACTAGATTTTGTTGTGAGATTCATATCCCACAAATTCTACCAGTCAAATCAATGCAAATTTGGCTCAGTTTTGATTTGTATGTTTTTCTATATTATGAAAAAAATCCCTTTAGTAGGAAAGGTAAAATGGGATCAAAATAAAACCATTGTTGAGAAAATAAATGGATTCATTGAGCAGATGGGTGAGAATTTTGATGCCCAAATGATTAGCTATTTTGAGGACTTCAAGAAGTCCATGAAACAGAGGATGAGGATACCAGTCTCACTAGTTGAGCAGCATGTAAAGGACATTTGCTTTCTTGTGGATATTGATTACACTTATATACAAGCATTCATACCTAGAGTGAGATGGCTTAGGCCACTAGCCTATGAACTTGATGTTGATCAGGCCTCAGAAGCAATAATACCTCTACTCAAAGAGGAAATTGAGAAGGCTACAAAACATTTTGGAACTTATGACATTGTCAAATCAAGGGTGGTGATAGACCCTAAGATAGCCAGAACAGTGAAAAAGAAGGACAAATTGATCAAGAAGATTAAGAAAATATTTGGAGTTGGAGCAACAGGTACTGCTAAAGAAGAGGAAGCAGGAGAAGAAGAAGAGGATGACAATGAAAATGAAGAAGATGAGCCTCTAAAACTAACACAAGGTCTAGGTGAGGGCAAGGAGGAAGGTGCCAAGGAAAAAGAAGTTGAGGAAGCACCTATCAGGACTAAAGTCACCAAGAGGAAGGCTAAAACTCCAGCTGCTCCTCAACCCAAAGCAAAGAAAGTGGCAAAACCTGCACCAAAGAAGCCTACTACTAGAGCCACCACCAGAGCTACAACACAAAAGGCCAAAGAAGAAGCAGAGAAGACAAAGAAAAGTACAAAGAAGACTATAGAGCAGCCAAGGAAGAGAAGAAAATATGTAGCTCAACCAAACTTAGACGAAGAAAAGACAGAAACAAATGATAATAGTCAGTTCAAAGTGGTAAGTCATCCACCCAAGTCTACCATAGATAAATTATGTACAAATATTAGAAATGATGACTTGAAAGATTTGAAGAATTTAGATTTCAATAAGCTCACAAAGGAAGAGAAAAATAAAATAGAGGAATCTGTGTATGCTATGATGGCAATGTACAAGCACATACCTCTAGAGCTAGATGGCTCAATGCCCAAAGAATTGTATAAAATATTAGAAGATAAATGGCATTTTTTCTTGCAAATGGAAAAGGAAATAAGGGAATCTACTTTAGCTAGATTGTTGCCTGATTTGACTAAGGGTCAAATAACTAATGTAGTCAAGAGGCACAATAGTAGATTTACTCCAAAGCATAGGGCATTTAGTATTTTGCAGAATAAAATTGAACATGTTGTGAGAAAATCCACATAGTTGTGGAAAATAATTTATAAGAAAATTAATGATGTCTTTGATGAGGAATAAAAGGTAGAAGCAAGTGCCAAGATAAGGGAAATAAAAACATCAGGAAAGAAGGGAGGAGAAAAGAAGGAAGAAGAGAAGAAATTTGAGGAAGAAAAGAAAGGGGAAGAAGAAAAGAAAGATGAAGAGGAGAATAAAGAGGAGAAAGAGGAAGAAAGGGGTACAGATGAGCAGTAAGAACAAAGTGTGCAAGACACACTACTATCACCTCCTAGCCCTCCTTATGCCATAATCACACCTACAGAGATTATCAAGATTAAGGATGTTATTGACACTTCTTGTAAAAATGTCAATCTTTTGACTATAGAAGATCTTGTAAAGATCCTTGACCAATCAACCCAAGCAAATGACTATGCACAAGTCCTATATTGGTTAGTGTTGATGAATTGCAAAAGGTAGTAGTAAAATCAAAGGAAGTCGAGGTGAAAACAAAAGAACCACCTTCAACCACTCAAACTACTAGAATCCTATTCCTTCCTACACCATCTCCACCAAAAACAATAATAGATGCACTTCAAGTGCCAAGTGCAGCAGCAAGGGAAGACAAAGAAAAATTAGTACAGTCAGCAAGCACACCCCTAGCCATTGATAGTGAAAAGGAGAAAGAAGCTGAAGAGAAGGAAGAGACAAGAGATGAGGAGGAATTTGCAATACAAACTTTGCTTCAAATACCCAAAATAGGTACTCCCACTCAAACTCTTTAGAAGCCGAGCACTGAAATGCTAGCATTGCAAGTTAGAACACTAGGCTCGAGCTCAACAAAAGTAGCTAGGAAACTTCAATATGGAATTCCCGAGCTTGATGAGGAAATCACAATACCTTACTATGAAGCCAATACTCTAACTAAGGAGAAGATTAATGAAATATAGAGTGCATTGGATAGAAGAAGGAGACAAGAGGTATTGAGAAAATTATATAAATATAGGCAAGCACTGAATGAGATAAAGGACATCTTTATGGATGCCTTTAGCTTGCAGACACCTGATGAGTCAAGGCCAATAGTAGAGCAACTATCTAACATAGTTGACCTGGTGACAAATGAAGACCATGATACAAATGCAAAATTAATGGAATGGTCAGAAAGGAAGTTCCAAGGAAAGGTAAATGAGAAAATATCTAGTGATATAGCACTATCTCAATTTGAGCTGGCTAAGAAATTGGATAGAGTAAAAATTATACTTGGGAATATATTTTCCCTGTACAACAAGTTGTGTGATTTTTCCAACTTCACACAAGAGACTAGCCAGAGGATATTGAGCTTGGAGAGAAATCTAAATATTTTCAATATGCAACTCCCAACCAATCCAGCTCAGAGTGAGAAGCATTTTTCTCTAATGCTTCACACACAAAGAGAATTAGCTATAATAATAGTAGAGAAGGAAAATGCAAAAGCTAATTTGATGCAAATTTAGTCCTCTATAACCCCTCACTTGGAGGTACTCCATAAGGAGAAAATGTATGTAGAAACAGTCCTCAAGAAAGATTCAAATCTTTCTACCTCAGATGGACTTGTATGTCTAGCAGCAGAGGTTGCCATCTAGCATAAGTCATTGGACATTGCACTAGAAAATTGGGATGCAGCTCTAATATACTCCTGGAGGTAAATAGCACATTTTTGGCTAAGCATGGTATTACTCCATAGAACCCTTTGACATCAATGTCAAAAAGGGGAAGATAAAGTAAGGGGGAGATATGTATATATGTAGATACTATGGGAGAATACCAAATTTTGAACCATTTTTTATTACATTCTTTCATTCATTTTGAGAATAAAGTGGAAAGTTTGTAAATAGCCAAAAAGGGAGAGACTAGTAATAAAGGAGAAAGGGGGAGATGAAAATTTTTGAAATTCACACAGATCAAATACAGCATATAGGCTCAGAATGCAGAAACACGAAAAAGGACAGAAAGGATCAAGCACTTAAGCATAGAATTTTAGTTTCAAGATTGGACGAGGCATAATCAACTCAGGGGGAGCCATAAGGTATATTGTTACTCACAATATTGTTGAAATTTTGCATGAATGCCAAGAAAATAAAGAATGTACTCAATAAGGTTAAGTTCATAAATGCTTAGTTAAGTGTTTTTGACACTCATGTCAAAGGGGGAGATTGTTGGTCAAAAGAATAGTCTTGACAATTGAGTGTCAACACACTTAACCATTTTCACTATAAATGCCAAGTACACAATGTATACCGAGCCAAAAAAATTTATAGGTGTTGACCCAAAATTGGTTCTAAGCAAGTCAAAATGCAATATGTGTCGAGTGATTCAGGAAATATTCATGTGTCGAGTAATCTAGAAATGTTCAGATATTGAGCAATACAGAACATACATGTGCCGAGCAATAAAGTGTTTAATAAGTGTCAAGAAAACTAGGAAAGTAATAGATGTCGAGCAATCTAGGAATCAATTCATGTCAAGCATCAGTAATGTAATGAGTGCCTAGTAACTCAGGATCAGCATAAGATTTTGTGCCATCACAAACTAAGATGTGAAACAATTTTTGCATGACTCACAAAAGGATAAGAAGATAAGATCGAATCCTTACAATTACCTGTGTGATCAGCATGCAGCCAATCAAAAAAATGGAGAAGGCATGCAACCAATGAGAAAAATGCAAGGTATGAGTGGGAATTTAAGAATTAATATGGATCACAGATCCATACCTAACCCTAAGTCTTCACATTCTTTATAAGGAAGTCAAATGCACCATTGCATGTGTGGAAGAGAATAGTATATGGGGAGATTATAATGAAATTTCAATGTGAAGAGGAAAAGACTTAGAGGAATAGAGCGGCAATTTCATATCCAGTTGATTAGAGCAACACAAGGGACAAGGACCACATATAGAGATTAGATCAATCAAGGATCAAAATGAGGAAGAGCAGATCTAGTACCTGAATCCAGCAATTTGAGATTGTATTCAATCAAGTCAAATGTTCTAATACTTTCTCACAATTGTATTAGAGGTTGAAAATCCTATGTTGATAGGTTAGCTTAATAGCTAGGTAGGAGAACCTTTGGAGAAGGTTATTAAAAATCCTATGTATTAGGTGCGTTTAACAACCTATTGTAAATCCTTTAACAGGGTGATACTTTATGTAAGTGTTTGTCAATCCTCTAACCAAACACTATTGACATAGTGTAAAGCCTTTAACAGGGAAGGCCTTTCATACGGTAGACCATTAGAAGTGGTTGAACATGCTGTAGTGATTTTTGTGGGTGTCATCCCCACCCCAGTTTTACCTTCTTATTCCTGGAGGATTTCTGGGTCATCAATGCTAGTGTTATGTGTTGATGTATGCTTTCATTTCATGTTTGTTTATATGTTTACATGCATGCAATTTGTTTTTTAGTTATATGCTTAAAGGATTGAAAAAGTTAAAAGGTGTGGTACTTCTGATTCACCCCCCCCCCCCCAACAAGTACTCTTCCCATTTTGAGCATTCCAACAACCTCCTTGTAATGATTGATTCAAAGGCAAGACAAATGTGAAAATCCAAACATAAATCTATGATAAAAGTTAGCTAACCCCAAGAAGCTACACAACTTTGTGAGATTCCTTGGAGCAGGCCAACCTTTAATTACTTAGATCTTTTCAAGATCAACATGAACACCTTTACTATCAATAACATATCCCAAGTACTTAATACTTTTCATACCAAAATAACATTTTTCCTTATTTGCATAGAGTCCACGGTCTTGCAATGCAGACAATATCTATTCCACATGTTCCAGATGTTCTTCCCATGTTTTACTAAAAATTAGAATATCATGCAAATACATAACTACAAAAGAGTCAGTGAATGGCCTAAGCACATCATTCATCATCCTCATAAATGTGGCTAGGGCATTTGCGAGGCCAAAAGGCATCACCAACCATTCAAATAATCCCTCTTTGGATTTAAAAGTAGTCTTTCATCCATCTTTTGGATCAATTAGTACTTGATGGTATCCAGATTTCAAGTGAATTTTAGTGAAGAATTTTGCCCCTCTAAGCTGGTCTAAGAGATCATCTATTTG
This sequence comes from Cupressus sempervirens, assembly GCA_028749045.1. Classification (NCBI taxonomy): domain Eukaryota; kingdom Viridiplantae; phylum Streptophyta; class Pinopsida; order Cupressales; family Cupressaceae; genus Cupressus; species Cupressus sempervirens. Next base: position 629,168,716 of record CM053791.1, on the reverse strand, counting down.
AGGAATTGGATATCTATTTTTTACAGTTATCTTATCCAATCATCTATAATCAATATAGAGCCTCCATGTACCATCCTTTTTCTTTGCAAGAACAATTGGGCTACCACAGGGAGATGCACTTGGGTAGATATGTCCTTTCTGAATCAATTATTGTATCTACCTTTTTATTCAGCATTTTCTAGAACCGACCTCCTATATACAGGCTCATAGGAAATGGGGTTCCTGGTATCAAATCAATAGAGTGTCTAACTTGGCAATGTGAGGGTACCCTTGTTGGTAACTCAAACACATTCTAAAATTTTGTTAAAATCTGATTCATTGATCTTTTGTGTTTTGTTGTGATGGACACCATGGAATGAGAAGTACACACACTTTTCTTTTGTTCCTTAGGACGAATCATCAATAACACAAATGTACCAATTTGGGCTATTAATCTTCTACATTGTTTTGCACTAATCAAAGATGCAAAGTGTGCAAGACTTACCTCTGGAATCTTGTACTTTTGTCCACCTAATTTGATTGTCACACTTCGTGGGCTAGACTCATACAACCCATGATGTTAACACATGTATGGCTGTCCTAAAAAAATATCACATACATCAAGAGGAGCTACATCATAGATCACCTCATTTTTGAATGGTTTAACAGAACATGACAGATGACATTGCTTGTTTACTTGAATATCTCTCCCTTGGCTCACCCATCCCATAGAATATGGTTGTGGGTGTCTTCAAATTCAATATTTTTATAGTCTCAATGGATATCAAATTATTTTGACTACCACTATCAACAATAAAATGCAAAGCTCTTCCTCCTACCCACATTTGTGAATGGAACAAGCTCTCTTCATCATCACAAGTAAATACCTTTGCAGTGGCCACTATGGCATATGGGTTAGCCTCAATGATTTGTTCATCCTCTTTTTGTTTTTCAAAATCTATCACCTTGAGTTCAATAGCTTCTTCATGGGTTTCCATCACTAAATTCTTTATAGTTCTACAATCTTTGGAGTTATGAGGGGGACTTTTATGGACTTCACACCACACTTGAGTCTTGCCCTATTTTCTTTATGCCCCATGTCTTCTTTGCTAGTGCATTTGGAGATGGCTCCATTTTTTTTTGTTTTCCCATTGGCTTATTACCTTCACCTTTCCATTTTTCGTTCATTGGATTTTTCCTCCTCCCTTTTTGTTTGAACTTCTCCTCAATTCTTGATGCATATTTGAAAGCACTAGACAATGTTTCTATATTCAAGAAATCCATTTCAGTTTGAATATATCTATGAAGACCACTTTTATACTTTACAACTCGATGTAAGTCTTTGATGCCAAGATTTACAGAGAGAGCATGAAATATGTTGGTGTACTCCTGAATTGATTGGTCTTTCTTTTGTCGGAGTAATTTCCATTGCATATATTTCTATTCATAGGTATCCTACAAATTCTTCCCATGTGGGTTTTCCATCAAACATCATAGAAAATACACAATCATCCTAAGCCTCTTGGTTTTCTTCAATTTTTAAGTGAACCTTCCATGCCAACTTCACATGATTCTTAGCTTTGAGGAGGGAAAATGTTATCTTTTCAATATTTGAGAAATTATTGACACAAAAGAACCTCTCCAATTTGGACAACTAGTCATCAACAGCATATACATCAAATTTTCCTTGAAAAGTTGTAATATCAAAATTTACCTGCACCTTGAATGGGGTTTGCCTACCAAATTTTGGATTGCTCAGACTGGCTCATGCCTCTCATTTTCCAAGCATCTCTAAAAATTATTTCATCATTTCTTCATGTTGCTTATTTAATGCCTCTTCCACCAGTGTTTTGAAGGATTCATCCATCCCCTCGATTTTTTGTTTTACCATCTGTGACCATGTGCATCTCAAAGGAAGATAATCTGAGAGATCTCTTGTGCCCAATCCCAACCTTCGATAAGCTAAATGTGTACGATAGGACATATAGGAGTGAACAAGCTCTAATACCACTGATTTGAATTAAGAATGCAAATTAAAATACTTGGTGTAGAACCTATGGTATTGTGAATTAATTGAAAAACCATTAAAATTCCACAAGAAATGATTTGCAAGCCAAAAGTGATCCATTCCATTTGAAAATAGATTTTATACAAATATGATGGATCCCAAGGGTCATCACTATCCCTTGGAAATGAAAATGAAGAATCCACAAGATAATTAATTACAAAATAAATCCAAACAACTATAGAAAACTACAAAAATCTATATAAAAAATACGTCTACTTGTAGAAGTCATAACTTTCTACTCGTAGCTCAAAAACACAAGTTGTTAGAATTTTTGGAAAGATCTTCTAAAGTTCTACATTTTGTTTCCAAAGTCTTAAGTGTAGCACTACAAATTGTTGGCCCTTCCAAAGCCAGAGGCCTCTGAAAATGCAAAATACTAGAACATAGAAAATACCAAAAAAATAGATTTCAATATTTTCTCATTTTTGTTTGTGCCAACATCTTCTACATCTTCTTGGATTGTGTTTTGATCAATGCAAATGAAGTCTTATAAATAAGAGATGAGGAGACATGTCTATATGGTTAATCATAATTAGTTAACATATTAATATATTAGTGATATAAATAGCCATGTATATAATATATTAATATATAATATGTATAACAATATATATAATATAATTTATACATGGTTATTTATATCACTAATATAATAATATGTTAACTAATGATGATTAACCATAGATACATGTCTTTTCATGAGACATGTATCCTCCTCTCTTTTTTATAAGCCTTCATTTGCATTTGGAACACAATCAATAGAATGAAAATTGTTAGTAAATTTGTAGTGATTCTAGAAATCAACATGGTATCAATCTAATTGTGTCAACATGGTATCAATTCAATGGTATCAACATGTTTTACATATTTCAGGAATTCAATTGTGTTGTCTAGAAATCAAAATTTCCTCATAAGCTGTCAAATGTTGACACTCGATCGTCACTATCTTCTGACACTTGATCATCACTAAATTACCCAGTTGATACCATTTTTTCTATTTGGCATACTTTCTAATACTCATTTGATATTGATACTTGGTTTACACTGTATTCTACTTGGCTTATATTGTCACTCAGTCAACATTAGCATTACTTAGTACATACTTCTAGTTCCTTAATCTTCTACTCTTTTTCTTGGTCAAGCCTATGCATTTGGTCTTTGATCATTCCTTCTAGGGTTCAATATTACTTGTCTTCTCCACTTAGGTTATAATTAAGCAATCACATTATCTTGTTAAAGTCTAATCGGTCAAGTACCCATTGTAGAATCACATTACTCGACCTTTCCCTAGGTCCTTTTGTTATCTTTTCTTCTCAAATCCTATTCATCAATCATATTGATATGGAACTCTACTCAGATAGAAATTGTCTAACCAATAAGTTTTGACATCAATGACAACATAACAAAAATTTTAATTTTAGTTCCAACAAGATAGTGGGAAATTGCTTAGATTTGTTACATCTAATCGTTGTATTGAAGTAGACATTAAAAAGGTAGATGTTATTGTCAACATGCCTCTGCCTAAGGATATCTCATAGCTTCAAAGTTTAAAAGGAAAGATACAAGTTATTAGAAGACTATTTTTGAAAAAACTATTCTATTCAATTTCTTTGTTATATAGGATTCTACTTTATCTTGGAATGATGAATATAATAAATTATTTGAGCAATTTAAGGAATAACAATCTCTCTCTCTCTCTCTCTCTCTCTCTCTCTCTCTCTCTCTCTCTCTCTCTCTCTCTCTCTCTCTCTCTCTCTCTCACACACACACACACACACACACACACAAAATCAAAAAATTAGTACATGAAGGCCTTATACAAAATATTTCTTTACTATATCATCACATATATATTTCTCACTCAATCTCTCAAAAATTCATTAGGTGATGACTTCTTGATATCTCTAATCTATGGTGTGAGGACGATGGTTTGTGTGATTTAATGTTGTGAACTTATAGCTCTTAGATGAGATTGACTAATAGAAATTCTCTATGGACCTACATAGATCTCTTTGTCCTCTAACCTCGTGTCTATGAGTGGATGGTACCCTCAAATAAATTTTTAGCTACTGTAGGACCTCACTCACAAATGTCATCCACTCTCTCTTTGTCACTACAATCAAAGAATATTTTGTCATTCATATACTCTTCTTTCAAAAAATTGTACTCTACTTCTATAATCTATTTATTGGACTTTACCTAGCTCTCCCTCTGTGTATTTTACATCTCTCTATGATGACAAAGGTGGGGGCACAAAATGACTAATCTATCCATGTACTCATTGCCTCATTTGTGGAGATGGTGTATCACTCTATGAGAATGGTCATCATGATCATAATGGTCTGGAAAGAATAGTAAATATTTTCTCCTCATCCATCACATGGTTAGATGGGGGAATCTCTTCTTCTCTCTCTATAACTATCTCATCTATTGTGCGCTTATGTCTCTCATCTCCTCTCTCCTTTGGCTCGAGGATATCCTCATATATCACCTTATCTATTGACTGATATGTCCTCCATATCCTCATCGTCTTCTACTCCCTCATACTCCTCTTTTTCAACTCCTCTATGAGCTCTTCAGAATGAACGTTGATCACTCATTAGATAGTGTAGTGGAAAGATTGGTCCCACTCCATCTCTTTTCCAATAGTAGATCTAGTCATCAATATAGTTGACATACATCTCTATTGTCACTTGCACATCCTCTCTATCCTTTGTAGTACTAAGAATGATATTGGCTAATGTGGGCCTACACATGGCTCCATGTCTCTGCATATATCTAGTGGGATGCATATTTTGTGGCATTGCACTCAAGACATCCTGCTATAAACCAAACTATCTTATTACTTGATCATAGTAGTACAACATAATCAAATGACTCTTTTATACCTATAGGATTCTCCTCCTTTATGAGTATATCATCTAGAGTATAGTCTCGGGAAACTCTTCCATATGGAGGTATTGTCTCCATACTATTTCATCTCCTCACATTTGATCAAATCTGAGTCTCCAAAATAGTGTCTTTGAACTGCCACATCTCTACTAGGGGATAAGCATACACTTTCATAAGACTCTTTTCTAATGCCAGTGCAACTCCTAATAGGTTGGTGCATATAAAGAGTTTGAACAATCATACCTGTAAGAGTGTACACACTGTCAAGCCATCTCTCTAATTTTTGGTAAGGCTTCTAAACTCTAAATACAAAGTTGCTAGCATACTCCTTACCCATGCAACCAGTGCTCACTTTGTCTTAACTTATCATACCAAATGAGTAAAAGGTGATAGAAACACGATCCCCTTACTATTTGGGATCACAAGACATGTTAATACACAACATAACCATTATCTAATTAGAGGAGTAGGTCTCACTATTGTAGAACAAGATTTAGTATGCAAAGAACATTAACAATAAAGTAAACATTCACAAACTAAAACTAAATTCACATATATGTTTAGACAAAGAAAAGCAAATAAGAAGTGCAAAACCTCAAAGGAGAAAACACTCCATGCTTTCTTGATTTTGTAGATGCGTCCTTTGATGTGGATGTATGCTCAAGATGCTCAAAGTTGCTTCAATGGTGGAGATGGGTAATGGAAAATTGGTAGCTTTGTGAGCTCTCAATTTGGAATTATAAGGGTAGGATTGATGACTTTGGTTCTCAAAATAGCATGGTAACTTTAGCTCAAAGATTGTTTTTTTTTGGCTTGGGATGGGATTCAATTTATAGGCTAAGGGTTTGAGGGATGGAGGGCTTAGATGCAAGGATGGGGAGATGGTTAAGGAGGGCTAAGATGCACTCAAAGGAGATCACATGGATTGTTCTTGTTTAGCACCAATGGGAAGGTGACACTTGTCACAAGGAGGATGAGTGTGAGAGGGTAGGGTAAAGGGTTGGTTAAAGGCATGATGAGTGGGGTTGAGTATGTAAGAGAGATGTAAGAGGAATGAGTGTGGAAGAGGGAAGAGTGTGGAAGATGGATGTAAGAGTCATGAGTGGGCTTGTAAGAGTCTTTTATGGTTTGTAAGAGCACTCATGACTTGATGGTTGGGTTTTTTGAGGGGAGACTTTGATTTGGTTTAGGAAAGTCTTAAACTTGTTTAGGGAATGTGACAACTTTTAGGGGTGGATTAGGCTTGGGTTTAGGATTAGATTAGGGATGTTAGAGATGTGCAAGTGGATGGCATTAATGAGGGTGGGTGAGTTAGTGGCTAAGCTTGGTTAGTATGGGTGGATGGGGTGGATTAGGCTAAATGGAGAATTAGGGATAAGTTAGAGGTTTTTGGATTTGAGGATTTTATTTATCAAATAGATTTATTTAATAAATAGGGATTTTTGGAATTAGATAGGAGAATAGGATTTAATTGATAAATAATAGGTTATTTGATTTATCAATTAGGACTATAGATGATTAATTAAATTAATCAGCTAGGGGATGGCAAAGGATTAATTAAATAGGAATTTAATTAATGATGCCTTTAGAGATAACTAAATAGGATTACCAAAGCGGTGTAATCAAATTTAGGTGTCTACAACTATAACATACCACAGATCAATATAGTTTTATATAGATCTCATCTATGATATGTGCCACATAGAGTACTCCTCATATACAAAAATCTCCTCTATCTCCCTACTTGCATGTGGCCTCACTAAGAGCCCTAGAATGGGAAGTTAGAGTATTTGGTGGACATCCTCTAGGGTTAATGTGATATCTCTAGTTGGAATATAGAATGTACATGTGTCCTTGTTCTACTACTTTATCAAGGCTATAATAATGCCTTAGTAGAATCTCATGTATGGAAGTTGGTCTGCACGATATAGGCCCACATCTCTTGGTAGCTAGATATCCTCTTTTCTTATGCTCTACATGCTCTCTCAGATAAAGTGCATCACTTATGACATGAGATTCTCCCATAGAGACACTATCTCCTATAGATCACATTCAATCATTTAATTTGAAAACACTAATTTTCAAATTATGAGGAAGATTGATCAAAATGGGAAAGGTCAACTTTCTCCTAATCAAGGTCAACTTTATCTTGATTAGGTTTGACTTCCTTTAGCAGGGTCGACTTCCATGATCAGGGTCAAAATATTCCTAAATTGAAGAATTAGACATTTAGGTATAGATAAAATATACATTAAAAAAATGATGCAATAAGGGTCTAAGACACACTTGAAGTCAAGGCAAAATTCACTCTATATTATCACTTACCTAAGAAAGTGGGTCATCGGCTACTACAACCTCTCTCAAAACTATCATCCATGTCATCTCTAGCTCCTTATTTGTCATCCTCAACATTTTTCTTCAAATTATCTAATCTAATGAATGGTAAGCATGTCTATTATAATTTCATAAAGGAAAATTAGGGTTATAATTATGGTTTTTCCTTTCTATGCATTTAGAATAGGAATTCACCCTTGTCATAATAACTTGAGCTACAAGACTTTGATTTTATCACTGTTATAGGCATTGGAATCATGATTATCCTACCTTTAAAGATGGTTAAGTGAAGTTTTGATAACTTTCTCATTAGTTTTGAAGGTACTTTTCATTAATCTTCATATCTAGTTCATAGGGATAGCTATATGACCTTGTTTAACCTTTTCTAAAAGAGAAAATTGAAATAGTGGGGCATATGGGCACCTATTGTAAGACCCCTCTTTGTATGTACTTATTTAAAAATGAATTTATTGTTAAACCCTTTATAGGAGATTTGAATGGATATATGAGCACAAAAATCTGATGTTATTGTCATGGTTATGTCTTGAAATCATGTAGAGGACATTATTATAATTATGACTATCTTACGTATAATGTTTTGATGATTGTTGCAATAATATAATTTAATACTTACCCTCTTATGAATCATTGAAAATCAGAAGGAAAAGTTTATCAACTCAATAGAAGTTCCCTTAAGTAGCTTAATTTTAAATCTTATAATTACATTATGATGTGTTAAGCTTGTTAGGGTATCGTGCACAAGAAGTTATACTTTTATATTGGGATGAGTTTTATTCGGTTACTCAAAAGTATGGTCTAAATCATAAACATTGTGTGCATCCTCTAGGATACATCTGCATATCTAGGTGGTAGAAAGATGTGAACTTAGATGATTATGGTGATGGATATGAATTAAGGTTTTATGGTTTAGGTGTCCTAATGGAAATGGAGATCAGTTGATACGTTCATGTTTTGATACCTGCGATTCAAGACTTACTATATTGTTTGATTGTTTAAATATTGATTTGTACTAATGAAGCTATGAGGTGTTTTACCTTATGATGATGATGTTATTTATGGTACCTTAATGATTAGGCTATATACATTTATATAGTTCAGTATGCTCTATTGATGATGTTTATGATGTTTAGGTATATGCATGCATTATGATGATTATTCTAGTATTTTAATTCAAAATGATGAATATGTTATGTTATTTTGATTATGAAATCAATTATATTTATCATGTGCAGGAATGGAAAAGTTATTAAAATGATAATGTAGAATGTTTCATCAATTGATTATGTAATTTGAATTATATATATGTACATGTGATTTTATTGAGCTATTGATGTTCAATTTGAGTGTGCAGAATATTACCATGGAAATTTTTGGAGAAGCCATAATCAACCATATGTACAAAATATGAAACCAAGGTTAAATCTAATGAAGAGTTTCGAATCTCGTTGTTAAGTGACTTAGTTTGTAATCATAAATTGTATGCATGTATTAGGTGATTTCATTGTGTAATTAGTGACATGTCAATGTTTTGTAATGTTATTTTACAGTGTCACTTGATACTTGTTATGTGTATATGTAATGACATGTTTACTAAGGTTGGCAACGTAACCCTGAACCTAACTAACTTATTAGGAACCTAATTAAACCCCCTTGATTAAAGGTAATTGAATAGTCCCACCAATTAGGGGTTTTAAATTCAAAATTCTCCTAGTTACTTGTATAGGCCAAAAAGGGATCCCAAAAGCCAACTTTAATGAAAACCAAGTACCCATGTGGTAGGGGTATGGGTTGGACACCTTTTTATCTCTTCTAGAACCTCCTATTAACTTTTATGACCCTCAAAATATCTCATTTTCCTTTTCCTAAATCCTTACTCTTGCCAAAAGGTTTGCATTATGGGAGGATCAAGTTGAGAACCAAGAGGCCTAGGTTCAATATTAAATTTATTGTCATTTAGTTGATTAAGTTTTAGAAGCTATTTAGAGGCCCTTTGAGGAGTTGGAGGGTGTTCACCCACTCTCTACTTTTACAGACATTAGGGTTTTGGATTGAAGGAAGCAAAGGAAGGACTGGGATCTTCTCAAGCACCATTATACCATAGAACTTGTGAAGATTGCTCTCCACCATTGCTATGGAAGTTTTTGTTTCTTGTTGCAAATAGATTAGTATGTATTCTCATTCTCTTGAATATTTGATCAATGTGTTTTGTGTTGTTTCTATGTAAGGGGATGGGATTTGGTTTTGATTTCATGTCATTGTGTCCTTCTTGATTTGAATGAGGGAGTTTTGTGAAGGGTGTATGGCATTACTCACCATGTTGGGGTAGGGAAGAAATGGCCAATATGGGGGAAGGGGTTAGTTGGACACCATGATAGTGTAGAGTCTCTTATCATGGTGAGAAGAGGGAAAAAAATGCAAGGTGTATGGGCCCTTGTACATCAATGTCATTGATCTTTCTTTGGGGGGATAAGGAGGAGAAAGTATGGAAAGTTTATGTGATTTTCTAGCCTTGGAAAATGCATTTATATTGTATGTTTTACATTGAACAATCTCCTACTTAGTAGTCCACCTTCACCCCTATGTTATGGGTTCGATGTGAATCCAATTGTGAAATCCTTGGATGGGTATTTTCATTTTGTGTTTCATGTCGTGATATTTGAATTGGTTGTCACCCGTTGGTTACCAGTTCTCCTAGAAAATCGGGTGGTCTTTTTGAGACCTAGGATGGCAAGTGAGCTATCCATCGGTATGCTCTATTTTGTTGTAGGTTTTGATGACCAAATCATATCGGAAAAGCTTTGAAAAAAAATCTACATGTAGGTATCATTGTGGAAGCAAGACATAGTGTTGTTTATGTCATGTTGAAATGAGGGAAACCTCCATTCTTGGTGTTGAATTGTTGTAACCTTGATGCATATTGATTTGTGGAAGGGAACATTATTGGGTCATTGTAGTATGCATTATTATTGTAGAAAGACAAATATGCACTCAAAGAAATTATATTGAGTTCATGTTGAAAGAATTGTGGAAGAATTTTTTAATTTCTTGTTATAGTTCATTGTATTTATTTTCAAAGAAAATTAAAGAGGAGTATTTGAAGTCAAAGAAGTTTTGATCTAAGACTATAACCTATGCTTGTTTTGATATTATTGGACAGAAAGAATAAATTGATCTTGAATTTTGTTTCATTGTTATAGTAAATATTTGAACGTAAGTTGAAGACCATGTTAATAAGCTCCATACAAGATAAATGCATTCCATTGCAATAGGGTACATAGATTCAATTAGTGGTTTCAATAGTTGTTAAATGATATGATAGAGTAAATATAATGTTAGCATGATAAATTTATTAATGACTAGTAGAATAAATAAATTCAATATTTATATTAGTTTGTCAATTGGAAAGGTTCATGAAGAAGAGCAATGAGCAAATAAAATTTTAGTGTTGAAGCTATAAGTTGATCAAACAAATATGAATACAAAGAAGAGTAGAAATAAAAATGAAGTAAAAATAAAAAAATAAATTCTGAAAGGGTATATTTGCTCTCTGGATTTTGTATGAGAAAACTCATTCCCTTTTTTAAAAAATTATGTCATTATAAAAATATTAAAACTTATCCCACTTGTACCATAAATTTTAAAACAAGAGCTCTTGTAGAGCTAGAGTCCCTCCCTTATGGGACATAGTATACGATGTAACTTCAACATCTTTAATAGAATTGTGCAATATAAATTATAGCTGCAATTGATAAAAAAACATAGAATTCTAATACAAAAATAGATCACGGTGTACCATTTGTTTATATGGTTCGTGATTGATAACTTCATATTTAAAGGATTTGATTATATAGTTGCAATTATTATGTATGTTCCTCTCTATTTTCATCTTGATGACGAATTGCATTGTTACGCATGATTCTAAAAGTTAATGTGAAAAAAAATTGTTGAATCTAAAAAAAATTTAATCTCATGCTTTATAAATTGTGAAAACTACATAATTTTAATTGAGATGTGCATAAGATTTTCACATACTACTTTCTTTTACAATTTATTTTAAATTAATACTATTTTTTTAAATGTAATTATTTCATTCACTATTTTTTAAAACATAAAACAAGAATGAATAACATTTCTTCAAAATATTAAAACCAACCACAAAGCTAAATATAAATAATAAGAATATTAATTATTTTTTGAAATATATTAATATATAAATAAATAAAAATAAACATATAAATACTTTTAATTTTTTTAATTCTATTATTTATTTGTTCTTAAAACTATTTAAATCAAAGAACAAAGAACAGTGATTTTCTTTGTGTTTATCTAAGTTGCATGTAAGATAATAAAAAAAGGGTTAAAATGACATTGTTTTAACACTAGATCATTAATGATGTGTCATTGTGTGCAAATAGGGTCAATCTTCAAAATTTTCGAAAAGGTAGAATGAGTTAAATTGTCTCCATAATAAAATTGCTTTTAATTATCATATTTCTTAGAGGCTTATTGTGAATTTTATATTATATACCAAAATATGTATGGTTACCTTTTTTTACTTTGATTAAATTATTAGGAAAAAAGGGAGTGGCAAAATTTTTAAGCTTATGTAGCCAACTAAACCCACTCATTGAATGTTATATCAGTTAGTGTACTTATGTATTAAAAAGTTAAAGATCATCATTAAAAAAATAAAATATGACATATTATATAGAAGAATTTTTTTGTTAAGTTAAAAAAAATTATAATATAGATTTTTAATTCTAATAAAACAATTTTTTTTTATTTAATTTAAATTTATATGTAATTTATTAATTACTTTCATATCGATTTTATTTTAATTTATTAATTAATTTCACATATATTTTATTTTAGTTTATCTTTATAATATACAGTAATTTAATGTTAAAATTTAAAAATGATAAATACTTGCTTGGAGTGGGGCCCTCACTCATCCCCTCTCCTTAGTCTTGTGCGCTCAAACCATTTATGAGAGCTGCAATCTTAATAAATGTAGCCTTGACAAGTGGAATGAGGTCTAGAAAGTCGGTGAATAGGGTTGTAAAAGATGGGTGTAGCATAGAATTTTTTTGTTAGGATGTAAATTAATTTAGATGGTAAGTAGATTTAGGTTAGTAGTAAGTAAAAATTAATTTAGTTAGAAACTAATTAAAGTTGGGTAGAAAGTAATTCCATTTTGTAAGTAATTTATTTTTGTCAGTACGCAAGTTAATTTTGTTAGTGAATACTTTAATTTTGTAATTTAAGTTAGTAAATAAAGTAATTTAGTTAGTTATGTATGTAATTAAAATAGTAAGTATATTGAGGAAAATAAATGTTTAAATTTATTTTAGTAAGTAGTTTTAAAATTGTTCTTAGTTTAGCTTTATTTAAATGATTTATTAATTTATTTTTACTTATTTAATTAGTGATTAGAGTAAATTTAAATTGATTAGTAAATGTTTTATGATAGTAGTGAGTAAATATAATTAGCTGTCAAGTGAATTTAAATTAGTAGTTGGTAAAGTAATTTATTTATTTAGTATGTAAAGTTAATTGAGTTGGCATAAGGACTAGTTATAATTATTTATTTGTTGATTAGTAAATGTTGATGTGAATTATATAGTTACATTTAATCTATATGATTTATTCATGCATATGAGATTTCGTTTGTAAATTATGTTTTATAATATAAGTATATTTGGTATATGCATATGTTATTTTATAGTATTAAATATGTTAATATGTAAATATTTAATATAATTAAATTTTCACATGGACTATAAAGTGCAATTGATATAAAGTTAATGCTCATGGATTGGGTATCTTAATTTATTATTTATATATATCTAACATATTATCTCATGGGTATAATTTATTTCAATTACTTAATATCGAAGTCTATATAAACTCATTCCATTCATTTTTTATTTAATTATACAAACTACATTATTGAACGATAAACGTTGGACCCTTTTAGACATGTTCCTATAGAAATGTCATATTAGTGACATGTTTGACCTATCAAACCTATTGAGGGACACGTTCATAAGCAATAATTAAATGATAGTTAATTGTTGAATTGAATTCAATGATTATGATTACAACTAGATAATGAAAGTGAAACTCTTCAATGTGCAATAGTCCCATCATCCAATAATCACCTAGATTGTAAATGTTAACTGTAAACCTGTAACCTAAACATTGTAACATATTCCTACCACCAAAAAAAACACGTGTTATGCATTCATTTAGTCTTTGACCTTACTATGACTCATTCAGTATTATTATGTGTGCAAATCAACTATAGACCCTTAAAAAAATTGTTGTTGTGTTTTTTTGCCTTAATTTTTGGACATGACACCTATGAACCTCACAAAAACATACTTAGTAAGCTAGAGGTGATGTTGGATTTCTTACTGATGTGTGCTTTTTACAATGCAACTACTAAGACTTTCTTACAAGATCGTATTGGTGTATGCTTTGCTATGTTCTTTTTCTCTACGTAAAAGTTTTGTTTACTTTAGCTTGTGTATTCTTAGTGTCATATCTAGCTAAATCAGGGGCTAAATGTACCATAATTAGAATTACTTTAATTTATGACCTTTTAGCACCTATTTAATGAAATTTAATGGTAAATTTGTATTTAAGATGCATTCACATATCTCCCTTACTATTTTCTTAAATGGGATCTAGGTAAGGCCTAATAAGTCCTCATATGCATTCCTATCCTATAATGCAAAACTCGAGGTAGGATCTATTTACTTAGGTCCTTCATCTCCTCTTCCAATCAAATCAACCTCTTTTTCTACATTGAAACAAGATTTCTTCAAAATCTACACATGATTTTTTTACTTTTGAGACCTATTCTAAGATCCTAAGGCTTCTTCAAGTACTACTACACCTAGTTGGTAGGGACATAGTGTATCCCTACCAGATCAGGGATCTATTATGTTTCTTTCAAACTAATCAAGGTTTTAGCATGTCCTTGCATGGGTCCAATTTTGGGTTCTTCTTATTGGACCCCTCCTCAAGGTTTGATACAAAACTTGGTCTTTGTGCCCGATTAACCTACAGGAGTAAGTTAATTTGGAATCATTTATAAGTACTTTTAATTAGTTAATTTTGAATCAAGTAAGCTTGTGTGAGCACATCCAAGAAATCAAGAAAGATCAAGCAAGCATACACATGCATACTTCAAGTGAACATCCAAATTTTTCTTATTACATTTGCAAGGTGAAAGAAATAAGGCTTGGAAATATCCTTTGAAGCAAGATGATTCTTCATCTTCTCCATCCATTCTATCATTCAAGCATTCAATATTTAATCACAAAGTCGAAAATAAATATTATGAGTATGGTTTAGAGTACTTTATCCTTGGGGGCTTGGTATGATTTCTAGGTTATCCTCAAACCTATCCATTGTTACCTTATTGTCATTCAAGCATGAAACTTCAATCTAGGGTTTGGATTCAAGGATTTAGATCTTGGAATTTTATATTAAAAGCTCATACATGAACATCACACATATTAAAATATATATAATGACTATCCATGGAGGTGGAAACAACCAAACAGGGGGTTGACTAAGGTAAACCCCTATATAACCACCCATAAAACCCTATTTTAGATATTAGCAAATCTCAGAAGGGGGAATAAATTATAGATAAAAGTACCATTTTTGTCATTCCTTAGAATTGTGAAATAAAAATCAAGGTCAAACACAGTTGTTCAGGGATGCACGGGTCCCTTACTTTAGGAGAAAGTTGGTATCATGCAAAATTTCACCTTGCCAAATCACCGAACGATTTCTGGGTTTTGCAGATTTGGTGGTTTGGGGCTTAGATATAGATCTATCCATCTATGGGAAAAACACAAAAAGCATATATTTAGGTTCAAATATTTGATCCTCTATTGAGATAAGTTCTTTACCCATATTTTTCAATTCAACACTTTATGCTTTTTACTTTACATTGTTTATTTTGCATAGATCGAAAAGTAATTAATTAGGATCTCAAGAGCAAAGTGCATTTTTTACCTGTCTTCATATTCTCTAATTATTAGTTTGATTTAATGCTCCATTACCATTTGGATTTCCTTGACCTAATAAATCCTAACACCTTTGAGCATTGGTTGGAAAGAATCCTTTTCCTTGAACTCGTCATCTTGAGGTGTGAGGCTATGTAATGAACTTAGGTTTATTTTCCTTGATTCACATTTCTCACTAAATTGAATCTAAGTGGAATTATCAAGACATGATTTAAGTCTAAGAATTCATGAATAAATTTGTATCTTCCCTCCTCCACTTTGTCCAAAAAAAAACCATTTCCAAAGAAAATCTTTGGCAATCCACATCCATTTCCTATGGTGCTTTGACTACCCAACATTCAGGTCCAATAAAAATGGTTGCATGGCCACATTCTATCCAAGTTGTAGAATCTTGGGGATTTGATTTGTCTAGGGGATCCCTACCCCTATTTCTACAAAGATGAAAACCTGAACATTATTTCTTGTGTACTCTAATTTGAAGGCCTTCCTTAGCAACATCAATATATCAATCTTTTCTCCTTCAAGGTCAAGGAGAGAAGCTAGAAAATGGGATGTTATATCTGCATTCACATGGTGCCTATCATCACTCACCAGAAGCTCACAACCTAACACTATTCTAACAACCTTAATAATGAATGGCCCTACCTCATCTCAAATTGACTAGAGGTTTTCATCAGGGAAGAGGCCTAAAAGGGCCTTCTTAGGCTCTTCCAATTCACATGTTAGACAAATTGGAGTGTCCATCTTAATTTACTAATAAATAGGAGAAAAAATTAAGTAGAAAGTAATGATCTAAGCCTCACTAATTTTCTATAAAATTATAGCAATGGCTTGGGAAAAACTTACATGTCATACTAGTAACTTCCATGAGACTGGTGATTGCCAAAGATGAAATGAGAAATGATGAAGAAAGAAGCTCAATTGCATATAAATAAGTTCTGTCACCATGGAAATTGCTTGAATCTTCCCTAACCCTTTGTCTTTCTAGTTTGATTATGAAAATATTTGGAAATCTTTCCCATAAATGTATGATTGTAATTTATTCAGTACCAAAAAAGAATTAATGAGTGTTGAGTGTGTCCACTATTAGTGAAACTAGGTGGAGGGAGACATGTCACCATTATAGAGACTTGAAGAAGATCAAAGTTCCATTTAAGATATTCAACCCAAAATAAATCAAGTGTTGATATATAATCATCAGATGGTAGAAGGATGTTAGGTGCACAATTCACTAATAAATAACATTATCCACTATGATATATTTGATCAATTTCCATTTGGCATTCGCTCACATGAAACGCAACACATATTATAAAGTAGTTATTCACTAATAGAGTTCATTTATTTTTCATTTATAGGAATGACATTCACCAATGGATTATATATGTTTTCCATCACAAGGAAAAAAAATCACCTCATATATCATATATTGTATATGTTTTCCATTCAAAGGGAGAAAATTGTCTCATAGCTTATATAATTTCCCCCAAATTAATACATTAACCACCTCAATTTTAGAAAATTTTACTATGGTTGCAATAAAATAAAAAATTTCCTACATTGTAAAAAATCACAAATTCAAATTATTATTTTTCTGTTAAAAATAGTGTTGGATTCACCACAACTTTATAAATGTTCTCAAGAGGGGGTTTCTTAAAGTTATTCTTGCTTGCCCCAACTGATAATGTATTTGGCAATGTTATGAATGTATGTAAAAGAGTCACATCGGTTGTTGTGTTTTTGTTGATATCAAGTCTTAGATGGCTAGACATTATGCTAATTTAGTAGAGTACCATATCATTAGATTGATGAAGAGGATTTGAAGAAATTATGTTGAAGATAGTATTGATAAGTATGGTATTCAATGGGTACTTTTATGATTCGGACAATGATAATATAATGTTGGTTTTATGTTTTTTACAATCATGACATATTAAGAAGTATTGAAGAACACAAGGTTAACTAAATGACAAGGTTAATGAAGGGACACTTTATTTACCAAGTGACTATAGTGTTGCATGAGTGATTGACAAAGTAAAGAGAAAATTCAATATTGTCGTAGCAAGTCTAGTATTAACTGAGTACTATATTACTTGAGTGAATGTTATGTTTACCAAGTAACATATGGAAGAACAAGTTTGGAGAATTGGAATCAAAGGCTAAATTTTGATGGAAATGTGGAAAGTTTGAGATGTTCAAAGGTTATAGTCAAAGTTTGTTGCAAAATCAACAGCTAGGAAAATTAAATAAAAATATGATGATGGAGATTGAAGAATTATAAGGATGAGTACAAAGTTCTATTGAAAATTCTATTTTCTATGTGGTTATGTACATTGAATATAAGATTGACAATTGTAATTAAACGATATTAGATGGAAGAATCTATAAGCTTAGAGATGACTATTTAAGGAGGAGATCAAGATAGTTTTAGGTTGTTGATTATGTTGGTTGGATATTGATTTGATTATTGGTTTGTTATGCTACTAAATTGATTAAAAGTATGAACTATTGGAAAAGGGAAAAAGAAGAGAGTTGAGCCAACATAGCCAAGCAAATTTGGAAGTAAGAATGAGTGAATTAGCTAGTCAAGAGAATAGAGAATGAAGATGAGATAGAGACAAGAATATAACAGACATATGAGCAAGAAAAGGTAGTTGCTATACTTGAAATGGTCATTTTTACACTATTACTTTCTAATCATTGTAGCAGAAAATATTGTAGACCAAGTTGACCTAACAAGTGTATGAAATCTTACATGCTAACATCAATTAGTTGTATTTGTAAGTCCTTTAGAGAAGGCCACTCTTTAGATAGGATCAAGGAGTGATAAGGTCTAGATAATTTTCTAGTGAAATCCTTTAACAAGGTCACATTAACAATGTGTGTGTAACCTATAAAAAGGTTGGCTCTTAGCTGAGCTCACTTTAGAAGAGTGAAAATTTTAGGTTGCCAATCTCAGGTGGTTTTTCCCTTCATAGGGTTTCCACATTAAATTTCACAGTGGCAAATGAGTGGTTGTTATTTGTGTTGCAAGTTGTTTTACATGTTATTTGTGTGTCAAGTCAACCAAAAAAATTACTTTCCAATTCTGAAAATTACACATGGTTTTGAACTACTCGTCAAATTAAGAAGATACAGTAAAATTACATCTCATATGCCAAGTGTCAACCAAACTGCCAAACACAACATGTCTTCACTTGACTACATCTATAATTAGTTACATCAAGGAAGTCAATGATCTACATGTTGACTTCATTACAACAAGAGAATACACAAAGTTCATAAATTAAGTTTCCATGCATCAAGAATCATCACAGAAGAACATCGACCTCCACATCGAACATCAAATAGTGAGTACATTGCAAAAGTACAATGTCATGAAAGAAACATATACATAAAAGAAATATGCCATGTCAAAACATTGTCCATCTACATGCATACTAGTCTTATTAACCATTGGAAATTGTTCATCCACTATCTCAAGACGAGAGTGTGGCCTAGGCAGTCTTACTGCCCAACCACGAAGTGGTTAGCTCTCTCAGGTTCTTCCTGACATGAAGAGCTCTCTGACCCTTCCCAAGAAGCCTAGTAACTTTGAACGGGTGTATTGAATGGACATAGTACAATAGTGTAGCATAACTATATGCTAATATGCCTATATGTAGAACTAAACACGAATGTGGTAGGAAGATGAAACAAATAATACATTTGGCCAAAGCATTTATAACCACATTTCTATTAGTAGGTAGAAAGAGAGTAAACACTTAATTTTACCCTTCCTTGATATTACACATTCAATACCTTTCCAATAAATTATGCTAGAAAACTCTTTATGACTCAACATTCTAATCAAGAGTGCAAACATCATAATCAGAAGGCTGAAAAAACATTGGGCAAACCTTCTCCATATTTCTTATTAGCGATCATAGATCTCAATGAGAATTTAATCTATTTAAGTGAGCATACTATTTGAAAGATTAATCTATAGTCTCCAGATAATCTCTAACATACTCTGCAACATACATAAATATAATACATTTTACAAGTTTGTTTATGACTTACTATAAGGATTGAAATAGTCAATATTTACCTAATTGGATATTAGACATATCTAGATTAATCAAAACATTTATCAATGTGTTCCTGCATAGATCTATGGTAGACATTCCTATCCTCAACCTCTTCCTCATATTAAAGGTAACATAGAACACATATATGATTAGTACAATGAACAAAACAATAGCTATTCATTTAACAAATATTAATTGTTTAAGTTGTAAACAATCAAATATCAAATCTTACCATCCAACCAACCCAACCATAAGGATGACTTAAACAAGAAATGTTAGATTTACAATAACATAGACATTGATTCTCCTATCGGCTCAGATAAAAGATAAACTACTAGACAATGTCATAATTTAAGAGACTAGGTGTCATTTTCAACATTCCCAATGATTTACACCTTGCCCCAATTTTCTAATTGCCCCAGTTGTCTAATTACAAGATAAGATGAATTTATACAACATTGCAAGATGAGATTAGTTTATACAATTGTGAGGAAATTGACCATAAGAGAAATTAAGATATTAAGCAATCATCATTGACTAGAGTATTTGTCCTTGGACTGGGAAAAAAACATGTCAAATAAGACTATGAAGTCCACTAAAGACACAATGCAATTAATTAAAAGATGCACAATACTTACATCCTCTAAATGTTTTTGAGATTGCTAAGGTAGAGCAATTTCTATTTCTAATCTAAAATGAAGCAACAAACAAAGCTAATTAAGTATTTTTTCCACCTTTATTGTTCCAGAAAAGAATCGAACCCATCTCTATTTCTGGCTTTATAATATATAGCAAGGGAGACTAAACCAAAATACAAGAGATATGACATTTGTGATTTAAAATAGTCTTTAGAAAGTTAGTGATATATGACATGGCACTATCGAACGGCTTAAACATCACACACTAAAGCTTGATTCCTGGAAAAGTGTTAAATAGTCAAAGTTTGACTTACTTTTCCAGGCTTAATTTCTTCCTTAATGTGTGATGTTTAAGAGTGGCCACCATGGTGTCAACTGAGGAATCCGGCTGCCTACTGGCTGTTTGTGGGCAGAAACAGGGGATAGCAACAGCACTGTAAATGTGGTTAATACACACAAATTGTGCACCAGTTTGTGCACCAGTTTTGCTGCAGATGTCTCCTACATCATCAGTTTTGATGTATATTCAGTCACATTTGTAAAATGATTTGACTGTTATGAGGTATACCTTGCACCTGTTCTTGGTTGAAGCGCTAGTCATGATTAGTTGATGTTTAGTTGCAAAATATATATGTCACTTGTGTATGAAACTTATATGGTTGAATCAACATGAGAAAGACGATATAAGGAAATATTGAATCACCCAAGCACAAAATTGTAAGTAATTGGGGTGAGAGAGGCTCGAACTCTCGACCTCAGGATTTCTCAGATGTTTGCTATGAGACCTACGCGCTAGCCAACTGCGCCACCACCCCCATGTGTTTTGGAGGTTGGCGATTACTTATGTATTACTTTCCCACAAGCGATTAACGGGGGAAAAGGAGGTGACCAGAAATATTAGATTGATTAAAATGAAAATCAACTAATATCAGAGCCTAGTTTCGATCTAGGGACCTGTGGGTTATGGGCCCACCACGCTTCCGCTGCGCCACTCTGATATATACGAGAATTTAACATAGAGAATAAATAGATTCACTAACCAAAAGTAAGTTAATTTTGTGTAAGGGAAACAAAACAACTAGAGTTTTCTGAGAAATGAAATCAAATGCAAACGAAAACGATATCTGCGAGAGATTTTAAATGTATCTCACATCCGACCCCGTCTGCGATAGACCCGGGTTCGACTCCCGACAAACGCACTTTTGTACTCTCACATCCTTTCATTAGGATTTTCAAAATGGATGTGTAAAAATGTCAATAATATGTAATTTCTCCACAACAGTATAAAAGTTTTCCGTTGCCGGGACTTGAACCCGGGTCTCTCGGGTGAGAGCCGAGTATCCTAACCAACTAGACTACAACGGATTGCTGTTAGTTTTCATTTTATCAACTAAATTTATTAAATTTATTAAATATCAAAGAAACTATTCCTACAAACCCAAGCCATTTTTCAGTGTTCTTGCGGACCGAATTTTGCATTTTAAGCTGCAATGCATCTTAAAGAACCGTCTAGAGTTCTGGTGCTCGTAGCAATGATTATCGACAAAATTTGGAGGATCTTTTAAGCGCGCTGGAGGAAAATACAACGGAAAACGTAATTGTAGAGTGGCAACTTACAACAACATCGAATCGTTTGTGAAGAAAGAAAAGAGGCAGGGTGCTAGAGCGATTATGTTAAAAGGGCCTACTTTGAGTGCTGATCAAGGCAATCAATGGTAAGAGGGACAATTAGGGAAACTCTTCGAGATTCATGATGTTGCTGAGGTTAGGGGAACAGATTCAATTATCCATAGGGTGTGATAACGATTATGCTTTTATCATAGATCTCTTTCAGTTAGTACTTTTAAAAGAGCTTCAAATATGAAAACACATGTTTTAATAGTTGATCGTATATGTAGTAATAATCGATCATTTTCTCACTTTTTGGGTTAGTGATTGGTTCATTTGTGTACTATTTTTGGTACATTTATTAAAGACTGTCAAAACATATAGCCACAAGTATTGACATTAATTTGAGGGAGTGACTATTGGTACATAAACATAGCGGATATCAGGGAAACATTTTGAACTGACACTTTTGGACCATTTTGCGCTCCACGATTCCTATAAGGAGATCTGTGAATACCCAAAACTTGAAACCTTAGCTTTAAGCACTTCACTCACCTATGGAAGTACACCAAAAGATTTGGCAAAATTAGACTTAATAGTTTAGGAATTCTAGGTGTGTGAAGTTAGCTCAGGCGACTACTGGGTGTTTCCCCTAGCATAAAATGTCAAATTAGAATTGTTATTTTATTATTTTTAAAACATGTTTGTTTTGGAAATTATTTTTATAAAGGACTTGTTTAAATTAGGAGAGTTGGCGATAAAAGATTAAGGTTATGATAGAGCTTGGGAAGGGATGTGTGTCTTGTATGTTGACTTATGTTTATCATACTCAATCTATCTTTTGATTCGGAACATGGGTAATTTGTGAGAAAAATTGATATTTGCAAGCTTGGATTTTTAATTTTCATTGCAAAGGTCCATCTCACTCGCATTATCCCATATAGATTAAATTGTCTTTCCTCAATTTGCCCTGCAAACCATTTTTAAAGGACATTGTGGCTTAGTTAGGTAGAGAAATTTGGTACAAACATAATTTGTACAAATTTTCCAGTTTAAGGGTTCATCTAAGGGTGTGTGAGGAAGTACACCTTAAAAAGCTTTCACCAAAAAACATTAGACTCATTGACTCATGTTTTGAGTTGGATCAACAACTAGTTTACTTGAATGAACCAAATTCGTGACTTTATTGTGGAAAAGAGAGTTATTTGATTCATGAAGGTCCTATCAAAAAAATTAAATTAGTTGAGCTCCCCATAAATTCTACATTGTACAAAGGTCATGATTCATCTCCCAATCAAATGTGTTCTATTTTTATGGGTCATTCTTGTATCTCTTCCATCAACCTCTCCTAGTTATTTTATCATAGTCTCAAATGATTTTATCCCTTTATGGGAAGATGTAGTAATATCAAATGAATGGAGAATGATAAGAAAGAGGAAAGAGCCATGTATATCTTCCTCTTGTTCTTTGACTCATCCCTAATCTAGAGCTCACTCCTCTTCCCCTACTACCTCATCCCCTAAAACATGTGATGTTTGTCTTTCCTCTTGTCACTTATCCCCTCAACCATGCATTAGTAGTTCCACCTCTACCTCTTGCTCTTATCAATGCTCAAGATCCTCCTCTTCTTCATCCAAAGATCATGAGGCTAAGGATTTAAAAGTTTAAACATTCATCCTCTCACAATCATCTTGAATTATAAAATCTTGTCTTGGAATTTTTGCGAGATTTCTCTCCCTCCTCACAAGTACAAGGTGAAAGAAATGTTTCTTATATGAAAACTCGGTGTGCTTTTTTACCAAGAAGTAAAACTCAGTAATGCTAAATTAGAGATTTCTTTGCGTAATCTATGGAAAGATGTTGCATTATGGCATACAAAATATCATGATGACAAAGGTGGGGTTGTTATTGGGTGTAGCCCTTAGGTTACTAAGTATGTTACTGATAAAGGTGAGGATTTATCTCATAGTTTCCTCTAGGTTCTTATCTCAACCAATAATCAACTCATCAAATCATGTTCTATTTTTCTCCTAATTTTGTTAATGAATACACTGGGTTATAAAATTGGATGGTTGATAATCTTTCTTTTGCATACTAGCATTTGGGGAAAGATTTTAATATGGTTGAACATTCCTATGATATAGATGGTCATCACAAACTAATCTCAATTGCGAAGAATTTAAACTCTAGTTGTTTTTCTAGAATTCTCTAGGAGAATTTGATCCTATTCAAAATATAATTTTGTGCCAGTCAAACAATTAATTTACTTGGTTAAATTGTAGAATGGGAAAGGGTGGGAAATTGAGTAGACTAGACAAACTTTATGTATCTCTAATGTTGCCTTTGGTTTATGATTTAGTGGAGATGAGTGTTTAGGTGGATTTTTTGTATACTCTTTTATCATCATCCCACTTTTTGTAACAGTAATTTGTAACAAACCTCAAATATTAACCATTCTTGGTCCTTCAAGCTTAATGCGCCACATTTAAAAAATCATGTTTTGCATAGGATCCCTTTCAAATATATGGGATCCACTTCTTACACCCATGGAAGAAGAATATTGGGTTGAATGGTGGTGTACTATCATTACTCAATGCACTAATTTCTTACATTCCTTTGGCAAAAAGATGGCATGAGAATGTAAGTGTAAGAAATGATCCCTTCAAGGAAAATTTGTTTGTGCTAGGAAGCTTCTAACGGGTGATCTTGGTAAAATTTACATTAAATATTCCATTGTTGTCACATAAGCTAAACTACATAAAATAGACAACTACAAAGGAGAAGGAGCTAAAAATCCTATCAAAACTTCAAAGGATCAAAGAAGTAATAAAGGCACCAAATATTTTTCAATTACCTAAACTTAAAAAATAGAAAATAATTAATAGATATGATGATGAATGATTTGGTATTCCACAGTCCAATACTTATGAGATTTATAATGGATTCAAATATTCCTATGAAATTCTTTTTGATGATTACTATTGTATATTATTTTCTCTTTTGGGATTGATGCTAAAAACTATTACACAATCAATTCTAGAAGAGAAAACAATATACATCAATATGGATTGTGGAAATCTAATAGATTTAAATATTAATTATTGGCAAGATATATTCAATAAGGTATAGAAGACACTATCCAAGATCTTATCCCTAATTAAATAGATATTGAGTACAAAAATTATTTAGATATAATTTTGACTTTAGAATAGTTGGAAGTTGCTCTTTTTTAATAGTCCCTTACAAAATCCCAACTAGCAATGGACTTCCTATGGATTTCTATCAAGATATGTGACAATACATTAAGGAGGACTTCTATTACTTGTACCTGGACACCAATAAAAAGGGATCATTGGGTCCTACTATTAATGGTCATATAATTATATTCATACCACATATGCATCTTATTTTGTAAGAAGTATTAAGAAAAGTTATAGGACACCAACAATTGTTTTTGAAAAAATAAATTAAGCTAGAGAGAGTATCTAGCCAAGCACCTTTGTATTACATGTGTGGTTATTGGTGCACCAAAAGATCGACCTGCCAATGCCCAATACAACCACTAGACTTATAGAATCTATGAGGAATCAATTAGTCTCTTGTCATCAATGTCAAGGGAAGCATTGATCATTTTACCAAAAATCACCCCCTTAACATTACTAGAGGAGATTCAAACCTGTGACCAAGCTCCAATATCACTTGTTACAAGTTTGGTTATTGTTACACCAAAATATTGACATGTCAATGCCCGATACAATCACTAGACTTATAGAATCCACAGGAGGTGGTTAGTCCCTTGTCACAAATCTTGAGGGGAGCAGTGACCGTTTTGCTAACACTTTGTTCAGTTGTATTCAAGGACCTTCAATTGAAGGTTTGTTGTGTCCCAAAGAAAACCTTCAAATAATGGTATTTTCTAAAAATGGAAAAGCAAACTTCATTAAAAGGTCATTTTTCATTCCTTCTATACAATATTCATAAAATAAATTAAATGGAACCTTTGAATGAAGGTCTCATTTTCTCTCATTTGTTAGCTTCCATAAAAGGAATAAAAGGAACCCTTCATATAAAGGTGAATTATAATGTACTCTCAAATGAAAGCATTGAATTTTTACCTCCATCCATGTGATGTTCCAAGTTTGTCACTCATTATTATGGGATCTTCCATCTTAGTTATATCTTATATGTTGTTGTATTTGGAATAATACATTATGTCCATATTTGTATGCAATGTGACATGTCAATATCTTAAAAATTTTGTAATGTTCATTTGTGTATTGATATTCCACAAAAAATATATGGTCAAGTAATAGATTAGTTGTGAAGCTTGGGACATTCTAATTATTATCCCTATCCCAAAAATAGCTCTTAAAAATCAGGGGTTAAAGATGTCATTTTTAAAGATGAGATTCAAATTTATTCTATAGTAAAAAATTCCTCACTTCATGAGTATTATTTGAATGTTGTTTATGGTTTTGATTGTGCGAGTATTTTTTTAAAATATTTCAGATCACACTAAGTAATCTATTGTCAAGATGAAGAGAGAAAGCATAAGGAGAAAATTATGGATCCATCATTTTTTCTTTTCATCATGATGATAAAGTACAAAATGTGATGTAAAACATTATGAAGAATCATCACACAATTAAATCTAGAAGCAACATTCAAATAATTTTCATAGATTGTAGAAATCCACTCACTATTATCATAAGTAGTATAACTCAAATTTAGTTAGATAACTGAGAGGGAGGGGTGAATTAGTTATGTTCAATTATGCTATAGTCCCTTTAAAAGATTTTAGTACTAATAAAACATCATAAATATTATCAAAAACCACTCACTGTCACCATTCAACTTATCAGTTAACTCTTTCAACCAATTTATTCCAAACTGTTAACTTACTATTATTTGCATTATCGAGTGTTACTTAAATAACTTTGTCATTACTGACTATTCACTTAATTATTACTGAGTTACAATATAAAGTAGAACATATAAAACAACTTGCAACACAAATAACATTTACACATTTAACACCGTTATTTTAATGTGGAACCCCTATGAAGGGAAAAAAAGAAGGATTTGAGCAATATGCAATACAAATCCACAAATCCCAAAGAAAACCTGCATGAAAAAAACCTATCACAAAGAAGAAAAAGACAAGCAAAGGCAAGGGTTTGCTCTGAAAATATGCAAATTGTATTCTCAAAAATGAAAAAGATGATAGAGAATTACTAAAGATCTATCCTTATAGAAAGATATTGAAACCCGAAAAATGGTAACCTAAACGGAAGAAGGCATTTAATAATTACTAATTAATTATTAAATGTCAATGTAGAAGTGCATAACGATGAAATTCTAAGAAGAGAGAAAAGATAACACCCCCCTTTAAGATGAACAATAATGCAACTACAATACGAAAAGAAAACTTGGGTCCTGGAAACAAGACCTGATGAGGTACCCAATCCCATCCAAATCTCTATGAAGTGGAGAAATAGAAAAAGCCCAGTAGGAAAAACTCTACTCCAAAAAGAGATAGAAAAAGGATGCACAAATGAAACATCTCAAGAGAATCTCTCAAGACCATAAGTATAATGAAAGGTTCCATGATAGAAGCTTGAGACTCCATAGCCCCCCTAGAATGGTAGAACTCTTATGTTGGTGAACATACCAATGTGGATCCAATCTAAAAGAAACAAGGGCAGTGGACAAGGTTGATAAAACCCATGTATGTAAGGTGCAATTGGAAGTCCTAGTTGATGCTCGAAGGAGAAAGCATGAGAATCCTGAAATAGAATCTCCAATGGAGGTGAGATAACATGTGTGTTGAATCCATCATCTGAGAGGAGATTTGTGTCCTTTGATTTATCCTCAACAACTACAGTAGGTGGCTCGATGAATGGAGCTAAAATAATAGGCAATGTTAAAGAGTAATCTTGTGCAAGAGATGGAATCTGAATAGGAGGTGGAGGTGTAGAAGTCACAGCACTAGTTTCAGGAACAACACATAAGTTCAAGCAACTTGACTTCACCTCAGTAGACTCTCATGAAAAAAGAGAGTGATTCTTTGATAGTGGAGATGGTTGACCAAAATTTGAGAAGGAATATAGGTGGAAAGCATGATCAATAGTCCCTGTAGAAATAATATTTCTTGTCTCACTATCTCTAGTATGCATTAAATCTTGTGCAAACTCAATTGTCTTCCCTATCCCACTGTGTGTAATCTGATAAATAGAGAGAAGGTTAGAGGACAAAGATGGAACACAAAGTCCATCATGAAATGTACCATCATCAATGTCAATAGAACAATTCCCACGTACAGTCATAATAATGTTGTTCCCCATCAAAATGTGTGGAGTAGGAGAAGTCTCAAAAGAAGAGAACAAATCCTAAGAAGATGCCATATAGTGTGAAGCACCTAAATCCAATAACCATCTAAAAGAATGAGGAATATTAGTTGCACATAGTTCATGACCCTTTCCTATATCTTTACCATTTGAATGAAATGATGATGATGATGATGAAGGTCTGTGAGAAGTAGAAGGAATATCAATGTTGTTCTTCTAAAGGAGAGTTGTCAAATCTGCCATCTAACTTCTTCTCATAGAAATGTAACTTATCATGATTAGTCTTATTACAATAAGCACACTTTGGTCTTTCTGGCTTTGATTTATCCTTTGTAGGAGGAGGTGGTCCTAATGAACTGTGAGTGCTAGAATCAATCTGAGACTCTATAGAATGAGATTTATGTGTCTTCTCCTTTGTCCCTAAAGATGTTTGAGCTACCAATGCATAAGTCTGTAAGCCTGTGAGAGAACCCAACTGAGAGGGCTTAGCTTTCTCTCAAGTCAAACAATCACAATAAACCTCAAAGGATGGCATGCTAAATCTATTACCCAAAGCATCTTTGGTGGAATAGAAGGTAGAACCAAAAATATGAAAATTTCCATGAAGCTTAGAAAGACTAAGGTAGATGCACTCAATATTAGTCTTGGTCTTCCTACAACACTGCAATAAAATATCTCTATTGATTTAACTTCATCAAGAAGTCCTCAATGGAAGGAAAAGAATCATGTATAAGAGAGGTAAGCTCTTCCTTAATCTGAAGTTCCTTGAACTCATTCATTGTACCAAACAAGCCTTCAAGCTTGGTCCAAATAGCTCGAGGGTATTGCACCCATCAAGATGAAACTGTAGACTATCAAAGACCTATAAAGCAATCAATCCTATTGCCTCATCCATCTTGTTCCTGTGTTACATGACCTCAAAAAATCTCTGTAAAACTAGTTGTACTACATCTAAACAAGACCACAACCCTTTTGATCAGAGAAATCATGTCATCAAGGTCTTCCATGTGTGATACTTATGAGGGGTCAGAATTTCTAGACAAGAAGAGGTCTTGACCATTGTTTTAGAACGTGTTGAATTATTTTTTAATGTAGTTCTAGTTTACATAAGTAAATAACATTAACAATATGACAAAACACCCTCCACACTGTCAAAAAATTGAACCCTTGTTGCTAGAATGAATGTGTAAATGAGAGAAGATAAAAAGAGATCCAGAAATGAATCACAAATACCTAGCACAAAATACTAGTGAAATGACAGAGAATCTGAAAAATTCTAGAGAAGAGATTTCTGGTGCTTTTTTTGGATCAGAAAACAGAGTGATAATGAAGAAGTTATGCCCTCCAAAAGATAGAAGTCATCAATAGACTTCAAGCGCAATAACAGGTACCAAACTAGAAAGCAATACCAAAAATACTTGCTCCATTGTCATACTTGCTCCATTGTCTTTGTCTTAGAACTAGCTTTTTAGTAATTCTTTTGGATTGAAAAAAATGTATGCTCAAGATATCACAAAAAAATAATAGGGCCCCCGAATGAGCATCAAAAAATAATTTTATTTTTTTTATAAAAATAAAATTAAAAAAATAAATCACCACCAACTGGCAGAGTGATAGTGGTGGTCAGGCAAGGGGAGGGCAACAGTACCATTGGTGGTGGAGCCATAGTGGCAGCAGTCATGGTGGTGCAATAGCGGTGGCGCCCATAGAAGTCTGGCGATGGTGTCGATAATTGCAAAGTGGGCCGAAAACTGCTTGTGAAGGCTAGATACCATTTGCAAGGGTTGGAAAAGAGGCACCGCACCAAAAAATGACTCTACAGGCCAAAAAACTACCTGTGGACCATTTTTTTTGTAAAAATCACCTTGTGATGCGTGCAAGAGGTCGTACGACCCTACCAGGCAAAAAAAGTTTGCCTTCCAAATCAACATTGTCCAAAATGCACAAACTTTATGTGAAAATGAGGGTTTTGATGCCTTCTAAATCCAATCGTGAGGTCCGTTTGGCCTCAAAGTGCTTTGAAAATCAAAGACCCCCCTTTTTTCACAAAAAAACACCAAATTTATTCTGTCAAACCCTCATTCTCCTTTTTTCTCCAAATACCGAACAAGCTACAACAAATTTGGCTTTGATACCATGAAGGATTTGAGCAATACACAATACAAATCCATAAAGCCTGAAGAACATGCATGTAAAAACATGTCACAAAGAAGAAAAATACAAGAAGAGGCAAGGGTTTGCTTTGAAAATATGCAAATTATATTCTCAGAAATGAAAAAGATGATAGATAATTACAAAAGATCTATCCTTATAGAAGGAGATCAAAACCTAAAAAAGGGTAACCTAAAAGGAAAAAGTCATTTAATAATTACTAATTAATTATTAAATGTGAATGCAGAAGTGCATAAAGGTGAAATCTTAAGAAGGGAGAAAAGGTAATTTAAGAAATTAAATTAAATTAACCTATTTCTCTAACAAAAAACACCTAGGACCAGCAACCCAAAATTTGCACTCTTCTAAAATGAGCTCAGCTAAGAGTCATTCTTGGTAAAGGTTACATACACATTGTCAATGTGACCTTATTAGAGGATTTCACCAAAAGATAATCCAGACCTTATCACTCCTTGATCTTGTCTTGTTATAATGATTTAGAATAATTGAGAGGGGGTGAATAAGTTATCCTTAGGTCCAGATGTACCAATTGAACTTGTAAACACTTCAAGCAACTTAAACAAACTCAGATACTCACTCGATCTCAATAGCATATCTTTAGTAATTTAACATTTCATGCAATAGCATAGCTCTCTATCTCTATATGTGTCAACTACCAGCCATTAAATAAACTAATGTAAAATATAGGATGCAAAACAATAACATCCACACATGATAATAACACTTTGACACCAGGATTTAACATGGAAACCCAATTTGAGAAAAACTACTAGGTAATATGCTACCAATTTTTCACTCTTCTAAATTGAGCTCAGTTAAGAACTAACCCTATTAAAGGTAATAAAAAACACTATCAAATGTGACCCTATTAAAGGGTTTAATTACTGTGTTAAGAGTGACCTAGTTAGAGGACTTTAGAATATTCCATTAGAATGTCACCTTGATTAAAGGATTTACAAGATGACTATTAGATCAACCTTGATTAAAGGATTTTGGATTGATACAATGGTCAGAATGTAATAGTAGGTTTGATCTATAAAGTACAACTCACTTTGCAAATTTAGATCTTCATTCACTCATTTTTTGTTCATTGACTGGCCTTTATTAACATCTCCATCTCTGATATTCTTGGCACCTCCTCAAGCAATCACACTTCACAAACTTTTCAAACATCACCTCCATTTTTCACCTCTTCACAACTTCTCCTTAAGATTTTCAATTAACCATGAACCTATTGATCTCAAATTGGTTTTTAAAAATTTGTCGAGCACAACATGTGTATATCAGAACATGTCGAGTCACAGTGAGTGTCGAGCCACTCATGTGTCTAGTCGCTCAAGTGCCAAGCAGACAGACTATGTTGAGTGATTCAGGTGCTGAGTAAATAGTGGATGTTGAGTGCTATAGATGCTAATTCATAGTAAAAGGATTAGTGCATGCCGAGCATTAGAGACTTCATATGCCGAATGAAATAGTTTTGACATATTTTTTTTAAAAGGCATAAAAAACTATGTAAACCATTTTTTAGATGACTTAAGGATGAATTACAATAGTTTGGAGATAAGGAGAAATCTCAAGATGGATTCCCTATGCAATCACATGCAGCCAATCAAAAAATAGGAAGGATTAAGAAAAAAAATAGATGAATCTCAGCCATAGATTCATACCTAACCATAACTCACCATAGTCTTCTTAAGGAGGAAAAACCTTAAACTTTCTATGAGTGTTGAGGGAGTGAAAAGGATAGTTTGCATGTGCAAACAGAGCATTCATGGTGATTTAGAAGTAAGATTGCATTGCAAAATCAGTTAGAGTAGTTTAGAGTAAAGAAGAGGATACAACAAAGGGATATTTGATCAAGAAGGATGAAGAAGATAATAGTTTAGAGGTGATATGTTATCAGGAAAGCAAGTGCTAACCACAAGATCAAAGCTGAGAGATTCTAAAAGGTGATTTCAATCAAAATCTCTTAACAGAGTAGTCCTAACAAGCTATATGAAATCCTTTAATAGGGTGCTTACTTAGTTGTAAGTTAAAGTCCTTTACCCATGCACAATTCTAATTTTTGGAAATATAAGAGGAGTAACTAAGAGGGGAGGGGTAAATCAGTTACTACAAAAATAAATCCCAAATCGCTTAGATGTCAATACAAAATAAACTTTGAAAGCTGAATATTGTTGATGCTTGGCAAACACACTTAAAATGTTGTAACTCGGTAAATATTGAATATACTCGGTATTCAGGTATTAAGATTTTATCTAAGGATATTATTACTGTAACTTAATTGCAAGCATAAAAAGAAATAGCATGAACACATTTGACACTGAGATTTAACGTGAAAAACCTAATTTGGGAAAAACCACCAATTGCAACTAGTTACTAATTTTCACTCTTCTGAAGTGAGCCCTATTAGAAGCCAACCCTGTTAAAGGTTACAAAAACATATTTTTGGTTGTGACCCTCTTAGAGGATTTAATCACCCTATTAGGAGTGGCCTTGTTAGAGGTCTTTAGACAATTCAACAGAACTACCACCTTGTTAGAGGATTTACAAATAGCTTTTAATTTAACTCTATTAAGAGATTTATATCACTGCTACAATGGTTAGAGAATAAAAATGAAATGACTTGATTTTGATGCAACTAAATTACAGATACAAATCTCTATTCTAGCTTGTATATGATCCTTCCTGATTGAATTTATCCTTTCAACTCCTCAAACGCATCCTTCTTATCTCTAGATTCGCTTCCTTTGAGTACTTATCAGATCTCCAATGGATTCACATTCTTCTTCACACTTTCAATCCAAAACTTGACCTTTTACTTATATCATTCACATTGTCAAGTCGGCTAGAATACAACTTCGAATATTCATCATCTCAGTCGGCTAGAATTAATAGATAAGTTAATTAAACTAATATCCCAAAATAAGAAAATCCTTCATTAGCCGACCTAGCTCAGTAGATACTAACTCAAAAATGATTTCCCTATGTTGACCAAGTGAATCTCGGTTAGCACTGGTTCCATTCAATATTTCCTTCAGTAACCGAGTGAGCTCGGTTAACACTCATCTTCGGCAGACTTTCCTTTGATGCCCGAGTGAACTTGGTAGACACTTTCTTCTGAACTAGGTAAACACAGGAATACTCAGTAGACACAAAAAACTATCTTCACTATCTGAGTGAGCTAGACATACACTGACTGATAATGATATGGTATTTGTGTAACATCAAAGATAATACACAGTTAATCAATAATATCCAACAATATCCCTCTTTGGCATTGATGGCAACACAACATGTCATAGTACCATGAAATTTTAAAATAAGAATAAAGTAAGGAACATATCTTTAGTTTTATTTAGAGAACTCCCTCTATCAGTGTGAACTCTTTAGTTTCTCCCTCTGTTAGAAAACTTATGTCTGCAACAACTTCTACCAAATTCATTCTCCCTCTTTAATGTTTCTCCATAAAATTTCTATGATAGCAAACTTCTCCCTCTTTGTAAAAAATTCTATGAGATATGACAGTAAACTTCTCCCTCTTTGACAACACATGCCAAAGACAACAACTCAGATAATGTCAATGTACCTTAAGAATTGATTCACTTGCAATATACCCTTGTCAATACTGCATTAACTGATTGTTGATGCATCACTAAACTTCATTAGTAAGCTTTAGATAGAGGAATGACCCCTAGCTTCCCTCTTAGATACAAAAATTCATCCTTGGGTAATGGCTTGGTCAATATATTTGCAATCTTTTCTTTTGTATTTACATGTTCCAATCTAACTTCTTTATCCTGCACCAATTCTCTTAAGAAGTGATATTTTATGGCAATATGTTTTTTTTTGGTATGCATCATTGGGTTCTTTAATATATTTATTTTACTGGTGTTATCACACTACATGACTACTGGATCCTTGATCTCTATTTTCATTCCTTCCAATAGGTGTTTGAACCAAACAATGTTAGAACAATTAACTACTGCTACCACATATTCTGCCTCTGTTGTGGACTGAGAGATATAATTTTGTTTCTTACTTGTCCAAGACACTAGCTTTTTACCAAGAAACAATGCTTTGCTACTAGTGCTTTTTCTGTAATCAAGATTTCCTGCCCAATCAGCATCAATAAACACCTTCAAGTCTAAATTGCCTCCGAGTTTTTACCATAAGCCATAGTCTTTAGTACCTTCCAGATATCTCATGATTCTCTTGATTGACATCATGTGATTTTCTCTAGGATTTGTTGAGAATCTTCCCACCATACCAACTACTAATGCAATGTCAGACCTTGTATATACTATATATTGTAATTTTCCAGTCATTGATCTATATGTGGTCTAATCTACTTCTTTGGAATCATTATTCTTGGAAAGCTTATGTCCAGTAGACATAGGGGTTCCAACTAGTCTTGAATCTTCCATTCCAAATTTCTTTAGTATCTCTTTGATGTATATGGATTGAGTGATATAGATACCATCTTTCTTCTGCCAAATATGTAATCCAACAAAGAATTTTATCTCACCAAACATAGATATCTCAAATTCCTTGTTCATTTCTTCTAAAAATCCCTTGCACAAGTCATCATTTCCTGTGAATAATGTGTCATCAACAAATATTTCAGTCAACACAATCTTCTTGTCTAATCCTTCTTTGACATACAAACTATTCTTATCATTTTTTCTTTGAAAGCTAATCTATATCAAATAGTTATGTAGTCTTTCAGAGCAAGTGTTGGGAGCTTGCTTGAGACCATATAATTCTTTGTGTAATTTTTAGACCATGTCTCTTTTTATAGGATCTACAAAACTTTATGGTTGTTCAATGTAGACTTCCTCATCAAAAATTCTATTCAAGAATGGAGATTTAACTTCCATTTGATACACTTTAAATCCTCTGTGAGTTGCATATGCAAGTAAAGTTCTAACACCTTCTAATCTTGCAACAAGGGAAAAAGTTTCACCATTATCAATACCTTCTTCTTGATAATAACCTTTACATACCATATTTCTTTGTTTCTAGATACTTTTCCATCTTCATTCAGCTTGTTTATGAACACCCACTTTGTGCCAATTACATTTTAATCCTTGGGTCTAGGAACAGGAGTCCAAGTTTTGTTCTTCTCTATTTGTTCTATTTCTTCATTCATTTCTTCAACCTAACTTTAATTACCTAATGCATCTTTAATATTTTTTGGTTCAAACTTAGCAAGTAAACATGTACCTTTCAATTTGCTTCTTGTCATTGCTCCTTCAAATTTGTCTCCAATGATTTGATCAAGTGCACGATGCTTTCTAACATATCTTGCTAACATAGGTTCTTTGGATTTAGTATGAGTTCCATTTTTTTCATCATGAACTCTAGTATCAAGCTTGGGTCCCACTATCTATGACTCAGGTCCTTCACACTCAGTTTGAACTAGCTCGATAGCTTCTGCCTACGACTCAAGTCCTTCAAACTGTGACTCAAGTTGCATTGTCCGCAACTTAATAACTGTTGGAGATTTTGGGGACTCGAGATGTGAAGTCTCCTTTCTTTTAGTAAACAAATCTTCTATAATCCTTTGGCTTTTTATTGTTTTCTTCTTCACTCTTTTCTACAAACTCATCAATTCTCACATGTGCATTTTCTATGATTTTATGAGTAGAAAAATTCAAACATTTGTATGCTTTACCTCTACAGGAGTATCCTAGAAATATACTTTCATCACCTTTGACATCAAATTTTCCTTTTCTAGACTCTTTCAGGATATAAGATTTTCTACCAAATATTTTCAAATGACTTACATTAGGTTTGTAGCCATACCATAGTTTATATGGAGTTTGGTTTGAGTCTTTCTTCAATTGAACTATGTTCAAAGTATGAACTGTAGTGTTGATAGTTTGCTTCCAGTATTTGATTGCAACATTCTTTTATATCATCAATGTTCTTGCACAATCCATGATGGATCTATTTCTTCTTTCAGCTATACCATTCTATTGAGGTGTACCAGGGGCTAATACTTGTCTTTTGATTCCTCTTTCAATGCAGAAATTATTAAATTCATTGGAGATGAATTCGCCACCTTTTTCTGATCTTAAACATTTCAATCTCTTTCTAGTTTCTTTTTCTACTCTTGCTAAATATCATTTGAATTTTTCAAAAGTTTCTAATTTTTCCTTTAGATACATTACAATCATCATTCTAGAATAATCATCAACAAAAAGAATGAAAAACTTTTCTCCACTGTTACTCTCTATTCCAATAGGTCCACATAAGTCAGTATGTACAATTTCTAAGACTTCTTCTAACTAATAGTTTTTTTCCTTTGAAACTAGTCTTTCTCATCTTACCAATTTGGCAATTCTTGCATAAACCCGTATCAAGTTTCTTTAAACTAGGAATGCCTCTTACTCTTATATATTTGTTTATCTTAACCAAATTATTGAATTTTACATGACATATTCTTTTGTATCATAACTAGCTTTCTTCTACTTGAGCAATAAAACATGAACATTCACTAAGATCAAGATAAAATAGATTACATTTTTTTTGCTTGCCAATTCCAACCAGATTTCCTTTGTCATCCAGCAGTTTTGCCTTTCCATTCATGAATTCCACCTTGAATCCAATGTTGTTAAATTGTGCCACACTCAGTAGATTATGTTTTAGTCCTTTAGCTTAATAGACATTATCACATAAAAGCTCATTGGTCAATGAGAGACAACCTTTTCCTTTTATGCAACAAGGTTCATTGTTTCCAAATCTTACACTACCACCATTATAATGTTCAAAATGTTCAAAAAAAATTTTATCTCCATTCATATGGTGTGAACATTCACTATCAATAATCCATGTATCATTTTTTATAACATGAGAGATAAGTGTCCTCTTATCTCCTTCATCATCGAATTCATCTTTTATAGCAATATACACCATTTAATCTTCATTGTTATCAGAATCTTTAGCCATAAAAAAAGATTTCTTACCTTTGTCCTTGTGATTTCTAAATTTCTTCTTGCCTTTGTGCTTGTGGCTTTTCTTCTTGTCCTTGCTTTCTCTGTTTGGACACCTAGCAGAAATATGACCAACTTCTTCACAAGAAAAGTAGATTAGAGAAATTTTACCTTTGTACTTTCCTCTACCCTTGGAATATTTCTTTGCAAGTAGGGCTTCAACAATTTTAAGATCACTATCAGAACATTCCTCAGTTTCTTCTTCACTTCTTGATTGATTGACTTTTGATTTCTTACTCTTTTCCTTGAGTGAGAATTTGGCTTCAAATGCAGACTTAATAGTTTTGGAAATAGGAACATAGTTATCATAGTTTTCTAATTCAAAGGCTGCTAGTCTTCCAACTAGAGCATCCAAGGTTATTTTGTTATTTGGATCACATCTCATTTCTTGAATAAAAGATGCTCTAATTGCATAAATAGGAAGAAGAGTTTTGAGTACCTTGCTTACAATAGTTGTATCATCAATGTCTCCTCCAAATCCTTTGATTGCACTTTCTAGCCTTGATTCTTTCCACATATTTTGCAATATTTTCATCTTCTCTCATTCTCATTTGATCAAATTGTCCTTTGAGACTTTTTGCTTTGGCTCTTCTTAAATTGTCATCTCCTTCATAGATATCTTTCAGTTTGGTCTACATTTCATGAGCAGTTTTACAGTCTTTTACCTCATTAAATTCAGCATAACTGAGAGCAGATGCAATATCAATCATCATGATGTTATGATTCTTCTTTTCAGCAATATCTTCAATTGATAGTGTTCCAGTGGGAGTTTTGTATTCAGTATCAAGATATTTGCAACTTGAATCATTAATAGTAGCTAGATGTAACCTCATAAGTCCTTGCCATGCTACAAAATTGTCTTTGTTCAACTTGTCAATTTCTCTTTTATAAAACATCCTAATCTTTAGCTTCGGTCCTTGAAACCTTCTCTATAAGCACCAAATGCTCTGATACTAATTGTTGGAAATATAAGAAAAATAACTAAGAGGGGAGGGGTGAATCAGTTAGTACAAAAAAAAATCCTAGATCTCGTAGATGTTAGTACAAAATAAACACTAAAAGCTGAATATTGTTGATGCTCAACAAACACTTATAAAATGTTGTAACTCAGTAAATACTGAATATACTCGATATGTAGATCTTAAGATGTTATTTGATGTTATTATTACTATAACTTAATTGCAAGCATAAAAATGAAATAACATGAACACATTTGACACCAAGATTTAATGTGGAAACCCAATTTGGAAAAAACCACCAATTGCAACTAGTTACTAATTTTCACTCTTCTAAAGTTAGCCCTATTAGGAGCCAACCCTGTTAAAGGTTACAAAAACACACTATTAGGTGTGACCTTGTTGGAGGATTTAATCACCCTATTAGGAGTGACCTTTTTAGAGGTCTTTAGACAATTCAATAGAGCTACCGCCTTGTTAGAGGATTTACAAATAGCTGTTAAGCCAACTCTGTTAAGAGATTTATATCACTGCTAAAATGGTTAGAGAGTAACAATGAAATGACCTGATTTTGATGCAATTGAGTTACATATTTTAGATCTCTATTTTGGCTTGTATACGATCCTTCCTGATCAAATGTATCCTTTTAGCTCCTCAAATACATCCTTCTTATCTCCAGATTTACTTCCTTTGAGTACTTATCAGATCTTTAATGGATTCACATTCTTCTTTGCACATTCAATCCACAACTTGAGCTTCTACTTATATCATTTACATTATCAAGTTGGCTAGAATACAACTTAGAATATTCATCATCTCAGTTAGCTAGAGTTAATAGATAAGTCAATTAAACTCAATATGCCAAAATAAGAAAATCCTTTGTTAGCTAACCCATCTTGGTAGACATTAACTCAGAAACAATTTCCCTATGTTGACCAAGTGAAGCTCGGTTAACATTAAAAACTAGAAAAAAATTTTGGTAACTAAGTGAGCTCAGTTAGCATTGGTTCCATTCAATACTTCCTTTATTAACCAAGTGAGCTCGATTAACACTCATCTTTTGCAGGCTTTCCTTTGATGCCTGAGTGAACTTGGTAGACATTGTCTTCTAAACTAGGCAAACACAAGAATGCTCGATAGACACAAAAACCTATCTTCACTATCCAAGTGAGCTAGACATACATTAACTGATAATGATATAAAATTTGTGTAACACCAAAGACAATACACAATTAATCAATTGTATCCAACACTAATAGGGTGTTGAATCCTCTAACAAGGTGAGACCTAATAGTTTTTGTAAGCCTTTAACAGGGCAAATCTTTCACATGGTAGATCGTGTTTCATGGTCAAAACATTGTAACCTTCATTGGATACACTTTATTACTACATAGTGAAGATTTGAGGGTGTCATCCCCACCCTAGTTTTACCTTCTCATTGGAGGGTTTATGGATAATCATATCTGGTGTCATATATGTGTAATTGCTTATATGTTTACATGTTATTTTAGTTTATTCATTGAATGCATGAAATAGATGTGTGGTGAAATGTTTATGGGTCCAAGCTTAAACTACTGATTCACCACGCCCCCCCACCCCACAAAAGTTTGCCTTTCCTATTTGTAATTCCAACAATTGGTATCAGAGCTTTGTTCTTTGAAACAAAATCTTTGTAGCTTTGAGGAAATATCTTGAAATGGAAGTATACAAATTGGAAAAGATTATTAATAATCAAAGAAATGATATACAACTCATTCTACATCAATTGGATAAAGCAAGAGAAGAACTAAAGAAGTTCTTGAAAAGAAGGAAAAAAATTGCTACTGTAGAAAATGACACACAATACAAAGAGATTGACACTACCAAGTTATTTGTCAATGGTGACTCCAATAAATTTGATGTAGTAATTACAGATCTAATGAAAAATAATAGAGTCCAAGCTGAGGAAATCAAAAATCTCAAGTTAGAGAAAGAATCACAAGTCATGCTGCTATGTGAGGTAACTAAACAAAAGAAGAAAGCTATGGAAGAAAAAGTCATGATTGAAGAAGACAAAAGAATTTTGAGCAATAGACTGAAAAAGAAGTCAACAAAGCTAACCAAGATTTCCAACATGCAATTGGATACTCTAAGTCAAATGATGAATGCCAACTATGAACTAAATGTCAAGGACATTAAAATTGTAGAATGAGCAATTATAGAGTGATCTGAAGAGGGAAAAGTAATCTGTTGAAAGTTTCAACAAGCCAAATGAAGCCATCAAATACTTTGAGCAATTATTGAGATCCCCTAGATCCAATAATGACACATCTGGACTAGGATACACAAGCACTAAAGAAGGAGAATTATCCAAAAGTGTAGAAGAAAGGAACAACAAAGGTAAGAACTCCAAACCTATTTTTCATAATTGTGGTAAGATGGGACGTACTGCTAATATGTGTAGGAGAAAGACAACAAAAAAAAATGTCAAGCCTAAGAGCACGGTTCACTACCACAAGTACAACAAGAAAGGTCATCAAGCACATGAACGCAGAACCAAGATCATGCACACAGAGAGATTTGAAGGTTATTGCTACAATTGTCAGAAGTATGGACATAGAGCTTTTGAATGTAGATCTAAACCCATGTGGTTAACAAATAGGCAAAAAATGGTAAGGAACAATGGAAACTCCTATAATTGGGATTATAATACAAGGTATAGCTTTCATTATTGTCAAGAATATAGACATGTTCCTGAGAATTGTATTAGGACACACTTTAGAGATAATTACCAAAGGTGGTTAAGCCAAATCATATGTGTGTGCTGAAAAAATGTACAAATTGTTGGAAGCCTAAGGAATCAAGCTAATTTAAAAGAAATTCACAAAAGCAACCAACAAACCAAAATTCCAACCACCTCTAATACTCAACAAGGGCAGCTATGTGTAGCCATTTTTGGTGTATCTTTGATGGAGAGTGTGTTTGGTACGCTCTCACAAACACAACAAATAAGTAAATCCCTTGTGTGGAAGTGCAAATGTGAGTGTGAGTGCAAAGTGAATGTGCAATATGATCCTAGACTATATGAAACGAAGAATAATTTCAAGATATGACTATGGAGGAAGTCACACTCAAAGGTACTCTATGATGCAATGAACATGAAATGATGAAAACTATCTATGAATGCAAGCTAATAACTAGAATGAAAACTAAAACTAGAATGTAAACTAAATATGAATGCACAACAAAAACTAAGATGCAATACAAAATGTAAATCTTACCAACTATCAAATCACTAATATGCAGCCTATGAACTCCATATGGAAATGTAGCTATAATGAAAGCTCTCAATGTGGTTATTCTAGACTCAAAGCGACGGCGTGTCAATGTAATCCAATAATCCTCTATATGCAATGCTTGAGACAAGGCTTCTATTTAAAGACTCTCAGGAAACATCTAGAGGGTGTCTAAAAGATGAGGATAAGAATTAACAATTAAGCACCTTATCTCATATCCTTAGTTGGGAGGATAAAATGATGAGGTGGCACATGTGTGTAGAAAGTTCTCAAGTTGTAGACACCATGTGCTTTAAAAGAAATGTAAACCCTTATGATGACAACTCATAAGAGTACACATACTCTTAGGCTTATAGATTAGGATAAAAATTAAATTAAATGAAATTTAATTTAATTTAGGTCTAGAAGAAATTAATAGGATATGGAGGATTTAAATAAATAAAATTTATTTTAAAAAGGGAATAAATGGAGAATCTTGTGTTAAATTAAATTTAACACATTAAGGGTAGGAAGTATTTAAATTAAATTTAAATACTTAGGCCAAAAATGAACCTATTTAATTAAAATAATTTTAATTAAATAAGTAGAAGAATGTGACCATTATTAATTAAATTAATAAAGTCATTCGGGACAATTTTTAGTGTCTACAATATGTTTCAACTATTTGAAGACTGGTCACATCAGTAAGTATTGTCCAGCTAGGTCAAAGGCACCAAATTATGAACTTGATAAAAGAAAAGGCAAGGAAGATGTTGAACACATCAGAGATGAGATGAATAAGTCATGGAAGAAAAAGGATGATTGCAACACATCAAATGGAGAAGGGATCACTTCACCCAATGGGTCAAGTGATCACACCTCATCAAACTAGGAAATCAAGAGGTATGTGGGATTGATACTTAAAAGTTACATCATACATCAATTCCAAAAGTTTTTAGTACTGAAAGGACTATATTAGCATGAATAAAGATGCAATATGTTGATAGAAATTCAAGATAAATCTTTAAGTTTTTCATGTTTCTACTGAGTATGAAAAGTTTCCTATATATGTCAATTGGAATGCTAGTAGATGTCGAGCTCACAGTAGTTTTTGAGTGATGGAAATGTTAGTGGTTGTTGAGTAAGCCAAAAACTAGTTTATGCTAAGCTTATGGTTGTGTAAACACTTAGCATTCATTGCAGGGTCTTCAAAGGGTATTTGATTGAATTTTAGCTCATTTCACATCATTTTGAATTCAAGAAAGAGCTATCAAAGCAAAAGGTGATCTAGAAATCCATCCAAAGTAATTGCAGAAGATTTTAGCGGTAATTCTACATCATTTCGTCAAATTTCATAAGGTATTTATCAAGAGATGAGCTATGCAATTTAAATTTCATAAACCCTAGTTTCTCATTATGGCAATGAGTTCAAAGAATGTAGAAGGAAAGGAAATTTTGAATGTTCAGTTAGTATGAAGTCAAACAACCCATTTTCAAAGCTATTCCTAATATTGCTTATAAGCAAGACCCTTTAGGTGCATTTTTTATCATTCCACCAAATGTGATAATGGTTCAAGATGTAAGAAAATGCTACAACTTTAAGATAGAAAGCATTGGTGATATGGAGATTAGGGAAGCATATGATAGACTCTATGATAATGGTGTTTTGAAAGAAGAATTCAAAATTATTGAAAGAAAGGGATTGACACGAGGGCTAGATTTTTTGAATGTATTCAAGGCATAATGGATTAAAATAGTGCTTAGTTGAATTCATGGTGGTTCACTATGGTTTCACAATGGACCTATCAAAGTTATTAAGAGAATAATTCATAGGGTTACTGGTTACCCAACCCTAGATCGGCCTAAGACACTAAGAAGTGACTCAAAGGAGGTGATTGAGAAAAATACTAGAGCTATCTGGAACAAGAGAGGCATGACAATTGACACAATCACAAATCTTCTAATAGACTTTTTTGTAAGGTTTATATCACACAAGTTATATCAATCCAATAGATTTAATAGTGTTCCCTATATAGCTGTGGATGTTGGATACAAGATTGTCAAGAAAGATCATACATATGATCTAGCAAAGCTACAATTGCAAAAAATTGATGAAAAACCTTGTATAAATAAGGAAAACTAAGAATGCAAAATGTAAATTTAGTTTCATATTAATATGCATATTCTTTTATGTGCAAAATACCTTTCCAACATTTGGAACACTTGCATGTAAAACCAATAGGTCAGTAGTTGTACAAATTGGTGAATACATTGAATAGTTAGGTGAGAACTTTGAATTTGTGATGACCAGCTACTTTGAAGATTTCAAACAGTCAATGAAGAAAAGGTTTAAAATACCAATGACACTAGTAGAGAACTACTATGATGACATATGTTTTCTTGTGGATGTTGACTACACTTTTGTACAAGCTACTACACCAAGGGTGAGATGGTTGAGGCCACCTAGTTATGAAATAAATGTGGATGAAGCCTCTATAGCCATTACTACTTTACTATCTAAAATGTCCCTTTACTAATTTTATATGATATTTAAAGCCTCTAATCAGATCTTTAAAATCAAACAACCAATATTTCAAAGATCCACCAATTTCTCAATAAATCCCAAATCGGGTAATGCCCGAAATAGTGCCAAAAACTTCACAGCTTTACATATTATTAATAAATCTGAAAGTGGAAATTTTTATAGAAATTTCAGCAGCATAACAGCCTAAAAAATGAAATTTCTAGATCTGTATAACATTTACACAATAGCTCCCAAACGGAGGATAAAAACAATGCTCATCGAGCTCCCGAAAACAACACAGAATAGCCCAAAAATAGCACAAAAACACTAATAATCTATCACAGAAGTATAATCATGACCAAATAAATATATTTAGCTCTATTTTAACATCTAAAAGTCTGAAATACAGCAGCAGCCCAAACTGATATGAAATACTCAACCGGAAACAACAAACTCTTACAAAAAACACACCCGAAAACCCACAAATCTGCACTGTTTAGCACAAAGGCAAACTCTGCATGAGCTTGCACATGGAATGGCTTTAAAATCCCATCCTTAGCCTTCCTAAAAACTTGAAAACTCATGTTCTTGGGTCTCTTTCTCCACAGTTTTGGCAGCCTCTAAAGAACAACAAAGAAATGCATAAAAATCCAATTCTAGAATGAGCCCAAAATGCCTCCAAACCCCTTAAAAGAGGGCATAACCCTAAATCACATC
The DNA here is from genome assembly GCA_028749045.1 of Cupressus sempervirens. NCBI lineage: Eukaryota > Viridiplantae > Streptophyta > Pinopsida > Cupressales > Cupressaceae > Cupressus > Cupressus sempervirens. Next base: position 629,124,093 of record CM053791.1, on the reverse strand, counting down.
CATGAGGGGTTAATAAAACATATTTTAATAATAATTTTCATTTATTAGTCCACTAGCTTCCAAATATTATCCCCTTTTTTTTTCGAAACTTCACCTTTTTGGGCCTGCCTGCCTTAGCAAGGATTATTATTTCTAATTCTTTGAAAAGGGGACATGACAAGTCCTCCCCTTCAAAATATTGCTTTTCCTCAAGCAATGGCTAAACAATAAACCAATCAATCCACCTGGATCCCAAATGTAGTCATGAACTATACTATTGTCAATTAACACAGGCTCCTGCAATATCCTCTGCAATATAACCAAGAGGAATCCATAATCAAACTAACAATTACAGCTCAACCAAACTCCAAAGTCACAACTTCCACAGTTAGAAACACATGATACACAAACTCTTACAACATCAAACCCAAGTAAAGTGGACAAATCAAACTACCAACATAGTAAATACCATCAATGCATCCCACTGGCCTATAAGGAATGTACAATCCAACTCTGCAACAATGGTGAACGCTCCCGAATGAAACTGTACCAAGTATGGAGAATCCACACACTGTACAACTCTTGCAGTCAACACAACTCTACAGATCACCAGCCACTATCTCATAAACATAACTCCCATGCACCCTTGATGGTGAAAAGCCATCACAAGATAAACAACAAGAAATGGAACCCAAACCAAATTTTCCTACTATCAACTCCTCAACACAAGGACCAAATGCTAACTGATGTACATACCCTACAATATAATGTTGATAAAAAAAAACCAACCTCATTCAACAGCTCACCATGAACAAGTGATACAACCCACTGTGATTGATCACCAGCTAAGTCAGGAGATGTCATAACGAAAGGAGTAGAATTAATAACAACACTCGCTGAAGCATCACTCCAAAAATCCTGCTCTAAGTCATGTATTATAATGATGTCAATTGTAGAACCTATCGCCATGTCGTGCTCATCACAACTCTCATCCTGAGGTGTCAAACTATCCCATAACTGATGATAAGCACCAGGAACCAAAGTACATCTTTGTATCATTATCTCATCAACATGGTCATCAAAGGTGAATTGATGAGCATACCTCACAATGTAATGTCAATAGAATGCGCCAATCTCAGTCAGTGGCTCAAACTGCAATCCAAATGTAACTAACTAGAATCGATCACTAACCAAGTTGGAATTGACTACTACCTCTGAAGACATCACCAAGGGAGTAGTATTACTAGCAAAAACCATGCCAACTGTCGGCTCACCAACATCACACATGGTCTTTGATACAACATCTCTAGTCTTCGTGCCATTAGTACTAGAGGCCACCACCATGTCAGGCATACCACAACAATTTGTTGCAGCACCCAACTCAACTGAACCTGACTCTAGTGGGAACGAACCCAATATGCCAATGTTAGTATCAAGGATGGATGCATCCCCATCTCCACTATCTCTGACAATCTCAACCATGGACATCCTGAGATCACTAGACACCACAACTTGTGACTCTATAGAATCTGGTAAAGACTATAATTGCTCTAACTCCATGGTCACCTTAGCCAAATAAAACTATGACTGCTTGAAAGCCAGCTGTGTACTCTCAAGAATCTCAGAAGTCACCTCGAGTTGCTGAGTAAGCTCACTCACCTCATCTTCCTTGGCCAATAATGCATCGTACGCTGTACTGCCCCACTCCATAAGATAATCTCTATCGGCTACCAATTGCATATAATCCTGTCTCAAAATTTGGATAGCCTCCCATAAAGAGTGGAACTCTGTCAGGGAAAGATAATTGCCTCCCTGCTCATCACTAGTATGAGAACCCCATCCATAAACTGCTAACAATTGATGAGAAGCATCGAAATGCTGGCAAGCAATAGCAATGTCTCACTCACTAACTCTCAATTGATTAGACACATGATGGCACTGGCTAGACTGTCTCCTACAAACCTCCTCTGATGCACTGTCTAAAAGAGTATCCTCAAAGTTACTAGTCTCTAGAGTATTACCATCCATATCTTGTGAATCAACTCCAAAGCTCATATCAACATACGGAGTATCAAAAACTGTAGCACTGCTATCAAAATCCTCTGTACCAAAAGAAACTACCAAGGAAACTAAGTCTTCAAAATTGCCCACTGCATCCTCCTGGATGTCATCAATGTCAATATGATCCTGGGACTCATCTGTATACACTACCAAATATGAAAGATCATCAACACATTCCAGCAAGTATGGTCAACTGGATATATGAACAAAGCCCAACACTGATGTATAAAAACTAATACCAACATCGGATAAGCTCCTGGCACAAGAAAAGAAAACATTGTGCAATCTGCTAATCAAATCCATTATAGCACCCAAACAATCACTGCTACCAAAAAGTGTTAAAGATTTCCAGTCAACTGAATCCCAAACGCCAATATAACAATCTCGAGTCCATATCTGTAAACTATAATCAGCTGGTAACTCAAGCAAACTCCTCAACTGAGTAATATGACCAATACCAACTAACTCCACATACCTGTCTGACATTGTCCCTATATCTTGGATGTGAATGCAAGATGAACTCGCAACATTATCAACAACCACATATGATCTACCGTTCGCAGAAAGTTGAGTATCAGGAGTGCAAGATGAAACTAAACTCAATTCCATGCCATGCTTATCCCCATGTCTCTCCCAGTCTTGAAATGCCAATGGAGTATTCACCAAAGAAGCTCGAGTGTCCTCAAGCTCATGAGAAATCCTGTCAACTTCCTCCTCCTTCCTCCTCAAGGCATCTGAATAGTCTCCAAAAAGGCTAAGAAGATGGTCACGATCTGATAGAAGATGTAAATAACTCAACTTCATCGTTCCCATTCCTTCCCTAATTGCTTGTAAGTCAACACAAGAAGACTTTTCCTGAACTCCCTTATGTCTACCCTGTAACTGAATCATCCAAATGTGATCCTCTATCATATCCCACATCCTGGCATGATGAGATAATGAAGTCATAATACTATCGTTGTTCACCTTCAGCTGGCTAGACAAATCATGTGAAGTACTACCTACCTCAACCTCATGTGACGAAGCATCTAACTGTGCCTGGTACTCTTTCTCAGCAAAGTCATGAATGCTCAATGTTTGCTCATCTCTACCAGGTATCTCATCATCATGCACAACAACATCCTCATAAACTTTCAACTGGAGGTTTGATCAAAATTTCTTTATTCTTTTCTCGATGCAAATATCCATTTTCTCTTTCACTTAGTTGCATGCAACCATAAATTTTGACATGCAGCTGATTAGAAGCAACATGCAAGCATAAATTATGACATGCAAGATTTGGGTAGTTGTCAAAACTGACATGCAAACTTCTACAAACCCTCAGGCTGGCAAGATCATAGCTCTGATACCAATGAAATGTCCCTTTACTAATTTTATATGATATTTCAAGCCTCTAATCAGATCTTTAAAATCAAACAACCAATATTTGAAAGATCCACCAATTTCTCAATAAACTCCAAATCGGGTATGCCCGAAATAGTGCCAAAAACTTCACAGCTTCACATATTATTAATAAATCTGAAAGTGGAAATTTTTATAGAAATTTCAGCAGCATAAAATCCTACAAAATTACATTTCTAGATCTGTATAAAATTTACACAACAACTCCCAAACGGAGGACAAAAACAATGCTCATTGGGCTCCCAAAAACAACACAGAATAGCCTGGAAACAGCACAAAAACACTAATAATCTATCACAGAAGTATAATCATGAACAAATACATATATTCAGCTCTATTTTAACATCTAAAATTCTAAAATACAGTAGCAATACAAACTGATATGAAATACTCAATCGAAAACACCAAACTCTTACAAAAAACACACCCGAAAACCCACAAATCTACATTGTTCAGCACAAAGGAAAACTCTGCATGAGCTTGCACATGGAATGGCTTTAAACTCTCATCCTTAGCCTTCCTAGAAACCTAAAAACTCCCATTCTTGGGTCTCCTTCTCCACAGGTTTGGCAGCCTCTGAAGAACAACAAAGCAATGCGCAAAAATCCAATTCTAGAATTAGCCCAAAATGCCTCCAAACCCCTTAAAAGAGGGCATAACCCTAACTCATGTCCAAGAGGGGTTTATAAAATATATTTTAATAATAATTTTCATTTATAACTCCATTAGCTTCCAAAGATTATCCCCTTTTTTCCGAAACTTCACCTTTTTGGGCCTGCTTGACTTAGCAAGGATTATTATTTTTAATTATTTGAAAAGGGGACATGAAACTATCATAAGAGGTAGATAAAATTGAAAAAATATTTGGCAATTATGAAATGGTAAAATCCAAAATTACCATGGAATTGAAGATTGCATCTTCCATAAAGGAAAAGGAAAAGATGGTGAAAAAGTTGAAAGCAAAATTTGGAGAGACTGTTGAGGAAGAAGAAGAAGAAGAAGAAGAAAATGAAGAGGAAGAAGAAACCCAAGCACAAGAATCTCTTGCATTAACACAAGGCATGGGAGAAGATTAGGAATAGGAGGAAACTGAAGGTGTCAAGGGGAAAGAAGCCAAGGAAGTAGCTACTCCTACTGAGCCAAAGAAGAGGAAGGCTAAGGTCCAACCAGTGACCAAGGCTAAAAAGGTAGCTAAATCGAGTCAGCCCAAGCTCACTACACCTACTACAAGGGCTAGTACACATGCAATAGGTCAAAAGGATAAAGAAAAGAGGAAACAAGTAGAACAAGGAGATTAAATGCCAAAAATACCAAGAAGAAAATATGTTGCACAAGTCAAGTCTGATGAAGAGAAAACAAAGTCAGATGACATCAGCCAATTCAAGGTGGTGAGTCATAATCCTCTTTTAGACCTTGAAAATTTATGTAAAAATGTTAAGAATAGTGCAGGCTTATCAAGATTTACACATATTGATTTTGATAATTTGGGTAAAGTGGAGAAAAATCAAGTAGAAGAAGCCATATATGCTATGATGGAAAAATTCAAGACAACCCCACTAGAAACTACCAACTCAATGCCAAAGAGTCTATATGACATAGCTTAGTGAAAATGGCACTATCGTCTAAACCTAGAAAGACAAATTAGGGAGACCACATTGGCCCAAGTGATGCCTAAACTAAATAAGGAACATATTTCTAAGGCTATAAAGAAATATGTAGTTAGGTTCACACCTAAATATAGAGCCTTTAGCATTTTACAAAATAATATTGAGGATGTTGTCAAAAAGTCCACACAGATATGGAAACTCACTTATGGGTTGAGTACGGTAAAGGAAGGAGAATCTAAACCCATTGAAGTGAAAGATGATGAAGATGAAGATGACAGAGATAAGACTATTGAGGGAGGAACTAAAATGGACACAGATGACAAGGCAACAGCTGAGCTAGAGTAGCAACAAGAAGAGTAGAGTGTGCAAGACACACAATTACTAAATGTTAGTCCTCAACATGACACAAGTAAAACCACTAAAACAATAACTGTCAAGGATTTTTCTGATCTATCAGCTCAGAACATCAATCCACTTATAGAGGAGGATTTGAAGAAGATATTAGATCAATCTACACTATAGGCCAAACTTTTTAATAATCCTATTTTGGTCAGTATGGATGAGCTACAAAAATCAATAACTGATACTATCAAGGAAAAGGTGAATCCACAAGAACCACCTTCTATTATCCCTCCAATCATTAATGTACAACTTTTGGTCCAAATACTAGATGATACATCTAATAAGGTTGATACAATTGCTAAGGTTGATACAGTAGAAAAGAACATAGTGGAAACACAAGTTGCTATTGTAGAACAAAAAGAAACAAGTCTGATAGACTTATTTGAACCTACAACACAAGATCAAGGTGCAAGTCAATTTATTGTGACAGAATAGGGTAGGCCTTAAGAGATAGGGCAGACAGCCAAAATGAAGGAGCAAACAACCATCCAAGCCCCGGTAAACTTACCAGCATCTGACACTCCTTCCACACAAACTCTTCAGAAGCCAAGCACGGATGCAACTCCATTGTAGATCTTAGTGCTGAGCCCAAGTTCATCAAAGGAAAAAGAAGTCATATAGTATGGAGATGTGAGCCTTGAAGAAGAAATCATTTTTCCCAAGTATGACTATGATACAATAACCATAGAACAAATGGGAATACTACAAGAAGCCCTAGCAAGGAAAAAGCATCAAGAAATGCTTAGAAGGGAGCACAGGGAGAAGCAGGCACTACAAGACATCAAAGACATCTTTTTAGATGCATTTAGTCTATTGACTCCTGATGAGACCAAGCCACTAATAGAACAACTGACACACATAGTGGAGAATATCAATAATGAAGACCTAGATACACATGCCAAATTACTTGAATGGTTAGAAAAGAAGTTTCAAAACAAAGTCAATGAAAAGATATCTAGTGATATAGCACTAACACAAGTTGCATTAGCAACTAAGGTTGAGGATGTAAAGAAGGTACTTGAGAGCATATTCTTATTATACACTAAATTGTGCAATCCTTCACTCTTCACCCAAGAGACCAGAAGTCACATCTTGAGCTTGGAAAGTCAGATAAGTTCATTAGGTGTCAAACTACCTATAAATCCAGCTCAAAATGAGAAGCATTTTAGAACATTGCTTCAAACCCAGAGTCAATTAGCTATATTGACAATAAATGAGGCTAAAATAAGAGCCAAACTGACTAGCATTCAGGAAACTCTCACCCCTCAAATGGAACTTTTGCACAAGGAAGTGGGCTATGCTGAAACCCTACTAAAGAAAGACCCAAATCTTCTACACTAGATGGCCTAGTTCACCTTGTTGCTAAGCTAGAAATCCAAATAGGGTCATTGGATGTAGCATGTGAGAATTGGGATGTAGCTCTCAAGATAATATTGGATGTTCATAAAAAAAATTGGACAAACACACTATAAGTGTATAACCCATTGACATAAGTGTCAAAAAGGGGAAGAATAAGAGAAAAAGGGTGAGAAATATTTTGAGGAAAAATAAGAATCATATAAGGAGAATGAGAAATGGGGGAGAGTAAGCAAAAAGGGGTAAACAAAAAGAACAAGCTAAGAGAAGAGAAAGCATAATCAACATTGAAGTTAAAGAGTATCGGATTTACTCGGCAAAGAGTACCAGATTTTGGATACAGAATAAACACATCAACTCAGGGGGAGTTATCAAATTTTGAGGTATACAAGGTATTGCAAAATTTTGGCATTTTGAAGTTTTGTATATAAGTCAAGTTAAGATGTGTTACACTCATAAGGACAATGATGTTAAATGCATAGTCGAGTGTTTTTGACACTCATGTCAAAGGGGGAGATTGTTGATCTTAGATTGGTTCACACTTAAGCTATTTACTTAGTTCATGCCGAAACAAGTAGTACATGCCAACCACAACATGTATATATCAAAACATGTCGAGTCATACTCAGTGTTGAGCCACTCATGTGCTGAGTCACTCAAGTGCCAAGCATATAGACTATGTTGAGTAATTTAGGTGCTGAGTAAATAGTGGATGTTGAGAGTTATAGATTTTGAGTCACAGTAAAAGGATTAGTGCATGCCAAGCATCAGACACTTCAGATGCCGAGTGAAATAGTTTTGACATATTTGTTTGTAAAGGCACAAACAACTATGTAAACCATTTTTGAGCTGACTTAAGGATGAATTGCAATATTTTTGGAGATAAGGACAAATCTCAAGATGGATTCCCTATACAATTACATGTAGCCAATCAGAAAATAGGAAGGATTAAGCAAAAAAATGGAACAATTTAAGTTGTAGATTCATACCTAACCCTAAGTCATCATAATCTTCTTAAGGAGGAAAAACTCTAAAAAAATTATGAGTGTTGAAGGAGTGAAAAGGATAATTTGCATGTGCAAAAAAAGCATTCATGGTGATTAGAAGTGAGATTGCATTGTAGAATCAATTAGACCAAAACAAAGTAAAGAAGAGGATACAAAAAAAGGTACATATGATCAAGAAGGATCAAGAAGATAATAGTTTAGAGTTGATTTGTTGTCAGGCAAGCAAGTGCTAATCGCAAGATCAAAGCTGAGACATTCTAACAGGTGATTTCAGTCAAAATCTCTTAACAAAGTAGTCCTAATAGGTTGTATGAAATCCTTTAACATGTTGCTTACTTAATTGTAAGTTAAAGTCCTTTAACTAAGCACACTTCTAAGAGGATGTTGAAATCCTCTAACAAGGTGAGACCTAGCAGTCTTTGTAAGCCTCTAACAAGGCAAACCTTTCACAAGGTAGAACACGTTTCTTGGTCAAAATATTGTAACCTTCATTGGATACACTTTATTACTATAGTATTGAAGATTTTTGGGTGTCATCCTCACCCCAGTTTTACCTTCTCATTGGAGGGTTTCTAGGTAATCATATCTGGTGTCATATATGTGTGATTGCTTATATGTTTACATGTTATTTCAGTTTATTCATTGAACGCATGAAATAGATGTGTGGTGAAAGTTTGATGGGTCTAAGCTTAAACTACTGATTCACACCCCCCCCCCCAAAGTTTACCTTTCCTATTTGTAATTCCAATAGAACCAACCTACAAATTCATTCGTTATGCCTCCTTAAATAGGGAATTTTAATCTTTTTTTTCTTAAACATCACTGTTGATCTTATGGTTAGCTCATATTCATTGAATCCTTCCATCTTTTTATTTTCCTTTTTCTTCTAGAAACTTCTAATCAAATATTTGCCTTTGACTCCATAAAAAACTTTCCTTGTACATTAAATATGTCAAATCATCAATCCTTATCTTCTACACACTTTGAGTAATTCTAAATTCTAATTATGTCAACCTCAAAATCAAATCTTTCTCAAGTTGTAACTTTTGATGTCACTAGGCAATCATTGTATTCTTCATCTCGGTCATTACTATCTACCTCGACACACACTATACTATCTCACTTGGCATCAATCATGCTCACTTAGCTAATGCAACCTCATTCCTTCAAACATTTTCCTAATAATAACTAGTTGCTTTGCTTGAATTGTTTCTCTTAGCTTCTACTAAGTTTTTTAATCTTTTGCTTCAATTCCTTCATTGACCATGCAATACTGATACTTGGTCAAGCTTATCCTTTTGACTTGTTTCAATTCATAGCTTCATCTAATTGTCTTCTTTGCTTCATGTATTGATTGAACAACACATTTTCTTGTCAAGAACTAACTTATCAAGTGCCCATTGTATTTCCATGACACTTAACACATTTCAACACTCAACATTTCACTAATTCATCTCATAATCTTTTCTTTTAAAATCATCTTCATCAATCAAATGATATGGAACTCTACATTGTTAGTAAATGTCTCTCTAGTAGGTTTGGCACTTTGCCTTACCAATAGGTTTGACATCAATGAAAAAATAACAATTACTCCAATTATAGTTTTGAACAATCTCCCTCTTTGCAATTGATGGAAACACTAGTCAAACTTACCTAGTCGCCATGCAATCCAAAACTTAAATATTGTACTATCTGCTCCCTCTATGTTTGTCTTCTCTCTTTCTTAGTTTCATTATGATTCTCATTGAATCAATCAAGTATGCTCCCTATGTAGCAACCTCAACATATGTCATCCTCTTGCTAGTAATCATTCCTTCTGATCATTCTAATCTCTCCCTCTTTGTCTGATAACTTGTATGGTAACTTGATAATACTCATCTCCCTCTTTGTTTCTAGTAACTCATACATTCTCTCCCTCTTTAAAAAAAATGCCAAAGACATACCATACACATAATCATTTTGTCACTACTCTAACCGATACATCAATGCCAACTCAACATAAACTCCTTGTAGCTTCTTCTACTCATATGTTAGTATCTTCCATTTCACTTTCAAATCTTTAGGAAGCTCCTTAAGTGTGACCTCCTACATCAATAGTAATGATATTTTGATTCTTAAATATTGGTGCAATGCAACATCTCTTTTTGGTTTTCTTCATGTAGGGGAATGACCACTGACTTGCCTCTTAGATGCTCAAAAGCATCCTTAGGTAGTGCCTTACTGAATATGTTAGCCAACTATTTCTTTGTGTTAAATTATTCCAATCTCACTTCTTTCTCTTGTACTGACTCTTTCAAGTAATGATATTTGATCTCAATATGCTTAGTCTTTGCATACATCACAAGATTCTTTGATATGACTATAGCACTTGTGTTATTACAGTAAATCACAATAGTTTCAGTGATCTCTTCTTTCATCCCTTTCAACAATTACTTGATCCATATAATTTTTAAATAATTTATTGTTATAGCAACATATTTAGCCTTTTCTGTTGAATGTGAAATATAGTTCTGATTCTTGCTTGTCCATGAAATCAACCTTCTGACCAAGAAGAAGTCTCCTCCACTTGTATTCTTTCTATCATCAACATTTTATGCCCAATCAACATCTATATAGACTTTCAATTCAAATTTGTCACTTATCTTGTACCATAGGTCATGGTCTTTTGTTCCTTTCAGGTATCTCAGTATCCTTTTTACTACCATCATATGATTTTCTCTAGGATTAGTTGAGAATCTAGCAACAATTCCAATAGCTAATGCAATGTCATGTTTGTTATGTACAATATATTTTAGTTTCCCAATCATAGACATGTACAATGTTTAATTCACCTAAGTAGAATCATCTTTCTTTGATAATTTGTGTCCAGTCGTCATTAGTGTTCCAAGCAGTCTTGAGTCTTCCATACCAAAGGTCTTCAATATTTCTTCTATGTACTTTGATTGAGCAATGAAATGTCTTTGGTCATATGATAAACTTGCAAACCAACAAGGAATTTTATCTCTCCAAACATTGACATTTCAAACTCCTTTTTCATTTGATCAAAAAATGACTTACTTAATTAATCCTTTTTTTCTAAATATGATGTCATCAACAATAATTTAAGCTAGAAATTTCTTATTTTTAGCTTCACTTTTCATATACAAATTGTTATTGTCATTAGTTATTACAAGACCAATTATCACCAAGTAATTGTGTAACCTTTCATATTATGCTCTAGGGGTTTTCTTCAATCCATATAAAGCTTTGTGTAACTTACATGCCATATTTCTTTTTTTTTGGATCAACAAATCCTTTAGGTTGTTCAATGTAGACTTCTTCCTTCAAAATTTCATTAAAAAATGCATATTTTACATCCATTTGGTACACTTTGAATCTTTTGTAAGAAGCATATGCAAGAAAACTTCTCACTCCTTCCAACCTTGAAATTGGGGTAAAAGTTTCTCCATAATCAACCCCTTCCTCTTGTGCATATTCCTTACAAACTAGTCTTGCCTTAATCCTTGTGACTTCACCTTTCTCATTCAACTTGTTTATGAAAACCCACTTAGTCCCAATCACATTTTTTTCCTTAGGTTTGGGTACCAATGTCCATATTTTATTCTTCTCAATTTTCTCAATTTCTTGATTCATTTCCTTGATCCAATCTTAATTCTCCAAAGCATCTTTTATAGATAGGCTCAAATTCACATAATAAACACATGTCATTCTTCAATCTTCTTCTTCTCATGACTCCTAAGTCTTTATATCCAATTATTTGTTTGGGTGCATGATGTCTTCTCACATAATTTTCCAATACAAGTTCATATCTTGGTTCTTCTTGTTGTTGGTCATTGGATTATGCATGTTTAACATCTTTTGTTCTTGTTGGTTGCAACTTGGTTTCCTTCATCTTTTCCTTCATCTGATGTTCATAAATCACATTCCATAACTCAACTCATGTATCCTGATGCTTGACTAATTTTTGATGCTTAGAAGAGATCTTCTATAGAACCTTGATAGGGTCTAGCTACTGATGCTTGATAACCACCTTTTGTGGTTCAAGTAAGGTGCTAGGTTTGCCTTCATAGATATAGATAAATGTTATGTAATCTTTAGGTTCTTTCTTGTAATCTTCTTTATTTTTCTTTGCAAGTTCATCAACTCAAACATTTACACATTCCACAATTTTTTTAGTGTCATAATTCAAACGCTTATAAGTTTTTCTCTTAGCGGAATAACCTAGAAATATACCTTCATCACTTTTTGTATCAAGTTTACGTTTTCTTGCATCTTTCAATATGTAACATTTACTTCCAAAGACTTTAAAATAATTCACATTTGGTGCATATCCACACTAGAGTTCAAAAGGAATTTTGCTTGTTCCTTTCTTCACTTGAACTTAGTTTAGAGTATAGACTACAGTGCTAACAATCTCTCTCCAATACTTCTATGAAACATCCTTCTATTAGAAATAGGAAATATTGAGAGGGGGGGCTGTGAATCAATATTTCATAAACTTTAGCCCAAAACTAGATATCTTTAACAACTTCATCATATGAATAAGAAAGTAAACTAATTATGTTGAACAATAAACAAAATCATGAAATAAGAGAACTCATAACACCATATTTTGTTAACTAGGGAAACCCTAGCCAAGGGAAAACCCCAGTGAGGATGGTACCCACAAAATAATTCACTAATCAAAAGTGTCTTGTGAAAGATATTGACCCTATTAGGAGTCTATTACATCTGTATAGCATCTTGATCCTTATTAGAGGACTAGAACTTTTTAGAATCCTGAACCCTATTAGGATTTGATATATACAAATATAAAATGTATGCAAGATGAGTCCACTGCCTAAACATACAATGTACAATATATATTTGTTCAATACAAAGAGATAGATACAAAAACCTCTTTACACCACTGTTTTATATGATATTTCCTTTGTTTCTCATTACAAATCTTTATCTCGGTTCACATTTATCTAATCATACATCAAAATTCATTTTTCATCAATATTATACTTACTACACAAAACTTTGCACGTAGCAATTTTCCTTTATACCTTGTTAATTTCAAATTATCTGCCCAGTTAACCTTCATGCCTTTATACACTTTACAAAATACAAAAATAACTTTTTTAAAGAATACCTACCAAGGGAATCTGTCATTATGACAAACAAAAGGAGGAAAATGGGTCACCTTGTCTATTTCCCTTAGAAATTTTGAAGAATCCTTTGGGGTTTCCATTGATCAGGATTAATAGTTTTAGAGTTGATACAGAAGTGAAAATTAAATTTATCCATCTTTTAGAGAAGCTAAAGGATTCTAGACATTTATATAAAAACCTCCAATCAACCTTATCATATTCTTTTTGGATGTCAAGTTTTGTCAGCATACCAGGGTATTTATTAGACTGCACTATATGTATGATATCTTGGGCTATAATGATGCCTTCTAAAATGGATCTATTAGGTACAAATCCTATTTGTTCTTCCAAAGTAGTCTTTGGGAGCATGGTTTTTAGTTTATTAGCTAGTGTTGTAGAAATTGTATTATTGCATAAGGTTATGGGTGCAAAGTCCCCAAGTTTCGAATAATTAGTTATTTGGGGGATTAGGGTAATGAAGGTGTTATTAATTTAGATAGTAGACTTCTTGAGTTTCAAGTTGCTTCTAATGGATCATGCCTATTATGTGACAATATTTTTTAAAACAAATGGAATTAAATTCATATGAACCTGGCACTTAGTCCTAATGCATTTGGAAGACTACTTCTATTTCTTTGAAAGTGAACTTTCTATCTAGCAAATAGTGTTTTTCTTGAGATTAATTTAGGAATGACATCTAACATATATATTTGTGCTTTGAGGTTGGATCCATTAGAAGTTCATCATAAATTTCTTCAAAGTAGTTAACCAATTCTTTTATATTTTCCTTAGGTTTTTGGATTATGATACCATTTGAGTCCTTTATTTTGGTGATTCTATTAATATTTCTCCTATCTTTAGTGTTGTTATGAGTTTATTTATTTTTTCTATCAACTTTAGCTAACCATATTTCACATGATTTTTGTCTCCAAAAAAAATCTTTATTTGAAGACATATATGCATGGTTAGCTAATAATACTTTGTCTTTATAAAAGCTATCACTATCCATACCTTCCTTGATTACCACATTGTTTAAATCATCTAATACTTTTTCCATGTTGAGCTTTTCTTCAAATGTGTTATTAAAGTGTTCTCTGTTCCAATTTAGTAGTTATTTTTAAAGTGCCTTTAATTTTTCCACAAAGTGAAATATTTTGGATCCTTCAAATTTCTCTTTGTTCCATCATTTTTTTGTTAGTTCCATAAAGTTTTTTTTGTTGAACCCATATATTTTCAAATCTAAATGTACTTTTGTAAAGTTTAGATTGTTCACTTATATCTAATCTTATTGTAAAGTCATTAGATCCTTAAAATTTTAAGATTCCCAAATCTAAGGAATAATTGAAGCTACTTAGTTCACCTTTGAAGAAAAATCTGTCTAGCATTTTTGCTATGTGACTAAAGCTCACCCTCTTGTTGTTCCAATTATAGATACCATTTTTTTCTCTTGATGTCTATTCAACTTTTACTATTTGCACACTTACTAAAGTCTTTTTGTGATTGTGAGATAAGAGAGGATTCCTCATCTTTTTCACTTTAATCTAAAATAGCATTGAAATCTCTTCCAACTATGTGTGTTTCCATAATATATGCATTAATATATCCTCTTAGATATTTCCATCGTGCTAATTTGTGGGTACTTTGTGTAGGTCCATATATGTTAGTAAAGATAAAGGTTTATTTATACTTCTAATTCTAATCTTTCGAGGATCCCACATAATTGCTAAAACCCCCGATGCACCTTTGATTCAACCCATTCTACCTTCCAGATTCTTATTTTATTATTCTCTTGTTCTTTTTTTGTTTCCTCTAAACTGGGATTTGTTTCTAGATTATGATTAAATCTGAGCTAAACAGTTTTAGGTGTCTTTTCCATAGTCTCTATTCTTTAGGTGCATTAATACCCCTAACATTTCATGTTGTGATTTTTATTGATAAATGGGAAAGTACTACCCCTTCCCTACATAGAATTGGTCTGTAAGTTTGGCCCAATTTTCTATTAGAAATAGATAATACTAAGAGGGGGGTGAAGTAGTATTCTGCAAACTTTTCCCACAACTAAATATTGTTATTGTTAATTACTTTATAACTTGCATATGAAAGTAAACCAGCAATGCTAAACAATAAATATAACCATACATAAAAAGAACTCATAAAACCATTATTTGTTAAGTAGGGAAACCCTGGCCAAGGGAAAACCCCATTGGGGATGATAGCCACAAGATAATCCACTAAATAAAAGAATCATGTTAAGTATATTGACCTTGTTAGAAGTCTATGAAATACATATAGTATCTTGAGTCCTTGTTAGAGGACTAGGTCTTGTTAAAAGCCTCAACCCTGTTAGGAGTTGCTTCAACCCTATTAGGAGTTGGTAGATCAAATACAATGTATGTAAGAAGAGCCCATTGCCCTAACATGCAATATACAAGTAATTTCTTCACAAGAATATTTATACATACAATATTTTTCTATCTGGCACTTGCTCTAATCATACATCAGATTTCACATGACTTTCGGATTGCATATCATTTAAGCTTTCTTCACAATAGTTTGCATCACACACATGCCACACTTAATCTGCGCAAGATATGATCTTTAGTTATATCTCACAAATTAATAAATCTCTTCTCAGTTGGCCTTGATGCTTTCACATGTTTGACCAAATATAAAACAAGAGCTCTACAAGCTAGAGTCCCGCCTAGTGCATTATACAAATAAAGTGGAAGTAAAAAATTTAAAAAATATAAATGGAGAGTGAAAGTTAAAAAGATACAAAGAGAATTTTTATGAAAAATTACCAAATTTTGAAAAATTGTATAAACTTATATAAAAATATTAAAATAAAGAATTGAATTGAATAGGTATTATTTATATTTGAAAATGTATCACTTTAAAAAAATAGAAAATTAGTGAATCTTTAATTAGTTTATATCCAAAATTTATTAAAGATAAAATTTATTCAAACCTAAATAATAATCTTAAAAATTAATAATAAGTATTTTACATTTAGTTGGTAATTACACTGATTATAGATGTTACAAATTATACATCAATTTTTATTTTTATTTTAACAAAAAACTAGAATATTTACTATTAGAATACTAATTAATGGAACCTATTAAGATTAAAAAACACATTAAAAGCATACAAGTATAAAATTTAATGAAAAAAATTAAGTGGAGAAGATTACACTATTATCCATATAGCAACTATAAATGACACCATTGCCAAATGTCACAATATCATTTTTACTTGAATTTCTTTGAAGAAAAATGAAAAGACTTCTAGTAAAAATGGATATAGCCAATAGAATAACAAAAAAATAATATTAAAAAACTTTATTTAATATGAAATTATAGGTTGACCATAGTGTAAAGGGCAAATTTTGAAAATTGCACAACTACCGAAACAAAGATTAATACAAAATAGTTGATTGAAAACTATAGTCTCCGCCTATAAATAAACAGGACTAATAACTTTGGGTAAACATCTAGGATGTTGGCCCATCATAACTTAGTAATTATTTTGTTACCAAAATAATTCCTTAAGCCGTAAACTTTAATTAACTACTATGCTCTATTATGCTCTATTGATTACCTGAACTGGTAATTTAGCTATAATTTTTGTTGTACAGCACTGACATATGTCATCGTGACCCTATCAACTATTGATCCTCAACTGCGCATAAGCTAACTTGAAGTATGTCATTCGTACATATCGTATATATCTCTGTACTACTGCAAATTGTATAACACTTATACAATTTTCTAACTTTGATAACATCATGGAATATCAAAAACATATGTTTCCATAAATGACAACACTCATACATCTACCTAACCATATTGCAAACATTTTCTACTTCTTTGTCCCTGCATATAAGTTTCAAAAGTGACTTATGTCCTTTTTCTTTTTTCTTTTGACAATTTGTGGCCTTAATAATCTCTCATTTGTGGTTCCCAAATCAAGCTTTGTTTATGTTGATTCCTCTTGTGTTTCACTCAGCTGATCCATGTTACTATTTAATCCTTCTTCTAGTTTCTCCTAAAGTTTCTTTTCAATATCTTCAAAAAAAATTGCATCCTTTTGATTGGAATCCTTAAATTACTATATTTCTTCCTATTTCCAAGCTTCTCTCCCTATCTCACAATATTTATTGGACTCTATATGATGTTCATTTATTTATTTTTGGAGATTTGATCTATTTTGCATCACCTTGTGCTTGGCTATCTAAATTTTGATTTTCCATCATGGGGCATCTATGAATTTGATTGAAGATTTCTTGCCCAAAATTATCTATGATATCTTATGATTCTTTATCTAATAAAAATTGTGTTTGATTATTTTTGTTGTTGTTTCAATTGGAAGCATAAGTTTTGTAATATGCATGTATCAAAGAGTGATGTTTCTTTCATTTGCTACTATATTTTCTCTACTTCCCGCCATGCATAAAACTGATCACATATATCATTTTGGACTAAGGTTATATCTTTTAACATTTTTTTTAATGTTACCATATTTTCTCTTACCTCTTCCGTATAATTGGTTTGATGTTTTTGGGGTTTAAATTGCTTAGCCTGCTCTATATTTCCATGCTCTTTGATGTTGTCTTGGCTAACTATTTGTGGTATGATTCTATCCTTAAGTGATTCTTTACATCATTTTGTTAGCTCTTTGGAGTTATCAGATACTTTTGGTTGGGGATTTTCTTGTTACACACCCTTTTGAATTTATTTTTATAAAAAAAAATTTCTCTTACTCATTCTCTATAATTTCTCCCAATTCTATCTCCCTGAATGGGATGTGGATCCCACTAACAAGATTGTTGAAAAGAGATTGTTTGAAGTGTAGAACCTATCATGGAACAATCATTATCTTGTCAATCATGTCAACCCTACTACTTGTTGGTAAGAAAACTTCTTTTTGGTTTGAATACTATCATTTGATTGATTGATGAAGAGGATTTGAAAAGATAGGATAACAAGAGTACCTAGAGAAAGGTTGAGTTATATAGTGTATAAAAGGAGCACTAAGATCAAGTAAGACCTTGATGATATTATGTATTGTTTATCTACTTAAGAATAAAGTGAATGGTTACTTTAGCTAAGCCAAGAAGACGTGTTTACACAAAAAGTTTCTACCAAGCCAAGCTAAGTAAATAATGTAAGCCGAGAAAATTTAGTGCAAGCTCAGTGAATTCAGTAAGTGTTGAGTGTCAAAAATTATAGTATATGTTGAGTGTCAGTAAAATTTATTAAGTGCCAAGAATCAAGGAAATAATAGTGGTGACCAAGGAAAAAAGACTTAGTTGATGCCAAGCAACCATTGTTGGTTGAGCATTAGAAGACTATTATTATCGAGTGAATGGTGTGGATGTCGAGTGACATCAATAAGAGTTTAATCAAAAATTTCATGAATCTGAACCGACAAAGTTGATTTTGTGAATTATGTGAAGTGTTTGGAAGATAAGTATGATGAGTTGGTGGCACAGAATTCAAGATAAAGCATTTTGAGGTGAAACTAAGGAAGATTGTAAGAGAATTTTTTAGAGGGAACCTAATAGAAAGAGGGAGGATTCAATGAATCTGACCTAACCCTAAGATGGATGATTATGATAAGTGGAAAAAGATAATAATTCTCTTTAAAAGGGGATAAAAGGCTAGAAGCAAATGAGGTTATTGAGATTGTTAAGTGCAAAGGAGTTGTTTCTTCATATGGTAGCCAAAGGGATGAATCTGCAATTGGAATACTAAGAAAGAAAGTTAAAGGAATTGAAGGCTTGAAGGGTGAAAAAGCAATTAGAGATGAAGAGTATGAATGCCAAGAAGAATGGAGGATTAGACCAAAGATCTGTAATCTACAAGTGAGTTGTGTTTTATTATTGATCAAGTCATACTACTAC
Organism: Cupressus sempervirens; assembly: GCA_028749045.1. Lineage (NCBI taxonomy): Eukaryota > Viridiplantae > Streptophyta > Pinopsida > Cupressales > Cupressaceae > Cupressus > Cupressus sempervirens. Next base: position 629,105,240 of record CM053791.1, on the reverse strand, counting down.
TTTCTAACCATTATATCAATCTAGATAAATCCTTTGGATTAAGGTTGACCTAATAGTAATCTATAAATCATTAATCTAGTGAAATTCTAATAGAATGTTCTAAAGTCCTCTAAAAAGGCTCACTCCTAACAAGTTGATTGAAATCTTTTAGGCAAGGTCATATTTAATAGTGTGCATTGTAACCTTTAACAAGGTTGGCTCCTTACAAGGCTCACTTCTGAAGAGTGAAAATTGGTAGCATGTTACTGGTGGTTTTTCGCAAATTGGGTTTCCACATTAAGTCCTTGTGTCAAAATGTGTGAATGAGTTTGTGGTGTTTTACTTTTACATTATTGCAAAGTTATTTTGACCTAGGAAAGTGATTTACTAAGTTTCAAAGTTATTGGATGATCTAATCAATGCATGCACTTATATGTTTGGTGAGAAATGGAAATTTTTATTTGTACATTTGGACCTTGGATAATTGGTTCACCCCCCCCCCCCCCCCCACTCTCAGTTATTCTAAATATTCCAACAATTGGTATCAGAGATTTGGTACTTGTGAAGGAACAATTTGAAGGTGCTAGAAGCTAAAGATCAAGATGTATAGAAAGGAGGTGTTAGACTAATTAGATATATTCTAATTAACTCTAGTCTACTTAAGCTAAACTTTAGGTATATAATAATTAATCCTTTTATTAATTATTATTATGCAACCTAGGTTAGACCTTCTACAATTTTCTATATCCTTTATAAAGACAATCTCTCTTTGTAATTTTTAACCAATTCATTGTTGATAATAAAAATCTCTCTTTTTTCTCATCAAGAATGTCTCATATGTGGATCTAGAAATTCTAGCCTCTATAGCTTTTGCTTCTCTCTTTCTGTGATAGGTGTTTGTATTTAGGTGATTCTTGGGAGTTGTGGGGTTGATCCTTCATCAACTTCAACATGGTATCAGAGCTCTAGATCTTCATGCCCTTGTTATGTTCTTAAGAGATTCAACATCAGTTTTCAAGTCTGAGCTTTCAGTGGTTTTTTATTGGATCTAGGAAGTCACTAATTTTTTAGGCACTTTGAGCAAAAATGGACATCACCATTGACCTTAAAGCACTCAAAATTCCCCATTTCCATATAAAATATGTCTGATTTGGATGTCATTAAAATCTAAGGAAAAAAATTTGCACCCAAGTCGTATTGACCTAGGCACGAAAATTGAGGCGATGACAATTTTTTATTTTTTCAAAAAAATTGGACAAGGATGCATTTTTTTTTTTAAGGAAAATGTTGCATTTTGTTTTTGAAAGAAGAGGAGCTTTTTCATTAGTGTTGAACCTATGTGAGCACCTCTATTGGGCCCCACACTTATCTCAATTACCTCCAATTGGTGGCCCCACACAGGTCCTTGTTCCTTTTGGACTTCTTTTCTTTCAAGTATTCTTGGGCTACATGAATTAAAATTCAAATCTATGCTGGTGGAAGTTGTCATGTAATGAGTGTACCAGTTGCAAGGAAATTGCCCAACGTTGTATATTGTGAAGTCTGGGGTGCCAAATTATTCTAGCTCTTCTGGCATAGGCTAGATGCACATGTTATGCATGAAGAGAGCATGGTATGCCCAAGCTAAGACAATTCTAACTTTGATTCGATGCTCTGGGTCCCAATTTAGAAACTGTTCATTCACAAATACCTTCTCTAGAGAGTTTAGATAGTCCACTACCCTTTCTCGATTAACCAAGAATGTTATCTTTGAAATTTATGCACAATTTGGAGGAGAATCCCAATGCGCCTTTGTTTACACCTACATAATCTACATGCCCACTAAATTCTATAGGGGTGATTTGTTAATTTCACTCTAATTGATCTTGGTAAAGGGCATTTTTTTTGTTTAAAGACTCCTCAATTAGCGGCATGAATTTTGGTGCCTTTGTACCCTTCACATGGGTTTTTGCATAAGTTTTTTTTTGGAAAGAGTCCTCATTCAAGCCAAAATCCATGCCAAAAATTTTGAAGCTTGAGCCAAGGGAAGATGCAATGAGCATGATAGACGTGCTTACATGGCATCTAACACATCTCAACATTGAGCTAGAACTCCTCCATATAGACAACACACTACTTGAAGTTAGAGTTCAGGTGATCTTGGTTGATCTCGATAAGGGGCATCACTTTATTGGCTAATTTGGAGACATCATCAACTTATATGCCCTTTTGAGTGCTTATTGTGCCATATTAACAGGCCCAATCCTTGGTTTTCATAGACTTTTTCATCAATGATGCATTTTTTTGGTGATCTACACATGATTTTTGGAATGAGTTTGTCACATGGGAGTTTTGTGCCTTAGTTTTAGTGCCCATGCATCATTTGCCTCCACTATTGTCTTTTTTTCAGCCACTTCTCTGTCACTCTACGGTCTCTTTTCTAAGGTGCATGTATATCTTTTGGCCTCACTAACACATGCCCATACTAGGCCAGTTAGTGGCCCACAATCAGTCTTGGTTTTGGGCTCTATGAGTTTCAAAGTGTAGCAATTTCTAGTATTACAACTAGGTCAAGATATAAATAATTATGATGGTTCTTTTGGTGGATAGAGATGGTACATGTCATTATGCTCTAACACACTTTAGAAAGTAATGGAGAGCTTGGCTAATCCAAGTGTCTAGAGGGTCATGTGCATGGTTTGTAGGAAAAGTCTTTGCCATCAACCATGGCAGTCTACACTTTTTTTTGGAGGCACAAAATACTTTTGGAGGCTCATGAACTACTTGCTTTTGGTGCCACTTAGATTTTTGGACCACCAATATCTCTGCTTTGATCACTGTGCATTTCCTTTGGAGGTTTGAGAGGGAGGTGACTTTTTTTTTGTGCTTCTTCCATACATTTTGGCATCCATTTTGTAATGCAATATGCCTATTTAGTGCATACTATGTTCTTTTTTTGGAACTATGTGTATTTCTCATGCTTGATGTCAATTTTAATAGGTCTTTCACTGATTCCCAGGCTTGTGCATTATTTTCATGAGTACTTGTCTAAATTTAATTGGGTGTTTGGTGGTGAATTTTATTTTTTCCATGATTTTCATACTACCTACATGGTAGTACTATTTTTGGCCACCAGTTTTTAATCCGGCACTGACCCTTGGTTTTTTAGCTTGTTTCTAGTTGTTGATTTTTTTTTTGGTGGAGTTCATTTTTCAAGCATTTTTTTGCCTCGATGGTCATTTGACCAACCAATTTATGCTCATCAACACCATGTCAACATTGCATCAGTGATCCTATCACCTCTTCAGGCTCTTTTTGGACCTACCTTTGCATTTTTTCTCATATCTCAAACATACAAACTCTGGTTTTTGTAAACAAGGTATCACCAGAAAGTTGGTTCGAAGCCTGTCATAGTGGTATAGTTAGTTTTTAGTTTTGATGCCTTTTTTATGGCTTTTTATGATGTCAAAGTTAGGGTTATATTTTTGCAATTTAGGAGACATATCTGGAGCATCTATTCTCTGATTTGGGAATTCTTTATATCATTGGAAAGGTCTTTCTAAGCTCTTTCTAGTGATGCTAGTTGTTTTTCTAGGTTCTGCTCTAGGTACATTCTATTTAGTCTTCTTCATTTTTGCATTTTGGTGGATATCCTGGTTGTTTCAGGTCTAGGGATCAATTTCATTGCTTTAGATGATTCATCATGACTTGTACTATCTATTATATTAGTCTTATGTCTCTTTTGGTCTATTTGGACATCATTTGTATGCATTCTTGCAAATGCACTAAGATAAAGTGCCATATTGCATTTGTATTTTTTTTCAGTAGTTTTGTCTTCTAGTTCAAGCAGTGTCATCTAAGGACACTCATGTAGATTATTGTATTCTTGGTATTCACCATATCTTGATCGTGGTTCCTTGACATGCAGTTATTTTGGCCCACTTTTCTAGTCACATGTCACCTCACCCTTGTCTTCATTAGGGAGTTCTTCTTTTATTTCTCATGCTTCCATGGTTCGATGGAGTGAGCTATGTATTTAATATTTGTTTCTATGTACTAGTTGGATGCAGTGGCTAGATACCTATGCATTTCGATGAGATGGATCATCTACCATATAGACACTCTTCTTTATGTTCCTATGTTGGATGTAGCCTTCCATGTTTGATTGATAGCTCTTCAAACTTTAGTGCTTCATTCCATCTATATCTTTGACTTCAATTGTTTTCCTTTCTATGCATCCTAATTTGATGCATATTACAGTCTTCTCTACCTAGTCAAGTTCTATTTTTGTGGAGTTTATTCAGATCAACAGTTACTTTTGGTAGAGCTTTGCAGCTTCTACATTCTTTAATGGTGTTCTTCATGATCATCTTTTGTTCCTATCTTCTACGACATTCCCTAGTTTGGAGGCTTCTTTAGTCCTTCACTAGTTTCTTTCAGCATGTTTTCCATCTCTTTTTGGAGTAGGGTTTCTCCCATGTGGTTTTCTCTATTTCTCCTCTTTTTAGAGATTTGGTTGTGCTTAGGTATCTCATCAGCATTTTTTTTCGGGACCCAAATCTACTTTCTATAGTAGTTTCTAGGTTTTTAACTACTCCCTAAGTTTATCTTAAGGGGGAGTGTTAGAGTAATTATATATTTTCTAATTAACTCTAGTCCAGTTAAGCTAAAATATAGGCATATAATAATTAATTATTATGCAACCTAGGTTAAACCTTTTTAAGGTTTTGATCTCCTTTATAAGGATGATCTCTCTATAATTATTAACCAATTCATTGTTGATAATAAAAATATGTCTTTTTTCTCATCAAGAATGTCTTGTCTATGGATCTAAGAATTCCATCCTCTATAGCTTTTGCTTCTCTCTTTCTGTGATAAGTGTTTGTATGCAGGTGATTATTAGGAGCTCTGGGGTTGATCTTTCATCAACTTCAATAGGAGGTACCCAAACTTAACAAGGATAACTTTCCTACATGGCATTGTCAAATATAACTATTGAGTATGTAGAAATAACTAGAGGTATAATAGCAGAAGAAATGAAGCAAAAGAAAGAACACAATCAACAATGTTGGAGATTGCATCTACCCTAAGCTATTTTGAGTTTGATGACATCAAAGAGTGTATAACTTCCAAACAGATGTGGGATGCCCTACAAAAGATCTATGGAGGAGACAAGAATGCATTGAGAGACAAATCTAAAAGTCTTAGAGGAAATTTTGATGAAATGAGAATGCAAGAAGGTGAGAATATAGTCTAGTATTGTGCAAGAGTCAAGGAAGTTGTTAATTCCATCAAGGGATCAATTGGGGGACTTGAGGATGAGACTGTGATCAACAAAGTGTTGAGAACCATGATGCATATCTATGTTATTAGAGTCTCTACTATACAAGAACTGAGATGTACGCCTAGTAATGATATGAACCTTGAAGGATTGGTTGCTAGGCTTACTGTATTTGATCTTTCAAATTTTGATAATTTCAAAACAAAAAATGTTGAACCTTCTGTCAAAGCTAAAATGTCACTGAAAGAGCCTAAAGAGAAGAAAAATAAAAAGGTCAAACATGTTTCTAGTGACACTGATACAAATGAAGATGATGTAGAAGAGCTTGAAGCATTTTTGGCTAGGATATTTCACAAAGGAAAAGGAAAATACAGAGGTAAGTTGCCTATCATGTGTTTCAATTATAATTATGCTGGTCATATTGCTGAAAGGTGTCCAAAGAAGAAGAATAACAAAAGTGGTGACAAATATAGAGGTAAAAGAGATGAGAATAGAAAAGATTATAAAGATAAAGGAAAGAAGACTTGCTACATTTATGAAGAAGAATCCAATGAAGAATTAGATGATCATGATGATGAAGTTTTCTATATTGCTATGAAGGATGATTCTGATAAGGATAAGGAAATTGCATATCACATGACTAGAGACAAAAGTAAGTTTAACTCTCTTATGCATTATGATGGAAATAGTGTTAGATTTGGTAATGATGCACCCAGTTTGATGAAAGGAAAAGGACTGATAAAACTAATAGATAAGATCACCTGTGAAAATGCTTACTATGTGGAAGGAATAAACTATAATATGTTGAGTGTGTCACAATTGAATAGTTTAGGATGTAAGGTTGAATTTGGAAATAGAAAGGCTAAGATTTATGATGGCAATGGTGAACTCATTGGTAGTGGTGATCAGACTAGAGGTAATTTATTTTATCTTGAAATTAATGAAGCTACTTGTCTTGTTGTACACTTTGATGATGTGTGGCTATGGCACAAAATAATATGTCATGTAAATTTTGATAACTTGGTTAATATCAGTAAGATGAAGAGAGTAAGAGGTTTTCCAAAACTAAAGAAACCTAATAATGTAATTTGTAAACAATGTCAGTTAGGCAAGATGGCAAGGTCTAGTTTTAAGAGTAAGACTCATGCTTCAAATGTAGTTTTGGAATTAGTTCATACTAATCTATGTGGACCAATTAGTGTGCAAAGTTACAAATGTGACAAATACTTCATGCTATTTGTTGATGACTATTCTAGAATGATGATTGTTATGTTTTTTAGAGAGAAATCTAATGCTTATCAAATGTTTAAGTGGTACTTGGCTAGAGTTGAGAAAGAGACTGTTAAAAGTCTAAAGTGTTCGAGATCTGATAGAGGTGGAGAGTTTACATTAAATAAACTTGAAATTTTTTTGTAATGGTAGAGGAATCAAGAGATGAACGTCTACACCTAGAACCCCTCTATAAAATGGGGTAGCTAAAAGAAGGAACAAATCTATGATGGATTGTGCTAGGACACTAATGATGGAGAAGAATATTGCTTTGAAATACTGGAGAGAAGTTATTAGTACAACTGTTAATACCTTGAACCAAGTAAAAGTGAAGAAAGCTACAAGTATTATGCCTTTTGAATTATGGTATGGACACTCACCCAATGTCAAACATTTTAAGGTATTTTTAAGAAAATGTTAAATTCTAAAACAGAATAGGAAAGGAAATTTTGATGCTAAAAGTGAAGAAGGTATTGTTGGAAAAAATTTCAGTGCTCCCCTCAGGATTCGTGACAAGGGCTTAACTGCCTCCTATGTATTATAAATTGAGTGGTTGTATCAAGCATTGGTAGATCAATCTTTTAATGCAATAGAAATCACACTCTAACAAGTAGTATTAGAGCTCGATCACAAGTTTGAACCCTTAGACCCTTGGGTAATGCTAAGGGGGAGATTATTGGAAACTTGTTCAACGCTTCCTCAGGATTCATGACAAGGGCTTAACTACCTCTTGTGTACTATAAGTTGAGTGGTTGTATTAGGCATTGACAGATCAGTCTTTTGGTGCAATGACAAGCCCACTCTAATAGGTATATTCCTTGGTTATTCCATAAGAAGTAAAGCTTATAAGTGTTTAAATACTAACATTAACAAAATTGTGGAAAGTGGCAATGTAAAATTTTATGAGTATAGAAACATTCATGAATAAGAACAAAAGAGAAACCTAAAGATTACAAAACTTTTGTGTACTACTACGAAGGCATGACTGCTAATGATTTTGTAAACCAAGTTGCTAATCAACCAAAATCAATGACTATCAAGTCACATCCAATGGATGTCAAGTTGCATTCAAAAGTTGAGTTACAATCTGATGTTGATATTAGATTACAAGAGAGGAATGTTGAGTTACATGATAGAGATGTGCATAGTGAACCTAAGATTGAATTTCTTGAAAGACCTATTGTTGAAGAAAGAAGAATAAAGCCAAGATTATCAAAGTATGTTAGAAGACATCACCCTACTAAGAAAATCATTGGTGGAAGAGAAGATGGACCAATGACTAGGAATAGATTGATAAATGATACATGCTTATTGAGTATACATGAACCTAGAACTATGAAGGATGCATTAGAAAATGAAGACTTGATCAAAGCTATGAATGAAGATATTGAGCAGATTGAGAAGAACAAGACCTGGTCACTTATGCCTAGACTAGAGGGCAAGAATGCTATTGGAACCAAGTGAGTGTACAAAAACAAATTATATGAGAATGGTGAAGTAATAAGGAATAAGGAAAGGCTAGTTTGCAAAGGTTATGCTCAAGAAGAGGGAACTGGTCCTATGGAGAGACATTTGCCCTAGTTGCAAGACTGGGAATGAGAAATTTTCTTACTTACTTTGTATACAAAGGATTCAAAGTTTATCAAATGGATGTTAATTCAGCATTCTGAATACTGGAAGAGGAGGTTTACACTAAATAACCTAGAGGATTTTTTGATCCTAACAATAAGAACATGGTATCTAGATTGTATAAAGATTTATATGGTTTAAAGAAAGTTCCCAGATAATGGCATGAAAGATTGCATAATTATCTTGTGAAGATTAGTTTTGAGAAGACTAATGACAACAACAACCTATACTTGAAGACTAAAGGAGGTAAAGGAATTTTACTGGCTGAAATATTTGTTGATGATATCATATTTGGAGGACAAAATACATTGTGTAAGAATTTTGCAGATGAGATGATGAAAGAATTTGTGATGTCTATGTTTGGAGAGATTAAATTCTTTGTTGGTTTGTAAGTGTATCAAATTAAATATGGTATTTACATTTCTCAATCTAAGTATGTAAAGGAAATCTTGAAGACTTTTGGTCTGGAAGATTCAAAACTAGTTATCACTCCCATGGTGACAGGACACAAACTATCCAAAACTAATGATTATGCTAAGGTTAATCAAACATTGTACATTTCCATGATTGGTAAATTGCAATATGTAGTGCATTGAAGACCTAATATTGCACTAGTTGTTGGAATTGTTGCAAGGTTTTCTACAAATCCTAAAGAGAATCACCTAATGGTTATCAAGGGTTAATGAGATATCTTAAAGGGACATAAGTCTATGGTCTATACTACAAGAAAAATTAAAATTTTGAATTGAGAGCCTATATAGATGTTGATTAGGATGGAAACATTGATGACAAGAAAAGTACAAGTGGTAGAGCATATTTCTTAGGAAAGAGACTAGTTACCTAGACTAGTAAGAAACAAAATTATATTTCACAATCTATTGCTAAAGCTGAATATCTTGTTGCAATGAATTGTACTAATATGGTGTAGATCAAACAATTACTCAAAGGTATGAGAGAGGAAATCACTTAACCTTTGGTAATCTACTATGAAAATACAAGTGCTATAAACATTTCTAAGAACCCTGTGATGCATGCAAAGACAAAGCACATTGCAATCAAATATCATTATTTGAGAGAATTGGTTTAGGACAAAGAAGTAAGAATGGGATATGTAAATACAAAGGAACAAATAGCTGATATATTCAAAAAGGATTTACCTAAGAATTCACATGAATATCTAAGAGGCAAACTAGGGGTGATACCCCTATCTCAAGCTACTTTATAAGTTAGAGTGGTGCCCTACATCAACTAAGTTGAATTTCATATTTTACAACTTGGTACAGTGGATCTTACTTTGGGAGCTACCTAAAGTAATGAAGGAGTTGAAACAAAATATTTATAGTCACAAGAAAGGTGACAGAGGGAGAACTCGAATTGATAGTATTTGCATGAATAAGATGACAAGTCTTTGGCATTATTTTCAAAGAGGGAGATATATATATTGATGAGGGAGATATTAGGAGATATACATTGAAACATCTTAAGAAGGAGAATATGCTAATAGAAGTTAGAGGGAGAGATACATTGAAGGAGATAGACAAAACTTACATTACCCTATACAAGGGAAGGACACATACTAAAAGAGGGAGAGTTTCAAATGTATTAAGTTTCTTTTTGGTATTGGTTTTTCATCAATGCCAAAGAGGGAGATTGTTTGAAGTGTAGAAACTATCATGGAATAATCATTATTTTGTCAATGATATCAAACCTGCTACTTGCTGGAAAGACAACTACTTTTTGGTTTGAATGCTATTATTTTATTGATTGATGAAGAGGATTTGAAAAGATAGGATAACAAGAGTACCTAGAGAAAGGTTGAGTTATATGGTGTATAAAAGGAGCACTAAGATCAAGTAAGACATTGATGAACTATGTATTGTTTATCTACTTAAGGATAAAGTGAATGGTTACTTTAGCTAATCCAAGAAGAAGTGTTTACACAAAAAGTGTCTACCAAGCCAAGCCAAGTAAACAGTGTAAGCCAAGCAAATTCAATGCAAGCCAAGTGAATTTAGTAGGTGTCGAGTGTCAAAAAATATAGTATATGTTGAGTGTCAGTAAAATTTAGTAAGTGTCAAGCATCAGGGAAATAACAATGGTGACTAAGAATAGAAGACTTGGTTGATGCTGAGCAACCTAGTGTTGGCCAAACATCAAAAGACTATTATTGTTGAGTGAACAGTATGGATGTCAAGTGATAGCAAAAAGATTTTAGTCAAGAATTTGAAAAATCTAAGTTGACAAAGTTGATTTCTTGAATTGTGTAAAGCATGTGGAAGATAAGTATGATGTGTTGGTGGCACAGAGTTCAAGATAAACCATTTTGAGGCAAATCTAAGGAAGACTATAAGAGAAGTTTCTAGAGGGAACCTGATGGAAAGAGGGAGGATTCAATGAATCTAACCTAACCCTAAGATGGATGATTGTGATTAAGTGGAAAAAGATCATAATTCTCTTTAAAAGGGATACAAGGCTAGAAGAAAATGAGGTTGTTGAGAATGTGAAGTACAAAGGAGGTGTTGCTTCATATGGTGGTCGAAGGGATGAATCTGTAATTGGTATACTAAGCAAAAAAGCTTAAGGAATTGAAAGATTGAAGGGTGAACAAGTAATCAGAGATGAAGAGTGTGAATGCCAAGAAAAATGGAGGACTGAACTAGATATTTGTCATCTACAAGTGAGTTGTGTTTTATTATCAGATTAAGTCCTACTGCTACTTTCTAATTGTTGTATCAATCTGGATAAATCCTTTTGATTAAGGTTAACCTAACAATATTTTGTAAATCCTTTAACAAGTAACATTATAATGGAATATTCTAAAGTCCTCTAACAAGGCTTACTCCTAACAAGGTGATTGAAATCCTTTAATCAAGGTCACATTTAATAGTGTGCAATGTAACCTTTAACATGGTTGGCTTCTCACAGGGCTCACTTTAGAAGAGTGAAAATTGGTAGCATGTTATGGGTGGTCTTTCCCAAATTGGGTTTCCATGTTAAATCCTATGTCAACATGTATGAATGATTTTATGGTGTTTTATGTGTACATTAGTGCAAAGTTATTTTGACCTAGGAAAATGATCTACTAAGTTATGGAGTTATTGGATGATCTAATCAATGCATGCACTTATATGTTTGGTGAGAACTAAAAAAATTTATTTGTACATTTGGACCTTGGATAAATGATTCACCCCACCCCCCACCCCCACCCAGTTATTCTAAATATTCCAACAAGTATTGCATTATGACTATTGCCTACTACATTTGATACTTGTTTCTCATTTGCCTTCATGATTCCTTTTTTATTCTATCTATTTAGCTCTTCTACATAATGTAGATTTTTCCTATCTATAAAAGTAACTAAATCCTTAATTAGTACCTTGTATGTGAGTGATAAACTCAATATTAAGTTCTTGTTTAGACTTTTGTTCAAATATGGCTATGTTTTGCACAATTTCTTGGAAAATTTTGGGCTTTAAATGGTCATAGGATCTAATCATTATTATCTTAACATGTTTGATCACCTAAGAATTTGTTCTTAACTTTAATAATAATTTAACCCCATTTGAATCCAAGAAACAATAATCTATACTTATTACTTTTCCTAATGATTTATCAATACGTTTTAGAATTTGGTTGTGTAGAAGGTCAATTGGTAAATTTCATAGTGAGACTCATGTCAAAAAAAATTTAAACCTTTTATATTGAAATTGGGTTTCCATTTTATAAAATTGCTACTAATCCCTTCACGAAAACATACAAGTCCATATAATAATTGGTCTTGAATACTTATATTTCTACAATGTAAATTTTTTTTTTATCAGAGAGATAGGTACCTACCTATTCTGCCTAAGCCTTACATAGCCATAATATAGTATTTGATGTTTTTTTCTCGAAATCCTTCCAAAAAGAAAAAAGGCCTAGAAATTTACAATTGTGCTAGAAATAATTAGAATATCTATTACTCACGATGGTTGTATTAACATTTTTTGCTTGAGGGTTAGTTGATTCAAATTCGGTTGCACTTTTCTCCCTAACCCTAGGGGCATGAATTTCTATTATGATCTTTTTCAATATTGGATCCCTACTTGTATTTGTTAGAGTTTTAGGTGACTCTACAACACCCCCAAGATCAAATGAAAGACCAATATAACTTCCACAAGAGATTGGCAAGACAATTGCATGAAGATGCAAGAATGCTATTATTGATAATGGACTTGATTGACATCCAATGGATTGATTTTAAATGTACATAATAGGCCTCATTATATAGGAGAGGTGATAAGAGAAAATGATAAGGAGAAGATAAGCTATCACCCACACAAGGTGGAATTAGATGTCCACCAAAGGTGGATCATCCTCCATTATGCAATGAAGAATGTGCAATGATAAGGATGATAGTGTGATAAGTGCACTAAAGGTGGAATGAAATAACAACTATGACCACCTAGAGTGGAATTCCCCTACACCTTGTGTTTAATTTAGGTGCAAACTCCTAAGTGTCTCAATCACAAACTATTATGCAATGCATTATCCTAAGTAAGCTTAAGTAAGTGTAATTAGTGAATATTTAATTACACCAATACCCCCCCTTAAGTGCAACTTAGGGGAATGCACTTAAACTCATAATGAAAGATGGTCCCAACTACTAGGCCATTTTAGGTACCCATTTACAATATGCAATGAAATACATGAAATGTAATCTCTCATAAAGTGGAGAAAGAGAGAAAACCTCATGAGAAAAACCCTCCTCCAAAAAGAGAGATGAAAACAAGATGCATGGATGGATGGAGTACTCAAGACCCCCCAAAAATTACATACATCATGTATATAGAAAGAATGATCCCCCCATAGGAAGGAAATAAGGATACATCCCCCCCATAATGAAGAAGCTCCAATGTAGATGAAGAGTACCTGCAAGCAAAATATAATCCAATACTTACAAGAAACATGTCTCTCCTTAGGAAGACATAAATACATAAAAAGATGAAGAAGCCGCTCCATGTAAAAATTGAGGAAGGAGGAAGAAGGTCTCCATGTATGCATCGATGAAGACTAAATAGGTGTCTCCAAGATCAAAGATTCTGTCACACCATCAAGTTGACTTATGAGATGTGGAAAATCAAGAGAACATGAAGAGTTGGGAAATCCAATCTCCAAAGGTGAAGAAATATCTCAAAGAGAAACCTCCTCAAATGTATTAACCAAATCTACATTATGAGAGTCGTTTGAAAGAGCATCCAGGAATTCATCCCACACTATAAGATTTGAAGCATAAAGATCATCCTACTGAATAGTAGAACTCATGTTTGGAGAAGTAGGAGGTGGAGGAGTAGGAAGTTCAACACTTGTCTCAAGAACAAAATGGTTCAAGTGTCCAATGTTCTCCTCACATGAATTATTCACCCTTGATAAAGGGTTAGGTACATCATAAATATCATCATCATTATCAACCAAATGTGTAAAAGAATACAAGCATGATGTATGATCAACAACTCCCATAGCTATGACATATCTAGTCTCCATTTCCCTAATATAGACATAATTAGGAGTGAACTCAACAATTTTACCTTGTGCCCCATGAGTAATTTGGTAAATGGAAAGGAGATTAGTGGTCAAAGATGGTACACAAAGAACATCATTAAGTGTACCCTCTCCCATAGGAATAGAACCTTTCCCACAAACCTTCATGTATGTATTATTACCCATTAATATAGGTGGAGAATTACAAGGCTCAATAGAAGAAAAAATATCCATAGAAGATTTCATATGATGTGATGCACCTAAATCAAGAAGTCGTTTACCTTGCTCAGGATGTGTGGAAGCAATAAGTGCTTGTCCTTTTCCTCTGGATGATGATGTAGATGTAGCAGTTGCTTGATATTGAGAAGAAGGAGAAGACACTAATGAGGGTAACTAGATATTATTCTTTTGAAGAATGTGAATAAGCTCATCAATCTTCTTATGGAAACATTTATGCTCATCATGTCCTAACTTTTTGCAATAAGTACATTTATCTATATTTCTTCTAGATGATTCCTCTCTTGAAGAAGACTTGATTCAATATTATTTTGTGAAGGAGAGTCATCACCTTTATCATTTTTCTTAGGATCCTTGTGTTGTTTTTTTCCCTTTCCTTTGGGAGCCTTTGGAGAAGAGTCATTTGCAACCAATGCTTGATGCTTTAAAGGCTTCAATTGACCCATGTGTGCTAACTTTGCTTGTTCCCTTGTGAGCTAAGCTGCAAATTCATCAAGAAAAGGCATCTTGTATGCACTACCAAGAGCATCCATAGTAGCATAAAATGTGGAAACAAAGATTGAATATTCATGACCTAGCTTAGAAAGAATAGATAATATCAATTGCTCATCATCTTTAGTAATGCCACAATTAGAAAGCTCCAATCTAATGGAATTGAACTTAGAGAAAAGTCTTGAATATTGTCAAAATCGCATGAACTTAGACTTATAAGCTCATTCTCCAATTTGAATTTTCTTATTCTATCAGGTTTATCAAAGATCCCTTCCAATGTTGTCCATGCATCATTAGGATGTGTGCAGGATGCAATATGATATAGCAAATCATTAGAGATGGTAGATCTAAGAGAGCCAAGTGCTTTATCCCTTCTATCAAACCATTTCCTTCTTTCTACAACACTTGTAGCTAGTTCTAGATCTTGTCCAAGAATCTTTCTTAGCAATCCAATACTCATCAACTGATTAGAAACTGCTTGTTTCCATTCATGGTAGTTATATGGAGTGAGTAATGGAACTTTTGAAAAACGATAATGAATCAAAGAATGATTGAAATAAACTAATAACTCCTTTAAATTACTAATTCAATTATGAAAATTTCAATCCAAGTATTCACCAAGTGCAAATATAGCCAAAAAAGACGTATTTATGAAAGTGATATGTCCACTCCAACCCACTAAAATTTGATTACAAATCTAGAAAGTAGAGAAAAATCTTGCACTTTCAAAAAAAATTGCACTTGAAAATGTTACCGAATGTGCCCAAATAAAGCCTTAAAAGTTGCAAAAATGGGATTTGTGATTTTTAGAAAAATTTAGAGACAGTGATCCAAAATCACCTACACCACTGTGTAGATTATGAAATTCTACCCCAAAACAAAAAAAAATTCAAAAAAAGGAGTCTGTATGAGTGAGATATTGTTCTTTGAAAATCATCTTTGAAATTATTTTTCTAAATTGCTATCGTCGCACCTTCAAAAATCAAAAGGCTCTAGATTTTGCCTCAGATGTTTGATTTGGATGAAACAAAATTTTATTTAGAGGTTTTTGGACCTCCTCTATATGATGCCACTCTAAGTTGCACCAGCAAGCACCAATTTTTACCTACAATAGAAGGTCACAAAATACAACTCCCAAAATCTCCTCCAAATTGTAATGTCCAAATTGCCAATGCTACACTAACAATAAGTCAAGCCAAGATTGCACTTCTTGAGAAGAAGTCTTCACACCATGTTAGAGTTTTAGGTGACTCTACAACACCCCCAAGATCAAATGAAAGACCAAGATAACTTCCACAATAGATTGGCAAGACAATTGCATGAAGATGCAAGAATGATATTATTGATAATGGACTTGATTGACATCCAATGGATTGATTTTTAATGTACATAATAGGCCTCCTTATATAGGAGAGGCAAGAAGAGACAATGATAAGGAGAAGATAAGTTATCACCCACACAAGGTGGAATCACATGTCCACCAAAAGTGGATCATCCTCCATTATGCAATGAAGTATGTGCAATCATGAGGATGATAGTGTGATAAGTGCACTAAAGGTGGAATGAGATAACAACTATGACCATCTAGAGCAGAATTCTCCTACATGTGTTTAATTGAGGTTTAAACTCCAAAGTGTCTCAATCACAAGCTATTATGCAATGCATTATCCTAAGTAAGATTAAGTGTAATTAGTGAATATTTAATTACACCAATAGTATTGAGGGTTTTATCCCAAATGCTAGCCTTAAACCTGGAGCCAAACCTCTTGTTCTGTACATTTATCGGGATTGTATTTGCTCGTGTTACCCAAACAGTTCCAAGGTTTGAAGATTTCAATATAGTGACTGTCTATTCACTTTGGATTCCTTTCCATCCATCTTCCGAATAGTTCTATGTTGTGTGTCACCACATGATTTTGGGAGGATAAAAAAATACCTATTGCTTTATTGCTTTCGAGATCCCTCCTAATTGATTGACTAGGTTTTTTGGGAATGCCCTTTCCTCTCCATGCCTATGGGATATTTTTTTACAAGTCAAGAAGGCCCTTTTTTATCATTTTTCTTTCTTCCCCTCTCTATATAATGGGGTCTAGGATTATTTTTTTTTACCTTGGTGATTAATGTTTATCATGCAACTCACATGTTTTATATGTTTTGCCAATTTTCTGCCATAATTGCATATTTTGCATTACTAATTTTTTCTAAAAAGTTTTCCCATTGATGGATCTTAGATTGTGGGTTGGTAGACTCTAATTCTCTGATGGCAAAGATAGTGGGGAGTTTGAATCCTCCCCACTAGCACCCTATAGTGAACTGAAATAATTATTATCGAAGGGAAAATTTTAGAGATAGGAATTTTGACGCAATTACGAGGAAGCCTTTATCCCTCTCTAAATTCAATCAACATCCTATGGATAAATTTCCACCTTGTCTTGTTAAGAAGAGGTTGTCCACTCTCCAAAATAATATTCCTTTCTCCTAGAATCCTATGAAGAAACCTAATGCACCCATTGTGCCCCCTTTTGATATTTGTTAACCAATGAACTTTACAAACCCTAAATTGGCATCTATCAACAATATTATTCTAGATATGCTTTGGGACTACTACAAGTAACATAATTTTTTTGTTTATTAGGGAAGGTATAGTGTTACTCTTCTTCAAATTGTTTTTTGTCTTAAAGGAAATTTGGAGTCTTAGGTAAGTATCTCTATCTTAGAGGAAAACTGCATGTTCCTAGATTGTGAAAACTTAGATGTCAAGAATGATTTGCTAAAGGGAGACCTCATCATTTATGAAGGGAATGTTCAAATTTTTTATTGGATTCCCAACTTTGTAATTAACCTAGCTAAAAATTTAGTGAGATATATAAATGGATATGTATTCAGAATTTTCCCATGGAACTATTACATTATAAAATTATGTAGATGATTGGGGAAATGCTAGGAGAAAAAGTAGGAATGAAGAAATTGTATCTAGATAATTCTATGGTTAAATTTGTAGTTAAAAACCTTAATTTAAATTCAAACCAATTGGATCCTATTATAATTATAACTAAACATTATAATTATATCTTTCATTAAAAATCTTATAATGGAAACATCACAGACATAACTCTTTTCAAAGTAGATTCAGATGATAGGTGTAAACCAATTCCCATTACAATGAGTTTTAAAGATCTAGAGTCTTCTCCTCTACCTTCATATCATTAAGGAGGCTCAAAGATTATGCATTCCCTTCCTCTTTGAACTCAATATGTAGATTTATCTCTTCTTCTAGAGTCCTAGATAAATCCTTACTCCCTACCAAAGATTTGAGCCTTAACAAATTACCCACAAAAGAGCTTGTTAATCTTACAATGCCTTCTAATGTTGAATTTGAAGAAGGTGAAATTGTGGATATCCTAGGTTTAGACAATCCCTAAACTTCATGAATGTTAGTCCTTCAAACAATTCACTTGGTTTGGGTTCTCCTTTCAAAACTCATTTATTGAAGGACCATGCCAAAACTCTTAGCCAATTCTTACCAAATATATGAAGGGATAACCTAAAGGGTGAAAATTTACCACAAGCAACATTGACTAGATAAAAGTGATTGGGAAACCATTGGTTAGTCAAATCATTAGTGTAGCTAGTCTAAATGTTGAAAACATTAAGGAATCATCTATTGACTTAAACTTAGGAATATGCAAATATTGCTCAAGCTTCGGTGATAATGGGTTTGTCTAACCAGTGATTATTGATCACCTCCTCACCACATGGTTAAGGGTTCTTTATAGACTCATTTGTGAAGTTTTGACATATTAGAAATTATGAAAGAAGCCAGGATTTCAAAGGAAAATATGGAAGGAGGTATCAAATGTTAGGAAATAGCATTTTGGAATTAGTTGTTGATTCCATTTTGGATGACATTCATAATAGCCAATTTATTTTTTGAATTCTAAATATTTACATTCCCAACTAAAAGTATTTATACATATTAATAGACTATATTGTTGATATTTGGTAGCTTTAGTTGGATAAAATCATGAGCTAAATTAAAGTTACATATATGTGATATGTGTGTGTGTGAGACACACACACACACACACACACACACACACACACACACACATTTGTGTGTATATTTAATTAAATAATAAATTGTTTGTGTGTGTGTGTGTGTGTGTTGTTGGTATCTCTAACCACTATTGTCTATTAGTGTCAATCACCTAGTCATTTACAAGGCAGAGTCAAACAATCATCACTGCAATTGAGCTACTCTACATAGGTCAATTCATGTACATAAGATAGTACGTACTAAGTAATTTGATAAGAAGCTAAGTAAAGTATGGTCATAGAGAAATTTGTTATATGGATTAGGCTCATTGAACGACCAAGCAAGTCATCAGTGACTGAGTGTAATTCCAAGTATATAAGTACTGAGTGATATAGTATGTGTCAAGTTCAATATATGTTGAGCATCAAGAGGTTAATAAATGTCGAGAAACAACAATTCTAAGCACTAGTAATAGTAGAGGCCAAATAATGCAGAGTTTACATAAAAGTTAGGAATGGAATAGAGTTTTAGGCAAAACAATTATTAGGCCAACTTGGAAGGTATATTTAAGTTTTGAAGAGGTTGTTATAGAACATTTAATACTTATTGAGGTTGTTACAGAACATTTACATGGTGTGGATCACATATGCCCATGTGTATGTTCAAAGATCAGGATGAAGACGAAAAACATAGAACCATCTAGAAGACTCTTCATGGAATCTTTATATAGTGATGATCTTAACCTAGATCAAAGAGAGAGTGAGCAAGCAAGTGATCATGTATGTGTGAAGAGAAAAGATGAAAATATCAGAAGTATTTCAAGGGTTATGTTATCATCTAACAAAATAAGTGATTTATTCATAAGTAGTGAAAGTGGGAGGGAATGACAAGAGTATCATATCAGAGGAGAGGATCAGCTAATAAGGAGAAGACTTGAAATCAACTTATAGAGCAAACCAAGAGTTAGGTATTGAGTCAGTTTTAAGATACTTGAATTAGGGTAAATCTCTTTATGGAGTGGTCTTAACAGATCTTTATAAATCTCCTAACAAATTCCTTACTTAGTTTAAGTGTCAAATCCTCTAACTAAGTGAAACCTAATAGTTTCTTAAGTCTTTAACAGGATAGACTCCTCATAGAGTAGATCATATGTTATGGTCAAATGTTGTAACCTTAACTAGTTCACATTATTAATATAGTAGTGAAGATTTTTGGGTGTCATCCCTACCCCAATTTTACCTTCACCTTGGAGAGTTTTTGTGTAACAAATATTGTGTTGTGTTTTATTACTTTCATGCATGTGATTGAATTGATTTACATGTTACAACAAGTTTACATTTATTGTATTACACGCACTAGTTATCATTGGATGTGGATGAATCTATGAAAAGGTATTGTTATAGATTCTAATTCACCTCTTCACTCTTAGTGTTTAGTTTAATCCTCCATAAATCAACATGTGTGTAGTAAATTAAATAATAAATTGTATATAATAGATATTATTTATATAATTATTTTGTTATCATTTTAATGAATATACATGTCCCATTAAGGGACATGTCTCCTCCTGATACAACCTCAATAAATAAGAAATCATTATTATTTGGAAAACACATACAAAATATTATGGAAGTGTTACTACGTTTGCAGTGATCCTCATAAAAACAACATGGTATCAGAGCAAGTGCAAATGTAAAATGATCAAAAAGGCCCATGGAGGTCAAAAATAATCTTCAATAATAACTTGCATAGTGTATCATAGTTTATCTGGCATTATATTATGTTTTTCAAAAATATGTCCATTGTGGGAAGACACCACAACCAAAGTTTGTTTTGAGAAGGAAGTCATCATAAAAATCATAAGGAATTTTTGTCATGGTTTCTCATTGTAGATAGAAGAAGACTTCTATAAAAAGATAATATTATTTAAACTAGCAATGTGGTGACTAATGAATGATGACACTAAAAATTACATGAATAGAAAGGGAAAGACAATATCAAGATCTAAGATTCCCTCACTCTTGGCACAAGACCTTTGTAGGAATTCAATGCGAGAGTTTCAATCAAAACCCTTGAATTGGATAGAGCAACATATGGCGAATACAATCACAATCCATTAAGACTCTTGATGGGTAAAAATGATCTTGGAAGGAGTTGTTACTAGTACTTACATCTTTGAAGGTTGCAAGGGTTACATTGATATTTTTTCATATATCAAATGCTTCTACTATAGTGCTAACATGGAAAATTTTCTTATAACATTTTGTGTGAGCAGTACAACATTGCTAAGATAATTTTTATTTTTATTATTTTCTCTTCCTTGGTACCCATGGAATACACCTTGATAGATATTTCCTTCATCAAGGTCCATCCTATCTATTCAATAATTTATCTTCTTCATAAGTTTTGTCAGTATCTTTGCACCCTTTTTCATCCATAATGAACTTTATAGGCTCTTGGTCATTATGGCTTGTATTTTCATTATCCTCCTCCAAAAGCATGGGTACTACATGAAAATTCACATTCTTTTTGATGAAGTACAAACTATTCTAGTGGTTTTTGTAATGATATGAGACATGGAATGTGGGAGTATCTAAGCTATCAAAATTGTAAATTTGGGATACACAACACTTTAAATGGTGTACATGAGATTTAGTTTGAGTCACCATGGAGGCTACATAAATCTCACAATGGTCTACCCAAGTTCCATCTTCTACCACCTTTTTCATAGTATTCTTCAAAATTCATGAGATTTTTCTAAGAAAAGAAAGGCTCAAAGTATGAGTGATGCTCCATAATGTACTCCACTACCATACCATGATATTTTGAGTGTTTCTCTTGGTCACCTTCAAGTTGATCTACCAGGGCTCTTAAAAAAATTCTAGCTAGTAGCATTTGCACCATTCTCATTTTCAATCCATTTTATCGATCCTTCATTTCTTCTTGGCTCTCCTCCTCATTTTCTTCTTCATCCAACATGACAATTGATATTTCTTGTCTTCTGCTTGATGGGCATTTGAATATAGAGGAGATGATTTTGGTAAAAGCTTTTTTTCAACATATGATTTAGATAGATAATGAGCTGTATAGTTCTACCTTACATATAAACCATAGGAATTTTATTTAAAAAGATAATAATGTTATATTGAACTATTTTGTAATGGTCTCAACCTCAACATAAATTATTGAATTCATTCATGTGTAATCCTACAAAATATGAAGATGAAAAATTCTATAACTCATTTAAATGAAACCATACATATTATAAATTAGATGAATTCAAGTTTATGAACATATAGACAATAAATTACCTTTTAAGGTGTAGGAGACAAATAGATACAGTTGGAAGTGATGGGAGAGATAAAGCCAAGGATAATACATCTTTGGTAAGTTGTGAGAATCAAGTAGTAATATGTATTCTATATATATACAAACCACTTATATGTCCTTGGCATAGTATAAGGAGAATATAATTTCATGTCTACAATATATAGATATAATTTTACTTGGGGTACTGATAGATACATTTCCAAGATTTATCGTGTTCACACACATGTTTAGTTAAACTGAAGCATTGCCACATTCATCATCCTTGTCATGAGCTTTTACCATACAAAATACTATCAAATTAATGTTTGATGATGTATTTGTAGATTACTTATGTAGCACATTGGTACATGGGGTAACATTTTCTAAAACATCACTCCAAAAAATTTAGAGACATGCCCAAAATGAAAAGATGTTTAATGGAATTCTTGGTAGGATATTTAGTCAGATGATCTATAGAGCTTGTAAAAGTGTTGTTAGTGTGATCAATATATGAATTAATTAACTAATTAGTCATACTTGGAAATGATCATTTCAATACATCAATGTCTATTTTTTGTAGGTAGCACACTTCATCATTTATAAAATCATGAGTTGATCTATAGAAGAGACTTTCTAACTATTTTATGTATATATTTGTAATGTAGGAGTATCTTGAGTGTAAGAGAAATCTTGTATCAACCAAAAATATTTCATTTTATTTGTTTGAATAAGGGTTGTCTTAATGAAGAGTTGTTCTCCATGGATGCTTGCTACTTAGTAAGTTAGTTAGACAAGTTCAGAATGTCCTAATTTCAGAGGTGGAGGTTCATCTTGGATATATCAGCCTACCAGTTGAGGTTCAACACGATATCATGTGTACACAAGGATTTATTGCAGATTTTTGGTTGTTAATTTTCATATATAAACTTCAGACTCACCTTTGAACACTTAAATTTTCCAGGATGAGGCTTGAAAACTTGATGAATGGCCGATTGTGTAGATTTGAGCCTATAGATCAGCAGTTGAGATTTCTAAAAAGTGGTTAGAATAGCTAATCAGAGCAACAATTCAAGAATTATGGCCTTCCAAATTTGGGCCCACCAAAACTTCCAAAAATAAATGTCAAAAGTGTATTTGGCTGACTCTATATGTATTGTTAGGGTCTTTCAGCCCTAGGTATTAAGTTTGAGTATCTAGAACCTTCCCAAGTGGCATAAAATTGCCTATTTAAGAAATGCTCAAACATTGTCTAGGGTAGTTCTAGGTGATAGTTCTCAATTTTATCTTGCAGATTATTGTAATGAAGATGCCCATGAGGGTTAGCATATTGTAATTCTAAATTCTGTAATTCCACATTTGTAGTGATAATAAGAATCCCATAATTTGTTCTTGCAAATTGTTTTTGTTTCTTTGTTTATGTTATGTGTTTATGGTATTAAGGGGAGCACCCTTCATCAAGTGGTATCAAAGCTAGAGTTCCTAAGTGTGTGGATAGATCATTGATTATGAGGAAGTTTGTACCAGGAGCATGGTTTGGGTTGTGTGTGTAGACTGATCACCGACTGTGAGGCAATTTGCACTAGGGTTTTAGTAGAAGCACAAAAATACCTCCATGAAGAGAGTGTAGTGGAAGAGTCAAAGGTGTTACACCTGAGGATTTTAGAACCCTCTAGAAATAAATGCAAGTATTGCAAGAATAGATGTGCAAAGGAATGAATCTTGCCATAGGAGATTATGAAAGTGAGGATGAAAGAGAAGAAGAATGATATGTGGACCAAGTCATAGTAGAGGAAGTTCTTAACCTAGAGGAGGTGAAGCTTTTTAAGGCCATTTCTAGTATTGGAAAAAGAGCTAAGTTTGATGTTCCTACATTTTTGGGAAATCTCAACCCAAAGGAATTGATCAACTAGATCAATGAATTAGAAGAGTACTTTGAATATGAAGATATTGACGATCCAGATAGGGTCAAGTTTGTGAAGGCCAAACTAAAGGGTCATGCAAAGATCTAGTGGCAGGAGATCTAGTTGGAGTGAAATAAAAGAAGAAAGGACAAAATCACCAGATAGGATTGGATGGTGGCTAAAATGAAGTGGCAATTTTTTCCCATGGATTATGAGCTTGATCTATTAAATCAAATGAAAGGGTTGAAGCAAGTAGGAAAATATGTTCAAGAGTATACTGAAGAGTTCTACTGAGTTCTCATTAGAACTGGCCATGTAGAAGTTGATAAGGAGAAAGTGACATGTTAACTCAATGGGTTAAGGCTAACCATTCAAAAGGAGTGGAGTCTTGTTCGAGTGACTAGTATTAAGGAGGTGTGCCATTTTTCCCTAAGAGTTGAGGAAAAGCTAAGTAAAAAATTTGATAACAAAAATAGTGGTAGAGGTCATGGTGGAAGATCTGGTGAATGGTCTTATGGAGGCCGAAATGATGATCAGAACAACAAGGATGAGATTGGAAGTAGCAGTCAGAACCAAAGCAAAAATAATTCCAATCATTTCCATGACCAAAATAATAGAGATCAAAGAGGAAGAGGAAGAGGGAAAGGATCTGGAAGCTGAGGTTCTTGTGGAAAATGCTTTCACTCTGGAGAAGAATGGAATAGAGCATTCAGATGTTCACAATGCCAAGGAAGGACTAATTGAAGAATAGAAGGCCAGGCCAGAGTTGCACATTTTAATGAAGATGTTAGATCATCACATTATGAAGATGTTGAAAGAAAAGAAGTCCTAGTTAATAGAAGAGCTTTCTTATGTGGCAAGAATGAACCCAATCAAAGAAGGAGCTTGTTTCGAAAGAGTTAAAAATGTGAACATAAGTGTTGTGAACTGATCACTGATGGTAGAAGTAGTGATAATCTAGTTTCAAAAAGGATGGTCACCAAATTGAAGCTGAAGAGGTAGAAACACCCATGCCCATATCATATTGGTTGGGTGCAAGATGACCACGAGGTCATGGTCAGTGAGCAATGCTTAGTGAAGTTAAAGATTAGAAGATACTAGGATGAGATGCTTTGTGATATCATACATATGGACATATTTCACATGTTGTCGGGTAGGTTGTGGCATTTTGATAGACATGTTGTACATGATGGGTGAGCAAATACCTACACTCTAAGAAAGGATGGAGTGAAACATAAGTTGAAACCATTGAAGTAGAAAGAAGAAAAGGTATGTAGTGTTGCTAGGATATGTTTTATTGATGGAAAGGAATTTCTCCAAGGTATGAAGTGTAAGCATATGTGTTTTCATATAATCCTAAAAGATGGTAAGGAAGAAGTAAAGGAGGTACCTGCAAAAGTTTTAGATTTGTTGGGAGATTTTCCTAATATTATGTCAAATAATGTACCTAATGGATTACCCCCAATGAGGAATATTAGTAAAAGGATGGATTTGATTCCAAGAGCCAATTTTCCAAACAAGGAAGCAACACCAGTAGAAAGTGAAGAGTTGAACATACACGTTCATGAGTTGTTGTAAAAGGGGTTGATTGGAGAGGGTCTAAGTTCTTGTGTTGTACCAACAATATTAGCACCAAAGAAGAATGGAGAATGGAGTATGTGCACAATTTATCGCACTATTAACAAAATCACAATCAAATATAGATTTCTATTACCAAGGATGGATGATATTATGGGTTGTTTGAGTGGAGCTATGTATTTCAAAAAGATAGCTCTAAAGAGTGGATACCATCATATTCACATTAGAGAAAGTGATGAGTGGAAAACTTCTTTCAAGACAAGGGAAGGACTATACAAGTGGTTAGTCATGCCTTTTGGGCTAACCAATACATCAAGCATTTCATGTGGCTCATGAATGTAGTACTGAAGGAGTTTCTAGGTAAGTTTGTCATTGTTTACCTATATGATATTTTGATCTTTAGTAAGACATTGGAGGAACATTTGATGCATATCTTAAAGGTGTTTGATAAGTTGAGGGAAGAAAGGTTGTTGATAAACCTAAAGAAGTGTAGTTTTGTGAAGGAGTTGGTGTACCTAGGATTTGCAGTCTTAGTAGAAGGTCTAAAACTGAACCTAGAGAAAGTGAAGGCTATCCTTGAGTGGCCTACTCCAAAGAGTGCTACAAAGGTAAGATATTTTCATGGACTACCTAGTTTTTACAAAAAGTTCATAAGAGGTTTTAGCAGTATTTGTGGACCCTTGACTGAAACAATGAGGGGAGATAGGAAATAATTTAAGTGGATTGTAGGACCAGATAAGAGTTTTAATCTATTAAAATAGAAAGTTATAGAACAGCTTGTTTTAGCACTTCCAAATTTTAACAAGGTGTTTCAAGTATATTGTGATGCTAGTGGTACTATAATAGGAGTTGTTTTGATCCAAGGAGGTAGACTTGTTACTTATTTTATTGAGAAATTGAATAATGCAAAAAGAAAATATCTTGTTTATGATTAGAAATTTTATGCTATAGTTCAAGCATTGAAGAAGTGGAGACACTATCTTCTTCCTAAGGATTTTGCTTTGTATACTGACCATCAAGCTTTGCAATATTTGAATAGTCAAGGAAAATTAAATCAAAGGCATTTCAAGTGGGTTTAGTCTTTGTAGAGTTATATATTTATTTTGAAACACAGGAGTGGCAAGTCTAACAGAGTTACAAATGTTCTTAATAGAAGGCAGTTTTTACTAACAAAGATGGAGACTTAGGTGGTTGGGTTCAAGGAACTCAGTAATTTATAATCAGAGGATCCTAATTTTGGTGAAGCTTAAAAGGCTTGTACAGAACCTACTACACTCACTACAACATTTGGGATCAAATTGCGATAGCAATTTGTGATGATGGTTTAATTTGTGGTCATTTTCATTTTTTTTGCAATTTTCCCCGACATCGTCACAATACTAACATCAGAATCATAATTGTGATGCTCTCGTGAGCATAAAAAAATATGACAATCATTTTCCATTTGTTTTCATTTTGGAGAGTTGTGCACGAAAGAGGTGGAGAGCTCTAAACGAGGCTAGAGTGTTGTGAATGTTGTCGTGGCCCTTGTGATCAATGCATTTGGTTATTTTGCCCTCGTAATCTCTACATTTCATTTTTGTTCCCTTGCTCTATGATTTCATTATCATGTCGTGCCCTTGATCTATGATTTCATTGTCATGTCATGTCCTTACTCTATAATTTCATTGTCATTTCATGCCCTTGTGATCTATGTGCTCTAGCTCTACAATTTTCTTCAAGGGTGAGAAGAGGTGTGTATGTAAAAATAAAATTATTTTCCTTGTAAACATGTATGTATTTATATTTCCTTCTAAACATGTATCTCTTTATATATTCAGAGAGATCTTTTTGAAGGTGCTTATTACATATATGATCCAGCTATATACATATTCTAGAATCCAAATAATAAAACAATAAAATTCACTCAACCTGTGCTAAGTGATTTACATCAATATGCTACACAAAAATAATGTAGACAATGAAAAATGGGCTGAGTTTGCAAGAAATTTTACAAAAACATATCATAGAAAATATTTTTAGAAAGAAATGAGCCATAACCAATTAAATGGGTCTAGTTGTTGATTAGTTGGGTTGATATATACATATATTTAACTAGGTTATGGCTTCTACAAGGGAATGAGCCTCGTGATTATGCATATGTGCTTGGTGCATTTTATTCCTATGATATATCTCTTCATTTTGTTGTTGTGCCCTTGCTCTATGATTTGGTTGCCATGCCATTGTGATCTCTATGTTTCGTTGTTATTCCTTGCTCTGTGATTTTGATGTCATGCCCTTGCTTTGCAATTTTTTTCCATGTCATACCCTTGCTCTATGATTTCATTATCATGTTGTGCCCTTTCTCTGTGATTTTATTGACATGCCCTAGCTCTATGATTTTCTTCAAGGGTATGTAAATGTTGGTTTCTTTTCCTTCTAAATAGGTGTCTCTTTATATCTCCTTTTGAACATGTATATTTAGATTTCTTTTTTAAGGTGTTTATTACATCTTAGCTATACACACAAAAAAATGATCCAGCTACATACATATTCTAGAATCCAAATAATAATAAAATAAAACTCACTCAACCCGTGCTAAGTGGCTTACCTCAAGATCCTCCACAAAATTATGTAGACCAAGAAAAATGGGTAGAGTTTGCAAGAAATTTTACAAAAACATATCATAGTACATATTTTTAGAAAGAAACTAGCCATAACCAGTTAAATGGATCTAGTTGTTGATTAGCTAGGTTGATTGCAAATTCCTTTAGAACTGTCATCAGATTAGGTACAATAATATGAACAATTAGTTGTTCCTAGCTAGCAGGATCAAATATAGTTTCCCAAGGTGAAAAAATTGCAAATGCAAGGAATTCAAGAATAACACCAATGAAGAGTTGAGTGTAAAGAGTTGAAGAAGAAAGTTCTACTTCTGTGTAAATGCCATAATTGGCTCATTCCCTTGTAGAAGCCTCTTCCACAATGAGATTATCTCTAAACCATGCAAAGGATGTTTAAGTGGTTCCTAATCTTGAAACAATCTTATAAGCATTTGATACTTGGGATCATCTCTAGGAGACTATGCAAATAATTGAAACACTCTTATAAGCATTTGATATTTGGACTATAAATTCTCAAAGACATTTGCAAGTGATTCCAATGGCATAGTACCTACCACAACACTTTCTTGGATTCTATCTAGTGGCTCCCATAATATCCTCTATGTTGTCTAGCTGTTGTTTTTGTTGTGCAGTCTCTTTCTAAAGTTGCTCCTTCTCATTCTCTTTCTAAAGTTGTTCCTTCTCCTTTTCTCTCATGTCTTAAGTTTTGACTATCAAACTTTTGAATATTTGCCTCTAAATTATTTAAATCAACTTCACAGTGTGTTGTAACTCTAGCATAGGTGTTTGATCATCGATAGCTTTCATTTCAATATTCAAGTTTTCAAGATTGGTCAACACCTTCAATTGCAGATCTCTCATGTCAAGCAATTTTTGTAATGTTTCAACACCATGTTTTTGCTTTTGAGCTAACAGTTTTTCAGATGCATTTTCTTGCAAAACATTAATTTTTTTGAACAATTGTACACTCTTAGAAAGTGCATTGCTATTTTCATGTATGTATGTATGTATGTATACAGAGAGATCTTGTGGATTATGGATTATGGATTATAAATTAAAAAGAAAAGAAAACATGACATTAATCATTCCCCATTTTTTTTTGCATGATTGTGGAGAGTTGTGTGCAAAAGAGGGTGGAAAGCTCTGAACGAGGGTGGAGAGCTCTGAATGTTGGTGGAGACCAGTGGACATCTAGGATTTTTTTGTCATTCCCTTGTGATCTCTGTGCCCTAGCGCTGCAATTTTCTTCAAGGGAGGAGAGGTACCTATGTAAATTTTATTTTCTTTTCTTTCTAAACATGTATCTGTTGGGATTAAAGATAGAGTAATTGAGAAGGGGGCAGTGAATTAGTTACTAACAAAAATTAATCTACAAATCCCTTAGATGTCTTAAAGATCTAGTTATTGTTGATACTCGGTAAACAAATGATGTAACTCAATAAATTAAACTATCACTTATCTTCAAGCATTCATACATGTAACTGAAAACAAAATGAGCACAAGAGACACCAGATTTAACGTGGAAACCCAATATGGGAAAAACCACCAAGTAACTAGTTACCAATTTTTCACTCTTTTGAAGTGAGCCCTGTTAGGAGCCAACCCTGTTAAAAGTTACAATACACACTGTTAGGTGTGACCTTGTTAGAGGATTTTGATCACCTTGTTAGGAGTGGCCTTCTTAGAGGTCTCTAGAACAATTCAACTGAACTATCACCTTGTTAGAGGATTTACAAAATGGCTGTTACACCAACTCTGTTAAGAGATTTGAAATCACTGCTACAATTGTTAGAAAGAAACAATGAATTAACCTGAACAAGATGCAACTGAATTTGCTGATTACAGGTCTCTGTTTTGCATCATCAGATCCTCCTTGATCAAATATGGCTCTGCTTCTCCTCAATGATCTATGATCATCCTCCAAATTTGCTTCCACAATAATCAGTCTTCATATCTCATTAATTCCACACTTCCATCTCACACACACTTAAAATTTACAACTTGACCTCTTAATTATACCATTTAGATTGTCAAGTCAGCTCATTCACATGTTACATTTACCAATAAACCATACATCAGTTGGCTACAAATATTACTCTAAACAAATAAACGTTATTTCATAAAACAATGAAATTCTTTACTAGCCGACCCTGCTCGGTAAATATTGCTTCTAGAAATTTCCTAAGTTAACCTTCTCGACTTAGTTAACATTGCAATATCTGTAAAATCCTTTGGCTACCGAGTTTACTCAGTAAGAACTAAATTCTGCCACATTTCCTTTGATGACCGAGTGAGCTCAGTAAGAACTGCTTCTACCACATTTCCTTTGATGACTAAGTGAGCTCGGTAAGAACTAAATTTCTTTGATTACCTTGAAAGCTCAGTAACAACTGTTTACTCGATAGATACTAGAAGTTTTCTTTACTAACCTTCTGGGCTCGGTAGATTATATCCTTTGCCTCACTGACCATCTGAGCTCGGTAGACTTTGTCCTTTGCCTTGCTGACCTTCTGAGCTTGATAGACATTGTTCTTTGCCTTACTAACCATCTGAGCTCGGTAGACTCTATCCTTTGCCTTATTGACCATCTGAGCTTAGTGGACTCTATCTAATGACTAATATGACATTTGTGTGACATCAAAGACAACACACAATTGAACAATTGTATCCAACAATCTCCCTCTTTGGCATTGATGGAAACAAAACATGTCATAGCAGAATGAAATTTGAAAACAAATCTTTTACTAATAGAATACTTCACTTTCTTCTTCAAATATAGCAAGCTCCCTCTTTCACAAACTATCTCTCCCTCTTACATAAACTCTTATTATTTTGCAAATTTTAGAAAGATAGGATAGTATACTCTCCCTCTTTGATAGCACATGTCAAAGACAACTTAAAACAACTGAATAGAATTGTACGTGATGTACTAATTCATATGTAATATCTTCATTGGTTTGCTACATCAACTGATAGATCTTCAATTCTATTCATGTTGATGCATCACTAAAACTGTATTTTAGTGAGCTTCAGATAGGGGAATGACCCTTAACTTACCTCTTAGATACAAGAATGCATCCTTAGGTAAAGGCTCTGTGAATATGTCAGCAATTTTTTCCTTTGTATGAACATATTCCAATATGATTTCCTTTTCTTGTACCAATTCTCTAACAAAGTGATACTTTATAGATATATGTTTGGTTTTTAAATGCATCACGAGACTCTTGGATATGTTGATTGCACTTGCGTTGTCACAAAATATAACAAAAGGTTCTTTGATTTCTTGCTTCATACCTTCCAATAATTATTTGAACCACACAATGTTTGAGTAGTTTATTGCTGCTGCAACATATTCAGGCTCTACTATGGATTGAGATGTACAATTCTACTTTTTACTTGTCCAAGAAACCAACCTTTTTCCAAGAAAGAAAGCTCCTCCACTTGTGCTCTTCCTGTCATCAACATTCCTTGCCCAATCTACATTTGTGAACACCTTTAAATCCATATTTCCTCCAAGTTTATACCATAATCCATAATCTTCAGTTCCTTTTAAGTATCTCATGATCCTTTTGATTGCCATCATGTGATTTTCTTTTGGTTTTGCTGAGAATCTTGCTACAATTCCTATTGCAAGGGCAATGTCTGGCCTTGTGTGCACCACATATTACAATTTTTGAATCATAGATCTATAAAATGTCTGATCTACTTCCTTTGATTCATCATCCTTGGTAAGTTTTAATCCAGTACACATAGGAGTTCCAACTACTTTGTAGTCTTCCATACCAAACTTTTTTAGTATCTCCTTGATGTATTTAGTTTGAGTAATGTAGATACCATTCTTACTTTGATGAATTTGAAGACCAACAAAGAATTTGATTTCTCCAAACATTGACATTTCAAATTCCTTGTTCATTTGTTCTGAAAATTCTTTGCAAAGATCATCATTTCCTGTGAACAAAGTATCATCTACAAATATTTTTGCCAAAAAAATCTTATTATCTAGTCATTCCTTCATGTACAAACTACCGTTATCATTAGTTCTTTGAAAACTAATTTGAATAAGATAGTTATGCAGTCTTTCATACCATGCTCTGGGTGCTTGCTTCAAACCATACAATGCTTTATGCAATTTGTAGACCATGTCCTTTTTGTCTAGATCAACAAAACCTTTAGGTTGTTCAATGTAAACCTCTTCATCCAATATGCCATTGAGAAATGCTGACACTACATCCATCTAATAAACTTTGAATCCTTTGAATGCAGCATATGCAAGTAAGGTTCTGACACCTTCCAATCTTGCAATAGGAGAAAAATTTTCTCCATAGTCTACACCTTCTTCTTGAGAGTATCCTTTGCATACCAACCTAGCTTTGTTCCTTGATACTTTACCATCTTCATTGAGCTTGTTTCTGAATACCCGCTTAGTTCCAATCACATTCTTGTCTTTGGGTCTAGGTACAAGATTCCATGTTTTGTTTTTCTCTATCTATTCTATCTCTTCATTCATAGCATCTTTGACATTTCTAGGTTCAAAATTAGCAAGTAAACAAGTGCTTTTCAACTTACTTCTTGTCATTTTTCCTTCTAATTTATTTTCAATGATCTGATCTGGTGCATGATGTTTCCTAACATACTTGGCTAACACAAGCTCCTTGCCTTTTAAGTGACTTGCTTTGTTAACCTTCTATGCTTCAACTTCTGGCTCTAATTCTAGTTGCTCAGGCTTGGTAGATGCTGACTCAGTAGCATCTTTTTGCAACTTGGGTTCTTGCAGCTTGGTAGGTACTGACTCGGTTTGAACTTCCTGTGACTTGGTTAATGAAGACTCAGGAGTTGAAGATTCCTATTTGACAGATGCATTTGGTATTGTATTAGGTTCAATGTAAAAAAATCTCATGTAGTCTTCAGGTTCCTTTTTTCTTTCTTCTTCTGTTCTTTCTGCAAACTCATCAACTTTCACATTGCACTTTCTATGACTTTGTGAGTAGATAAGTTCAAACATCTATATGCTTTACTTTTGCAAGAGTATCCCAAAAATATTCCTTCATCACCTTTTGCATCAAATTTACCTTTTCTAGATTCTTTCAAAATGTAACATTTGCTTCCAAATACTTTTAGATAACTTACATTGGGTTTGTAACCATACCACAACTCATAGGGTGTTTTGAATGAATCATTTTTCAGCTATACTTGGTTCAAGGTACGAACTGCAGTGCTAATAGCTTCCTTCCAGTATTTGATAGCAATTTTTTTCTCAATCATTAAGGTTCTTGCACAGTCCATGATAGATTTGTTGTTTCTTTCTGCTATTCCATTTTATTCAGAAGTTCCAGGTGCTAAAACTTGTCTATTGATTCCTGTTTCAATACAAAAGTTATTGAGCTCATGTGAAATAAATTCTCCACCTCTGTCAAACCTTAAGCATTTCAGTCTTTTACCTATTTCCTTTTCTACTCTAGCCAAATACCACTTGAACTTTTCAAATGCTTTTGATTTCTCTCTTAGGTACATGACAGTCATCATTCTTGAATAATCATCAACAAAAAGAATGAAAATTTTGTCACTAGTATAGCTTTCAATGAAAATAGGTCCACACAAATTAGTATGCACAATTTCTAGAACGTCTTCAGTCTAACAATTCTTTCTTTTAAAACTAGTTTTTCCCATTTTGCCAATTTGACAATTCTTGCATAGACCAACCTCAGGTTTCTTTATGTTAGGAATGCCTCTTACTTTCCTAAACTTACTTATTTTTACCAAGTTGTCAAAGTTTACATGACATAACCTCCTATGTCATAACCAACTTTCTTCAATTTGAGCAATAAAACATGAACATTCACCAAGTTCAAGATAGAATAAGTTACCTCTTGTTTGAGTGCCTAATCCAATCAGTTTGCCTTGCTCATTCAACAGTCTTGCTTTTCCTTGCATGAATTCTACTTTAAATCCATTATTGAGTAGTTGTGCCACACTTAAAAGATTGTGCTTTAGTCCTTCTACCCAATATGCATTATCACATACAAGTTCCTTGGTCAATGAGATTCTTCCTTTGCCTTTTATACAACAAGGTTCATTGTTACCAAATCTTACACTTCCACCATCATAGTCTTCAAAGTGTTCAAACTTAGTTTTATCACCAGTCATGTGATGAGAACAACCACTATCTATAATCCATGTATCATTTCTTCTCATATGAGAAATAAGTGTCATTTTTTCATCATTATCAGACTCATCTTTCACAGCAATGTAGACAATTTCATCTTCTTCATCATCAGAATCATTAGAATCTTTAGCCATGAAACATGTTTTCTTACCTTTATCTTTGAATGATTTGAAGTCTTTCTTGCCATTGTACTTGTGACCTTTCTTCTCATCCTTGTTTTGCTTATTTGGGCACCTAGTAGCAATATGTCCAATTTTTTCACAAGAAAAATAGATTAGAGGAACCTTACCTTTGTATTTCCCTTTGCCTCTTGAATATTTCCTTGCTAGTAGAGCTTCAACCACCTCAAGATCACTGTCTAAACCTTGTTCTGATTCTTCATCACTTTTTGATTGTGGATCCTTCATCTTCTTCCCTTTTTCTTTAAGTTGAAGCTTGGCTTCAAATGCTGATTCAATTTTCTTGGCAGCTAGAACATAATTATCATAGTTGTCTAGTTCAAATGCAGTCAATCTTCCAACTATGGCCTCTAAATTTATCTTATGATTTGCTTCACATCTTCTTTCGTGAATTGCAAAGACTTTGATTGCATAGATAGGAAGTAGAGTTCGAAGAAC
Organism: Cupressus sempervirens; assembly: GCA_028749045.1. Classification (NCBI taxonomy): domain Eukaryota; kingdom Viridiplantae; phylum Streptophyta; class Pinopsida; order Cupressales; family Cupressaceae; genus Cupressus; species Cupressus sempervirens. Next base: position 629,070,647 of record CM053791.1, on the reverse strand, counting down.
TTTACTTATAATTGTCTCCTCCATGATATCTCCTCCAGATGCTTTGATTGCACTAACACATGCTTTAACTCTTTCAACATAGTTTGCAATGTTTTCATCTTCTCGCATCCTCATTTGATCAAATTGTCCTCTCAAACTTTCTGCTTTGGCTCTTCTCACATTATCATCTCATCCATAGATCTCTTTTAGCTTGTTCCACATTACAAAGGTAGTTTTGCAGTCCTTGATGTCATCAAATTCTTCATAACTCAAAGCATATGCTATATCTATCATCATGTTGTTGTGAGTCTTCTTTTCAGCAATATCATTGACAAATAATGTACCAGAAAGTTCTTCATATTTTTCATCGAGGTACTTTAGCCCTATATCACCAATAGAAGCCAAATGAAGCCTCATCAATCCTTGACATGCTAAGAAGTTGTCATTCTTAAGTCTTGGAATTTCCCTTTTGTAAGACATCCTGATCTTTAGCTTAGATCCTTGAAATCTTTTCCTGTAAGCACCAAAAGCTCTAATACTAATTGTTGGGATTAAAGATAGAGTAACTGAGAAGGGGGGGTGAATCAGTTACTAACAAAAATTAATCCATAGATCCCTTAGACGTCTTAAAGATCTAGTTACTATTGATACTCAATAAAAAAATGTTGTAACTCGATAAATTAAACTATTACTTATCTTCAAGCATTCATGTATGTAACTGAAAACAAAAATGAACACAAGAGACACCAAATTTAATGTGGAAACCCAATATGGGAAAAACCACCAAGTAACTAGTTACCAATTTTTCACTCTTCTGAAGTGAGCCCTATTAGAAGCCAACCCTGTTAAAGGTTACAATACACACTGTTAGGTGTGACCCTGTTAGAGGATTTTGATCACCCTATTAGGAGTGGCCTTGTTAGAGGTCATTAGAACAATTCAACTAAACTGTCACCTTGTTAGAGGATTTACAAAATGGTTGTTAAACCAACTCTGTTAAGAGATTTGAAATCACTACTACAATTGTTAGAAAGCAACCATGAATTAACCTGAATAAGATGCAACTAAATTTGTTGATTACAGGTCTCTGTTTTGCCTCATTAGATCCTCCTTGATCAAATATGTCTCTACTACTCCTTAATGATCTTTGATCATCCTTCAAATTTGTTTCCACAATAATCAGTCCTCATATCTCATTAATTCCACACTTCCATCTCACACACACTTAGAATTTGCAACTTGACCTCTTAATTATACCATTCAAATTGTCAAGCCAGCTCATTCACATTTTACATTTACCAATAAACCATACATTAGTCAGCTACAAATATTACTCTAAAAAAATAAATTTTATTTCATAAAAAAATGAAATCCTTTATTGGCCGACCCTACTCGATAGATATTGCTTCCAAAAATTTCCTGAGTTAACCTTCTTGACTCGGTTAACATCGCAATATCTGTAAAATCCTTTGGCTGTCGAGTTTACTCGGTAAGAACTAAATTCTACCACATTTCCTTTGATGACTGAGTGAGCTTGATAAGAACTACTTCTGCCACATTTCCTTTGATGACCGAGTGAGCTCGATAAGAACTAAATTTCTTTGATTACCTTAAAAGCTCGGTAACAACTATTTACTCGATAGATACTACAAGTTTTCTTTACTAACCTTCTGGGCTCGGTAGATTCTATCCTTTGCTTCACTGACCATCTGAGCTTGGTAGACTTTTTCCTTTGCCTTACTGACCTTCTGAGCTCGGTAGACACTACTCTTTGCCTTACTGACTATCTGAGCTTGGTAGACTCTGTTCTTTGCCTTACTGACCATCTGAGCTTAGTAGACTCTATCTGATGACTAATATGACATTTGTGTGACATCAAAGACAACACACAATTGAAAAATTGTATCCAATAGTATCTCTTGTTCATATATAATAGCTTTTGTCATATTCAAGGATAACTGATTATGATGATTGTATGCATATGTGCATGTATGTATGTAAATCAGTTCACTATGTGAACTTCTTTACATGCATACATACACACTTGCATAGTATTTGTGCTAAATTAAATTAATCATTCATGTCTTGAATTCACACAAGCAACTATCCTTGCATTCAATCAAATTTATTCATACCAAGCTAAGTATGCAGAAATCTATACTTACAAATTATATTATCTCTTGGTGATTGAGTAAAGATCGCATGCATAATATCATCCAGGTAATGATTGGATGCATTCACATTAAGTCATAATAAGATAGAGTAGATGATCCATTTATGTTACTCCATACTTGTTTTATTGAGCATTTTGTTTAACATAATCAGTAACACTAGAACTATATAGCTATAGCTAGTACTCTTGTTTATTTTATTTAATCATATACATTTAAGACTTATTTTTCTTAAAATTAGACTATATATTTGTTATCACTAAAACACAAATATAGATCTATGATATTTATCTTTTTTAATTTCAAAATCTTCATATTTAACGTGAAGAATTTCCACTACTGGACAGTGGACTAGCCACATAGCTCATGGATTTTTCCATCAAATTATATTTTTATTATATTTTTGTCCTTCAAAAATATTATAGGTGAATGTTCTTCTTATTTCCCATACATTCAATAATTTTTTGCTTATTATTTGAGGTAATTTTCTATTATGAGATAGAGACATCTATCATAAGGATGGGTGTGCCAATTTTGATCACCCACTTTCAAAGTTGATTCCCTTGTCTAATTATGAAACTACTTCCAACTGACACCCTAATTTTTTGTAAGTTGCCTGATTAACCATTCACACAAATAAATCATCCCACATCCATAAACAACATCTAATCTTTTGTAAGTCACTCCCCTCTAAAGACCCAATACATGGAGCCATTATCATCATAAGTAGACTCACTCTGCTCAGATGAATTCAATGAAAACTATTTATACCAAACTAAGTATGTACTTACAAATTATATTATCTCTTGGTGATTGGGTAAAGATCAAATATAGTTTTCCAAGGTGATAAAATTCCATCTATAGATGTATGTATGTATGTGTATATGTGCATGCATGCATGCATGTGTGTATATATATATATCTTTGTATCTTTGTATCTCGTTGTCATGCCCTTGTGATCTTCATATATGTATGTTTGTATGTATGTATATGTATATGTATATGTATATGTATATGTATATGTATATGTATATGTATATGTATATGTATATATATATGTGTATATATACACACACATAGATATGTGTGTATATGTATGTATGTATACACACATGTGTGTGTGTGTGTATACACATACATATACATAAAGAGAAGCTTCTCTAATCACCTGCTACGGGAAAAATAAAAAGATACATGTTTAGAAGGAAAAGAAAAGAACTTATATAGGTACCTCTTCTCCCCTTGAAGAAAATCATAGAACAAGCACTACTACATTTGGGCCCGAACATCACAAATTACACCGTTGTTGCAAATTGCTACCGTAATTTGACCCCAAATGCTATAGTGTTGCAAGGGGCATAGAGATCACAAGGGCATGACACAACAATGAAATTATAGAGCAAGGGCACAGAGATCACAAGGGCACAACAACAAAATTCTAGATCTCCACTAATCTCCACCAAGGGCACGGAAATGAAATTTAG